>CAJNAR010000020.1:0-271803 GCA_905220665.1 Albugo candida
GGGCCTTGAAAAAGAGAGAGAGAAATATCTTTGCTACAAATTACACCAGTACAAAAAACCGAACATAGAGGTAATGAACATAAAGTTAATGCATTGACCACAACCGATTCTCTATTGAGCTATATTTGCCAGTTTTTACCAATCCGGTTTCCCACGGAGCATTTTTGGCGACAAATCGTAGGAAAGTAGTATTCGCGCAGCAAAAGTATCTGCTAAGATTTTACGTAAAGGAAGGCATCTTTTTTGAAGCAATCACTATCAGAAGTCAGAAACGACAAACTGAGAAACTCGAGTGCTGGATGAGAAATGAACGAAAGGAACCAAATTGTCTCTATATTAGCATTCTTTTTAATCTTTTCTCCTCCAATATCAATTATACGCACTATAAATAGAATTGTCTCGTCAATTGTTTTCCACAGCGCTTGTTGATCTTGTCGATTATTTGCAATTCAATCTTAAGGGTTCCGTGAACTCGATAAACGATGTGTCCTTTCTCGCTTTCGTAGCCTTGATATATCGCTAGGCACGCATGCCACAAGATCATCACGAACCAACATGAGCCTGAGTGATACCATCTGAAATACCATCTGCATCTTGTGGGCCTTGAAAAAGAGAAATATCTTTGCTACAAATTACACCAGTACAAAAAACGAACATAGAGGTTCTGAACATAGAGTTAATCCATTGACCAAAACCGATTCTCTATCGAGCTATATTTGCCAGTTTGTACCAATCCGCTTTGCCACGGAGCATTTTTGGTGAGAAATCGTAGGAAAGTAGTATTCGCGCAGCAAAAGTATCTGCTAAGATTTTACGTAAAGGAAGGCATCTTTTATGAAGGAATCACTATCAGAAGTCAGAAACGACAAACTGAGAAACTCGAGTGTTGGATGAGAAATGAACGAAAGGAACCAAATTGTCTCTATATTAGCATTCTTTTTAATCTTTTCTCTTGCAATATCAATTATACGCACTATAAATAGAATTGTCTCGTCAATTGTTTTCCACAGCGCTTGTTGATCTTGTCGATTATTTGCAATTCAATCTCAAGGGTTCCCTGAACTCGATAAACGATGTGTCCTTTCTCGCTTTCGTAGCCTTGATATAGCGCTAGGCACGCATGCCACAAGATCATCACGAACCAACATGAGCCTGAGTCATACCATCTGCAATACCATCTGCATCTTGTGGGCCTTGAAAAAGAGAGAGAGAAATATCTTTGCTACAAATTACACCAGTACAAAAAACGAACATAGAGGTTATGAACATAGAGTTAATCCATTGACCAAAACCGATTCTCTATCGAGCTATATTTGCCAGTTTTTACCAATCCACTTTGCCACGGAGCATTTTTGGCGAGAAATCGTAGGAAAGTAGTATTCGCGCAGCAAAAGTATTGCTAAGATTTTACGTAAAGGAAGGCATCTTTTATGAAGGAATCACTATCAGAAGTCAGAAACGACAAACTGAGAACCTCGAGTGCTGGATGAGAAATGAACGAAAGGAACCAAATTGTCTCTATATTAGCATTCTTTTTGATCTTTTCTCCTCGAATATCAATTATACGCACTATAAATAGAATTGTCTCGTCAAGTGTTTTCCACAGCGCTGGTTGATCTTGTCGATTATTTGCAATTCAATCTCAAGGGTTCCGTGAACTCGATAAACGATGTGTTCTTTCTCGCTTTCGTAGCTTTGATATATCGCTAGGCACGCATGCCACAAGATCATCACGAACCAACATGAGCCTGAGTCATACCATCTGAAATACCATCTGCATGATGTGGGCCTTGAAAAAGAGAAATATCTTTGCTACAAATTACACCAGTACAAAAAACGAACATAGAGGTTCTGAACATAGAGTTAATCCATTGACCAAAACCGATTCTCTATCGAGCTATATTTGCCAGTTTGTACCAATCCACTTTGCCACGGAGCATTTTTGGCGAGAAATCGTAGGAAAGTAGTATTCGCGCAGCAAAAGTATCTGCTAAGATTTTACGTAAAGGAAGGCATCTTTTTTGAAGGAATCACTATCAGAAGTCAGAAACGACAAACTGAGAAACTCGAGTGTTCGATGAGAAATGAACGAAAGGAACCAAATTGTCTCTGTATTAGCATTCTTTTTAATCTTTTCTCCTGCAATATCAATTATACGCACTATAAATAGAATTGTCTCGTCAATTGTTTTCCACAGCGCTTGTTGATCTTGTCGATTATTTGCAATTCAATCTCAAGGGTTCCCTGAACTCGATAAACGATGTGTTCTTTCTCGCTTTCGTAGCCTTGATATAGCGCTAGGCACGCATGCCACAAGATCATCACGAACCAACATGAGCCTGAGTCATACCATCTGAAATACCATCTGCATGATGTGGGCCTTGAAAAAGAGAAATATCTTTGCTACAAATTACACCAGTACAAAAAACGAACATAGAGGTTCGAACATAGAGTTAATCCATTGACCAAAACCGATTCTCTATCGAGCTATATTTGCCAGTTTTTACCAATCCACTTTGCCACGGAGCATTTTTGGCGAGAAATCGTAGGAAAGTAGTATTCGCGCAGCAAAAGTATCTGCTAAGATTTTACGTAAAGGAAGGCATCTTTTATGAAGGAATCACTATCAGAAGTCAGAAACGACAAACTGAGAAACTCGAGTGCTGGATGAGAAATGAACGAAAGGAACCAAATTGTCTCTATATTAGCATTCTTTTTGATCTTTTCTCCTCGAATATCAATTATACGCACTATAAATAGAATTGTCTCGTCAAGTGTTTTCCACAGCGCTGGTTGATCTTGTCGATTATTTGCAATTCAATCTCAAGGGTTCCGTGAACTCGATAAACGATGTGTTCTTTCTCGCTTTCGTAGCTTTGATATAGCGCTAGGAACGCATGCCACAAGATCATCACGAACCAACATGAGCCTGAGTCATACCATCTGAAATACCATCTGCATGATGTGGGCCTTGAAAAAGAGAAATATCTTTGCTACAAATTACACCAGTACAAAAAACGAACATAGAGGTTCTGAACATAGAGTTAATCCATTGACCAAAACCGATTCTCTATCGAGCTATATTTGCCAGTTTGTACCAATCCACTTTGCCACGGAGCATTTTTGGCGAGAAATCGTAGGAAAGTAGTATTCGCGCAGCAAAAGTATCTGCTAAGATTTTACGTAAAGGAAGGCATCTTTTTTGAAGGAATCACTATCAGAAGTCAGAAACGACAAACTGAGAAACTCGAGTGTTCGATGAGAAATGAACGAAAGGAACCAAATTGTCTCTGTATTAGCATTCTTTTTAATCTTTTCTCCTGCAATATCAATTATACGCACTATAAATAGAATTGTCTCGTCAATTGTTTTCCACAGCGCTTGTTGATCTTGTCGATTATTTGCAATTCAATCTCAAGGGTTCCCTGAACTCGATAAACGATGTGTTCTTTCTCGCTTTCGTAGCCTTGATATAGCGCTAGGCACGCATGCCACAAGATCATCACGAACCAACATGAGCCTGAGTCATACCATCTGAAATACCATCTGCATGATGTGGGCCTTGAAAAAGAGAAATATCTTTGCTACAAATTACACCAGTACAAAAAACGAACATAGAGGTTCGAACATAGAGTTAATCCATTGACCAAAACCGATTCTCTATCGAGCTATATTTGCCAGTTTGTACCAATCCGCTTTGCCACGGAGCATTTTTGGTGAGAAATCGTAGGAAAGTAGTATTCGCGCAGCAAAAGTATCTGCTAAGATTTTACGTAAAGGAAGGCATCTTTTATGAAGGAATTACTATCAGAAGTCAGAAACGACAAACTGAGAAACTCGAGTGTTGGATGAGAAATGAACGAAAGGAACCAAATTGTCTCTGTATTAGCATTCTTTTTAATCTTTTCTCCTGCAATATCAATTATACGCACTATAAATAGAATTGTCTCGTCAATTGTTTTCCGCAGCGCTTGTTGATCTTGTCCATTATTTGCAATTCAATCTCAAGGGTTCCCTGAACTCGATAAACGATGTGTTCTTTCTCGCTTTCGTAGCCTTGATATATCGCTAGGCACGCATGCCACAAGATCATCACGAACCAACATAAGCCTGAGTCATACCATCTGAAATACCATCTGCATGATGTGGGCCTTGAAAAAGAGAGAGAGAAATATCTTTGCTACACATTATACCAGTACAAAAAACGAACATGGAGGTTATGGACATAAAGTTAATGCATTGACCACAACCGATTCTCTATCGAGCAATATTTGCCAGTTTTTACCAATCCACTTTGCCACGGAGCATTTTTGGCGAGAAATCGTAGGAAAGTAGTATTCGCGCAGCAAAAGTATCTGCTAAGATTTTACGTAAAGGAAGGCATCTTTTATGAGGAATCACTATCAGAAGTCAGAAACGACAAACTGAGAAACTCGAGTGCTGGATGAGAAATGAACGAAAGGAACCAAATTGTCTCTATATTAGCATTCTTTTTAATCTTTTCTCCTGCAATATCAATTATACGCACTATAAATAGAATTGTCTCGTCAATTGTTTTCCACAGCGCTTGTTGATCTTGTCGATTATTTGCAATTCAATCTTAAGGGTTCCGTGAACTCGATAAACGATGTGTTCTTTCTCGCTTTTGTAGCTCCGATATAACGCTAGACACGCATGCCACAAGATCATCACGAACCAACATGAGCCTGAGTCATACCATCTGAAATACCATCTGCATGATGTGGGCCTTGAAAAAGAGAAATATCTTTGCTACAAATTACACCAGTACAAAAAAACGAACATAGAGGTTATGGACATCAAGTTAATCCATTGACCAAAACCGATTCTCTATCGAGCTATATTTGCCAGTTTTTACCAATCCACTTTGCCACGGAGCATTTTTGGCGAGAAATCGTAGGAAAGTAGTATTCGCGCAGCAAAAGTATCTGCTAAGATTTTACGTAAAGGAAGGCATCTTTTTTGAAGGAATCACTATCAGAAGTCAGAAACGACAAACTGAGAACCTCGAGTGCTGGATGAGAAATGAACGAAAGGAACCAAATTATCTCTATATTAGCATTCTTTTTAATCTTTTCTCCTGCAATATCAATTATACGCACTATAAATAGAATTGTCTCGTCAATTGTTTTCCACAGCGCTTGTTGATCTTGTCGATTATTTGCAATTCAATCTTAAGGGTTCCGTGAACTCGATAAACGATGTGTTCTTTCTCGCTTTTGTAGCTCCGATATAACGCTAGACACGCATGCCACAAGATCATCACGAACCAACATGAGCCTGAGTCATACCATCTGAAATACCATCTGCATGATGTGGGCCTTGAAAAAGAGAAATATCTTTGCTACAAATTACACCAGTACAAAAAAACGAACATAGAGGTTATGGACATCAAGTTAATCCATTGACCAAAACCGATTCTCTATCGAGTTATATTTGCCAGTTTTTACCAATCCGCTTTGCCACGAAGCATTTTTGGCGAGAAATCGTAGGAAAGTAGTATTCGCGCAGCAAAAGTATCTGCTAAGATTTGACGTAAAGGAAGGCATCTTTTATGAAGGAATTACTATCAGAAGTCAGAAACGACAAACTGAGAAACTCGAGTGTTGGATGAGAAATGAACGAAAGGAACCAAATTGTCTCTGTATTAGCATTCTTTTTAATCTTTTCTCCTGCAATATCAATTATACGCACTATAAATAGAATTGTCTCGTCAATTGTTTTCCACAGCGCTTGTTGATCTTGTCGATTATTTGCAATTCAATCTTAAGGGTTCCGTGAACTCGATAAACGATGTGTTCTTTCTCGCTTTCGTAGCCTTGATATATCGCTAGGCACGCATGCCACAAGATCATCACGAACCAACATGAGCCTGAGTCATACCATCTGAAATACCATCTGCATCTTGTGGGCCTTGAAAAAGAGAGAGAGAAATATCTTTGCTACAAATTACACCAGTACAAAAAACGAACATAGAGGTAATGAACATAAAGTTAACGCATTGACCACAACCGATTCTCTATCGAGCTATATTTGCCAGTTTTTACCAATCCGGTTTCCCACGGAGCATTTTTGGCGAGAAATCGTAGGAAAGTAGTATTCGCGCAGCAAAAGTATCTGCTAAGATTTTACGTAAAGGAAGGCATCTTTTATGAAGGAATCACTATCAGAAGTCAGAAACGACAAACTGAGAAACTCGAGTGTTCGATGAGAAATGAACGAAAGGAACCAAATTGTCTCTATATTAGCCTTCTTTTTATTCTTTTCTCCTCCAATATCAATTATACGCACTATAAATAGAATTGTCTCGTCAATTGTTTTCCACAGCGCTTGTTGATCTTGTCGATTATTTGCAATTCAATCTTAAGGGTTCCGTGAACTCGATAAAGGATGTGTCCTTTCTCGCTTTCGTAGCCTTGATATATCGCTAGACACGCATGCCACAAGATCATCACGAACCAACATGAGCCTGAGTCATACCATCTGCATGATGTGGGCCTTGAAAAAGAGAAATATCTTTGCGACAAATTACACCAGTACAAAAACCGAACATAGAGGTTATGAACATAGAGTTAATCATTGACCACAACCGATTCTCTATCGAGCAATATTTGCCAATTTTTACCAATCCGCTTTGCCACGGAGCATTTTTGGCGAGAAATCGTAGGAAAGTAGTATTCGCGCAGCAAAAGTATCTGCTAAGATTTTACGTAAAGGAAGGCATGTTTTATGAAGGAATCACCATCAGAAGTCAGAAACGACAAACTGAGAACCTCGAGTGTTGGATGAGAAATGAACGAAAGGAACCAAATTGTCTCTATATTAGCCTTCTTTTTAATCTTTTCTCCTCGAATATCAATTATACGCACTATAAATAGAATTGTCTCGTCAATTGTTTTCCACAGCGCTTGTTGATCTTGTCGATTATTTGCAATTCAATCTTAAGGGTTCCGTGAACTCGATAAACGATGTGTTCTTTCTCGCTTTTGTAGCTCCGATATAACGCTAGACACGCATGCCACAAGATCATCACGAACCAACATGAGCCTGAGTCATACCATCTGAAATACCATCTGCATCTTGTGGGCCTTGAAAAAGAGAGAGAGAAATATCTTTGCTACAAATTACACCAGTACAAAAAACGAACATAGAGGTTATGAACATAAAGTTAATGCATTGACCACAACCGATTCTCTATTGAGCTATATTTGCCAGTTTTTACCAATCCGCTTTGCCACGGAGCATTTTTGGCGAGAAATCGTAGGAAAGTAGTATTCGCGCAGCAAAAGTATCTGCTAAGATTTTACGTAAAGGAAGGCATCTTTTTTGAAGGAATCACTATCAGAAGTCAGAAACGACAAACTGAGAAACTCGAGTGCTGGATGAGAAATGAACGAAAGGAACCAAATTGTCTCTATATTAGCATTCTTTTTGATCTTTTCTCCTCGAATATCAATTATACGCACTATAAATAGAATTGTCTCGTCAATTGTTTTTCACAGCGCTTGTTGATCTTGTCGATTATTTGCAATTCAATCTTAAGGGTTCCGTGAACTCGATAAACGATGTGTCCTTTCTCGCTTTCGTAGCCTTGATATATCGCTAGGCACGCATGCCACAAGATCATCACGAACCAACATGAGCCTGAGTCATACCATCTGAAATACCATCTGCATCTTGTGGGCCTTGAAAAAGAGAGAGAGAAATATCTTTGCTACAAATTACACCAGTACAAAAAACGAACATAGAGGTTATGAACATAGAGTTAATCCATTGACCACAACCGATTCTTTATCGAGCTATATTTGCCACTTTTCACCAATCCGCTTTGCCACGAAGCCTTTTTAGCGAGAAATCGTAAGAAAGAAGTATTCGCGCAGCAAAAGTATCTGCTAAGATTTTACGTAAAGGAAGGCATCTTTTTTGAAGGAATCACTATCAGAAGTCAGAAACGAAAAACTGAGAAACTCGAGTGTTGGATGAGAAATGAACGAAATGAAGCAAATTGTCTCTATATTAGAATTCTTTTTGATATTTTCTCCTCGAATATCAATCATACGCACTATAAATAGAATTGTCTCGTCAATTGTTTTTCACAGCGCTTGTTGATCGTGTCGATTATTTGCAATTCAATCTTAAGGGTTCCCTGAACTCGATAAACGATGTGTTCTTTCTCGCTTTTGTAGCCTTGATATATCGCTAGATACCCATGCCGCAAGAACATCACAAACCAACATGAGCCTGAGTCATACCATCTGAAATACCATCTGCATGATATGGGCCTTGAAAAAGAGAAATGTATTTGCTACAAATTACACCAGTACAAAAAACGAATATAGATGTTATGAACATAGAGTTAATCCATTGACCAAAACCGATTCTCTATCGAGCAATATTTGCCAGTTTTTACCAATCCGCTTTGCCACGAAGCATTCCTGGCCAGAAATCGATATAAAGAAGTATTCGCGCAGCAAAAGTATCTGCTAAGATTTAACGTAATGGAAGGCATGTTTTATGAAGGAATCACTATCAGAAGTCAGAAACGACAAACTGAGAAACTCGAGTGTTGGATGAGAAATGAACGAAATGAAGCACATTGTCTCTATATTAGTATTCGTTTTGATCTTTTCTCCTCGAATATCAATTATACGCACCATAAATAGAATTGTCTCGTCAATTGTTTTTCACAGCGCTTGTTGATCGTCTCGCTTATTTGCAATTCAATCTTAAGGGCTCCGTGAACTCGATAAACGATGTGTCCTTTCTCGCTTTTGTAGCCCCGATATATCGCTAGATACCCATGCCGCAAGATCATCACAAACCAACATGAGCCTGAGTCATACCATCTAAAATACCATCTGCATGATGTGGGCCTTGAAAAAGAGAAATGTATTTGCTACAAATTACACCAGTACAAAAAACGAACATAGAGGTTATGAACATAGAGTTAATCATTGACCACAACCGATTCTCTATCGAGCAATATTTGCCAATTTTCACCAATCCGCTTTGCCACGAAGCCTTTTTAGCGAGAAATCGTAAGAAAGAAGTATTCGCGCAGCAAAAGTATCTGCTAAGATTTTACGTAAAGGAAGGCATCTTTTTTGAAGGAATCACTATCAGAAGTCAGAAACGAAAAACTGAGAAACTCGAGTGTTGGATGAGAAATGAACGAAATGAAGCAAATTGTCTCTGTATTAGCATTCTTTTTAATCTTTTCTCCTGCAATATCAATTATACGCACTATAAATAGAATTGTCTCGTCAAGTGTTTTCCACAGCGCTTGTTGATCTTGTCGATTATTTGCAATTCAATCTTAAGGTTTCCGTGAACTCGATAAACGATGTGTTCTTTCTCGCTTTTGTAGCTCCGATATATCGCTAGGCACGCATGCCACAAGATCATCACGAACCAACATGAGCCTGAGTCATACCATCTGAAATACCATCTGCATCTTGTGGGCCTTGAAAAAGAGAGAGAGAAATATCTTTGCTACAAATTATACCAGTACAAAAAACGAACATCGAGATTATGAACATTAAGTTAATTCATTGACCACAACCGATTCTCTATCGAGCTATATTTGCCAGTTTTCACCTATTAGCTTTGCCACGAAGCATTTTTAGCGAGAAATCGTAGGAATGTAGTATTCGAGCAGTAAACGTATGTGTCACCATTTACGTGAAAACAGGTTACTTTGTATGCTCTCCACATTCAGTTCTCCCAATGTAGTGCTTTTGAACATAATTAGAGTTGTTGTTCGCTACATTCTCTTTCGGATTCTGAGTTTCAATCCGGGCCTTTTCAATAGGGTTCTGGAATTGCTTCGTCGCAATTGGCTTTGTCAAAAATCTGCCAGTTGGTACTGGGTTGGATTATCTATTAGCTTTGTGTGTTAAACCGCGCATATTCTCGTGTAAAGTGTAGCCGAATATCGACGTCTTTTGCACGCTTATGATACCATCGTATTGTGCCATAGCAATTGCACTCTGTATGTCAACATAGATATGATTTCCAGTCCGTCTTGCAAAGCCAGTTTCCGTCAATAGTGATTTTAACCAAATCACTTCTTGATACACATTAAAATTGCGATGTATTCTGCTTCAGCTGTGATTAGCGCGACGCTAATTTGTAGTCTAGATTATATTACAACTAGAATAGTGTTAACGAGAAGTATTACACCGACAATTGAACGTCGATTATCCCCATTGCTTTCTTTATCGTCGTCACTGTATCTGAGAAGTTCTGGATTCGACTTCCGCTTTTACTAATAAGTCCAAATCTGAAGTTATTGCTTTAATTGAAACTCGACTGAGTCGGCAAACTGCTAATGCGTGCATCTGTTCGAGAACTCATCGCCGGATATAACAATGATCCAATAGGTGAACGATATGGCCGCTTTTGCATATCTTGATCCTTTTCATTGCATTCGGCCAATATTTCTCCAAGAACGCTCGAATTGTATACAGGAGATGATGCGTTCTGATTGAATTTGTCAGCCATATCATTGTAAAATCCTGCTGAGTAATAATTACAGTTCTATTCTTGGGTGGGTAAGATTGTTGCATTCCAAGAATAAATAGTGCTTCACCCAAATCCTTTAGGCTGAAAAAACAAAACGATGAACTGAACCTCTAGTATTGTTTCCCCGATTTCCATATCACCCACAAAAAGTACAATGAAACCTCGCCTTTTATGGTGTTAACGAACAGAGATGCAAGCGTCGGGAAGACATTGCTTGTACTGGAGCTGTTCCCAAATATTGCAGAAGAACTTGTGTCCTGTATGGCTGATCCCTGCTTCAAACCATGAAGACTTCGTTTCAATTTACATGCCTTTGCCGGCTTTGTTTTGTAACCTTGAGGAAGACACATATAGATTGCTTCGTCGAGGTGATCATTCAGAAGCTGTGCCCACATCGTACTGATTTATTCCCTACCCGAGCTGGCAGCATTTTGCTAAAAAGGCTCGAATCGAGTTCATACCAACAACAGGCGAGTATGCTTTCTTGTGATCAATGTGTGGAATCTGAAAAAAAACTTGTGCAACGAGACGAGCTTTGTACCGCTAAATCTTTCCATGCATATCACGTTTGATTGCAAAGACCCATATGAAATCGATAAATCCTTTGTTTGAGAGTGCAAAGGTCAATTCTTATCTTCCTTTCGATCCAGATAAGACAGCTCGAACTCAAGAGCTTTCTTCAATACTTGCTGTCGTGGCATTTAACTTCGGAATACGTCTCGGGTCTTTCATTTGCGATATATGCGTAGTTTGAGTAATAAAAAAAATTTGAAGTCGTTTTGATCCTCGATGGTCTTTATTAAACGAATAATTTTCAATCCTTCCATACGGAACTACTACGTCGGAAGGTGTAGATGATGGTAAAGCTCTGTGGCCGTGGGAAGTTAATTCTCCACTGGTACCGTATAGATAATGCTTACTGTTTGGTTCAAATCTCCCTCTGAACAATACTACGGATAGGTTGTGATATCGAGCGATCTTCATTACCAGCCTTCGGAGTTTCGTTGCAATACCTATCCGACTGTCATCATACTCAGTAACTGAGTGATTATTTGCTGTTGCTAATTTTCCTTCATCTTAATCGAGATTCATTGGAACATCTTTGTCAGCACGATCACAATCTGCTGTAACTAACCTGGACCTTTATCATGCGAAATATCCTCGCTCTCCACGTCAAGATTGGTTTGATGGGCTTGAATATTATTCTCGGACACTTCAGCGTATGTAACTTAAATCTATTTCGACAGTTGTACTGTTCTTGAAACCTCAATCTTCCCGGATTCCTTTTTGTACACGCAATAACCTTTCACATTGTTCGCGTATCCTAAGAAAACAGCAACTAGATGCTTTTTTCTGAGGTTTACTTCACTTTGATACATCAATATAGGCATATCCATTAGAACTGAATACTTAAAAATGAGCAATATCTGGCTCGTTACCAAAACATACTTTTATTATGTCATGGCTCATGTCGACTATTTCGTTATCCATTCGTACGATAAGCAGCAGTATTAACTCTTTCCGCCCATCATTTTTTCTAGCGCATTTGTGCTCTAACATGGTCCTTCTCGCTCCATAAGTGTTCTGTTCATCCGTTTGGCCAAACCATTTTATTGAGGAGAAAATGGAATTATAGTCTAGTGTATGATCCGACTCTTCCTACGACCACGCAAAAGTTGACCGTTGATATACTCCTTGGTCCGAACGCATTTGATTTTCTTTCTAAGTCGCCGCTCAGTCATCGACTAGTATTTAACTAAATAGTCCACAACTTGCGACTTACGTTTTAGAGAATACACCTTCACAAATCTTGAATAATCATCAACATATGTCACGACATACATTTAACCGCCAGAAGAAGTTGATCTGATCAGTCACATGACGTCACTATGGAGAAGCTGCAATACTTCATTCCTGTTTGGCCCCTTCACGATGTTCTTCAAAAATGGCTTTGATGTTAACCGACCTTTGGCATATCCACTGCATAGATCTTCATCGCTAGTATCGAGACCAGAGATTCTTATAATCTTCGAACCAGTACTACACTTGTCCAGTTAACTGGTTTTGGATTCTGGAAAATGTTCAAGTCGACCATGCCATATTTCCATTCGTTGAGACTGGACACCAACTCCCGTAGTTACTATCATTGCTTGATAAATTGACGGCTTGGATGCTATCTAAAGTACGTACATTTTTCCCCTTATATGCTCTCTGATGATTGGACTTGCTGAGCTTGCAATATCGCTTCAATTATGGCCAGACGAAACCTTCATACCCTTTGATATCAGTGCTGGAATCGCCAAAGATGCCTATCCAAATTGGGAACAAAGAGAACATCATTTATGATGAATCTTTTATCATTATCATTTGTAAGCGTTATCGGGACTGTTCCAACCATAATTGCCTCGACGGGAGCGCCATTTGTAATCGAGATTTTGATAGAGTAGTCAAGCAGCTTGAAAAGTTTCAAAATCACTCTTTACAAAGTCCATATGACTACTCGGTCCATTTTCTAAAAGTCAATGCATCGTTGTTTGATTTTGGACTGCCATAAATGCATACGCATTGTACTGCTGGTTTTTGTTCTCTTATTTGCTCCACGCTTTTTGCATGTATCCCTCTGTGGTGTCCACTCTTGTTGCAATGAAAAGATCGCCTGCTGAATAACATTCCGTCAATCTTATTTTGGTTTGCTTGCTGCATGAACTTGAACTTCAATTTCGCTGCTTTCAGTGCTACATCACTGCTTTCGTTTATCTGGTTATTTATCTGTTCACGATGTTGATTTTTGAGACATATTAGATCGACTTACCTACATTCTTAATGATTCTTAAAATACACTGACTTTCTTCAGTTAGACTCCCAAGCAATATTTCAATTGCTTCGTCCTCCGTGATTGCGTCTCGAGTCGCGCCCGTATTCTATACGAATACCTCCAGGTTCATCAAGCCGTCGACTAGCTTCTGTTCTTTAAACATCTCGAATTCATGTAATTTTCTTCTGATTTGCACCTTGTTTTGCACACACTTCCGAACGAAAAACTGCTGAAGAGTATCCCATAAATGCTTCGCGCCAACTTTTGCACGCACCGTTTTCTGAAAGTTTGGGCTCAGCGTCGTTGATAAAATCGGTAAAGCTCTCTTGTCGTTGAGTTTTCACTCCGTTGATTCTATGGTATCTTCGTTGGTGGAGCTGTTACAATCCGACATGACTCAATAAATTCTTCTTCGCCAGATTCATTCTCGCATTGTATCCCAGTAGAAATAGTTATCTATTGGAAGAATGTCCTTGTTTATATCCATGGCTGATGTTGGCCTCATAACCTGGTAGAGCTTCTGTCAAAAGAAGAAAACATGGATGTGATATAAACGTTAAGTTCTTTTTTCACTATTAGCAAATCTAAGCCTTATTCCAAATATTTTTGAAGCAAATTACCAGCAGTGCTTACATTTGTAACATGACTCATATTTGTGAGGTTTTTGAGTCATCATCAAAACCTTCCTTTCCTTACTGCTCTCAAAGAATTCTTTTGAATGTAGTGCCTCTGAATACAGTCAAGGATGTTTCGCGCAAGACTACCCATGGTGATAGGTTTATGCGTTTAATGACGATATATCGGGGATGAAACAGCGAGAACGATCAAATAGGTTCATCTACTTCTTCATGTTCCGCTGACACTAGCTAATCATATAATCATAAATTCGTTCCGCCGATCGGAGAAGATATTCGAGGTCAAGAAATAATGTCAAGATAGTGCATCATGTTCTGCGTAACAGACATAAAAGAGCGAGCCTAACGATAAGTCCGTAACTCTATGGCTTGAGAGAGTAACAACAATGAAGGACCCTAATGTATTTACCTCTCAATTTTACCCCTACTCAGCACTACTCAATTCACGACCTGCATGCTCGGTTTTTCTTGCCAGTGTGATTTGTAGCTATGATGCTCAAGGCCCGCGCTACGCATTTGATATTCCAGATGGTATGACAAAGGATCTGGGGGCCCGAGATGATCTTGTGGTATACGTGCCTTAAGATATGACGGGGCTACAAAAGCGATAAAGAACACATCGGTTCATCGTAATTATCGAGATCCTGAGATTCAAGTGTAAATAAACGATACGACCAACAAGTGCTGTGAAAAACAGTTTACTAAACTATTCCTATTTACAGTGCTTATAACTGATGTTTAATGAGAACGATTCAAACACAGCGCTTATTGTAGACATAATTTGCCTCATTTCGATTTACTTTCATCCAAAATTTGCATTGCAGTTTGTGTGCTGCTTCTTTTTTTTCTGAAAGAAATGCAGTCATGAAATACCTTTTTTTACTTGAATGGTTGACAGATACGTTGGATACATCAACAATATACTATGAACGCAAAGGTATGAAAAAGCTTCGAGGAGGAGCGGCGAAAAATATCAAATTAGGGCTGGATAGCTAATCGATGTGTGCATTGAATTACCTTGATCTTCACGACCTCTATGTTCGTTTTTAGACTGTGTTATTTGCTGCGAGGTTAAGAAACAACGTAAGGACAGTTCATCATATTCCACCCATCCAAGAGGGAATTAGCGAAGCTAACATAAACTCGGTTAAGGCTAGGGCTTAGAATGGTAACAACACCTAAGGACCCTAGTTGAAGGTGTCTATATTACTAGAATTAGACTAACTGACTTCTCTACATGCCTTGGCTATCCTAAATAACATATATGCATATAAAAAACGTTTCGTGAAATACCTGTGAGAGATAATAATATGTCCCTCGTTGCTACTCCTGCAGTGCAGTAGCGTTAACCACTACAGTAAGAGAGTGTATCCATCGTGTAACGGATGAATGTTGAAAGTTGTAAAAAGTTGTGAAAAAATGGTCCAAAACTACCGTGTGCTGTAAAATGGTCCAAAAGTACCGTGGTTTACAAATTGGTGCGCGCCACACTACTGTGAGCACAACCAGCCAACTAGGACTAGGATCTGAGTTGCACTTGCCTTTCCACTCACCTGAGCCGTACCGGCAGTAATGATCTTCGGTTTCCAAAAAAAATCCACCAAATGATCCTTGCTGTGCTAGTTGATCCAGCACCTTTGCAAGCCGACTGCGTTCCTCGTGGTCGTAACACTGCCATCGAAAGTACCGAACGTGCGCACTAAACGTGGTGTAAATGACAGAAAGTGCTGGAACTGTCGGAGTTGCTGATCGCTGATCGAACAAACGACGATTCCGATCTGTTCATATGAAGTGCAGTGTCACCGCTTGCAATGCAAGCCATAATTCTGAGATAATCTCGAAATAGTCTTTCCAATCCGACCGTATTGTTGGTACGATTGCACATGCAATATGCGTCCAATGTGGTTGAAAGGAGAAAAATGGATCCCAACTAGGGAGTAACTCCCTCCATAACTGTGCCGTGTGATCGCACTCTAAAAAGAGATGTTGATCGGATTCCACTGCCCCACACGAAGGCTGCGTGCACAATATGATGTCGGGCTGAATATCCTTTAAGAACCAGAAACGAGATCGAACTGGCAACATCCGAAAGGCTAGACGAAACTGCAAATCCTCGAAAATTGGTAATACACGTTTTCGAAGATGCCGTGATGTAGCCATAAAAGTTCGAACTCGTTCTGAATCCAGTGCGTCCGATCTCTCCCGTGTTGACCAATGTGTCGACATCGGATGACTCTTGGTTGGTTCGGGAGGTTTCCAAACGATTCGTGAGAGTTGTGAGCGTGATATAGATGGAAAATAATGTTTCCTTTCCGTGCTTTTTACTCCCACATAACACGATCTGCCACTTGTGCTTGGTATAATCCAAGTGATGAGACCAATCGTCGAGTGAATACGCTGGAGAATCTGAGTGACTTCATTGTAAAGTAGACTCAGCAACTTTTCTTCAGACATATCCGATGTGTTCAGCTCTTCATCGTTGAAATACATGTCGACAAAATTTTCCTTCGTTGGCCATGTGTCGCTTTCACGAAAATAGTCTTGCAAACTTCGAACGTCGAAAAGTGTAGCAAATGTTTTTCGAAATGTTCGATGTGGTTCATCCACCATGCCAAGATTGTAACAAACGTTCTGCGTACTCGGATGACGAGTAGCAGCTTCATAATGTAACTTTTGGTCGCAGTGAAACCACATCGGTTGGTCCATGTAGTACTGACTGCGTTGTGAAACATGTAAATCTGATATTAAAATGCTCCAATCCATGTGATGCCACATTCTAAATGCTTTTTTCCACCATGACGATATGCTCTCCCATTGAACCATTTTCCCATGTCGATTTGGTGCGATAGTGAATATATCCATCGGCTTGTGTGGTCCAAAGGAAGGTTGGATAAGTTGTAATAATTCCGTCGAAGTAGTTGTACAATTCGCAGGAATACTTGTTGACACATCGGATGCGAACTGCTGAGGGAATTAATTACGTGGTAGCTTCAAGCGTCCCACCAAAAAGGAACTTGTAGTCCACCATCTTGTCGGGGAAGATATAAAAATTCTTTGCCGATCAGGTAAACATGTTTTGATTCTTTTTTGTGTTTCCGACCAAGCACAAATCGATTTAACATCGATTGCCACTGTCGAGTAGTCACTGCTGGTATGTCCACGTGCATCTTGTAATACCACAAACGTGATAAAATCATCGTCTGCGCAACCAATAGTCGACCACGAACAGTTCTTGCTCGTCGAAACCATACACCAAACCCATCGTAAAAACGCTTGTCGAGAGTTGAAATAACCATCGAATGAGTTGGTTTCTGGCCGAACGGAATACCCAAATACTTGACCGAATCCTCCGGACCCATTACGGTCAAATTGGGAATACGTGGACATGGCTTGATACGATTCAACGAGAGCAAAGATGATTTACTCAAGTTGAGTTTCGCACCCGATCCATCGCAATGGACTTGGACGAGTTCGAGTTGCGTCAAAACACCGTTTGGTATCCTTGAAAGCAATGTCGAATCGTCCGCAAAAAATAGTCCAGTTGCGACAGTCGTGCCATTAGTCCAAATGCCACGTTCTTCATGTTGACGCAGTAAATTTTCCAAAGGTTCGATCGTCATCAGAAAAAGTAATGCTGAGAGAGGATCTCCACGTTGTGGTGTAATGGACGGTGTGATATTTCCATTAATCATCAACTGCGCCTATGCGTTATTGTACAAAAGACGAACCCAGTCGATGAAACTTTTTCCAGCGCCCATTTTTTCCAAAACGCGAAACATGTACGTCCAATTGACTCGATCATATGCTTTCTCAAAGTCGAGAAAAGTCGCATAAGCTTCCCCCCCACGATGAGTGACCAAGTCTTGGATGTCGGTGAGATGGCGAATATGGTGGCGCATCGACCTTCCTCGCACAAATGTTTTTTGATCTTGATGGATCATTTTTGGCAAAAAACGTTGCAATCGATACGCCAACACTTTTGAAAGTACTTTGACATCGACGCAAAGCAGTGCGATCGGTCGATAGTTGCCAGGATCACCTCGTGATCCTTTTTTGTATAAAAGTGTGATTGCTGAGTGACGTTGTGATCGAAGTAAAATTCCACTTTGCAGCTGATATTCGAGCATGATCTTCAGACACTTCCCAAACGTTTCCGGATCAAGCTGATAAAATGCAGCTGGCAGTCCATCCATACCTGAAGAAGAACTACTCCGCATGTGCTTTATCGCTTCCGCCATCTCGGTCGTACTTAACCGAGTTGAGAGACGGTCATGCTCTGCTGAGGCAAGGGAAACGTGAATCGAATCGAGTAGCGTTTTTGCGTTTTTGCACATGGATCATTTGGGTCGGTCTCTGAGCTATAAAGAGAGCCCATGACACCACCCCAATGATCTCTGAATTCGTCAATAATCTCCCTCGGGTTCGATGTCACGGTTTCACTTTTTTTGTAACATTTTCGATCGGCACGCGACGACAAGAACTATCCGGAGGGCGAAAAAAATGCTTGGAAGAGTTCTCCATATGCTTCACGTGATGGTCGAAGCTTTCATCTTGGTTGTATTTCGCCTTGTTTTCGACTGAAATTCTAAATTGTTGGAGACTCGATTCGTAAAAATACCGTGACTCATTGGTGTCTTGAATGCGATATCGAGCTGCTACGACTTCCAAAACACGCTGGTTTGACTTAACATCACGTAGGCTATCTTTTGCAACCTTTTTTTTAATGCGTTGAAGCTGTTTCTTGATTTTCGTCTTCCAACTTTCCCACATTTTACCGGGATTCGAATTTGTCCATAACTGGTCGAGCACCAAAATCGCTTCCAATTTGATTGCTTCGACAACTTTAGGATACTCAAACAGTCGTAATGAACATTTCCAATATCCTCGACCCGGAGATTGAGTTGGATTTGGAAACGTTACTTTTTGTGCCAGATGATCTCCCGCATGTCGTGGACGAAAACACTCAGAGGTTTTGTACACCATATTGAATAGCTCTTCCGACATGCAGATGTAATCTAGTCGATTCTTGCGCAGTAATGGTCCTGTAAATACTTTTTCAGTCGGATGTTGGATTCGCCAAGCGTCTACCACACCCAACTGTGAAAGCCATTCCAAACACGCTAATCGACTTGGTTTGTGCCGGATTGTTCCACTCGAAGCATCGATAGCTGGATCGAGTGGTGTGTTGAAATCACCAAATACGATATGTGTTGCGGTCGATTCGAAAGTTTTTGAAAGCAATAACTCATAAAAACCCACTCGTTACTCGGTCTTGACCGGTGCATATACATTGTGAATATACACCGGTGCATCGTGAATGAGAAGACGCAAAACCAAATAACGATTTCGAATGCTGCGATCGGTGAGTTCTTCAGCTGTTGAGTAACCGGGAAAGTCTGAACGAGGAATTTTCATGGCGCCGCCACTGCGGTTTGGAGTCGGATGGAGAAAAGCGCTGTTGTGGTCATTGACAAACATTTTGTGCTGCATTTTTGAGGATAATATAAACTGAAATGAGTCCAGTTGGTTGCGAGCGTGAAATTTGGTTTCTTGAACACAACAAATGGAGTGTTGTGATAGGATGTGGTCGATAAAAAGATGACCATTTTTATGAACTCCATTAACATTCACCGTGAGTGCTGAGATATTGTTCCACGTTGAAATAATCGAGAAGCCCTTAGCATTCACGCTGAAGTGCACCAGCAACAACCTAATTTCACTATCTTCTTTTGAAAGGTGGAATGTTGCTTCCTCTTCTGAGAAAAAGCTTAGATTGACTGAGAGCTCGCCGATATCGCCACAGAGAAGTCCTTGCCATTTACCACCAAACCATTGAGACCAACATTTTATGCCCACATCGGAGCGTAACAACAAGATGAGCACATTGATTGGGAGTAAACGACAATGGTGACCCGGAATCCAAATCACTGGTCTATCGGTGAGATAGTGGATCCAGTGATCGTTTGTGTAAAATGTCGGGGCAGTAGACATAAATAATAGTTCCAATAATGCGAGAGGTTTGGTCGCCCGAGTCAAACCGTGAACAGTGTCCGGCACTGACTTCCACCACGGCATCACTTTCTCGATCAATACAGCTCTCTTTGAGGGAACTTTTCCACCAACGTGGCGATTCCATCGCGTCGTAAACGTGACATCTTCGCCGAGATTGTGCGCTGCAAAAACGCGATTGATGAGAAGTAGATGTGCTACTTCGTCCAACGCAGGATCATTCGACTCCATGCATGAAATAAGCACTCCATGCATGATGATGGGATGATCTAATGCTGCTCGGATGATTTGGTCTGGTTTGGTACAGAATTGTACCAGCTGACGCACATGAGGGATGCACGCATCGGCTTGAACCAGCTTGTCCGGTCGAAGCTGGTGGAGTTCATTTTTGAAATCCATTTCCATGAGCTCTCCGATTTCACCAATGCGAGTTGGTCGCTCTGCTTTTCCACCGTTGTATGACGCTTCTTATAAAAGTGTGCCGCCTCTTTCGAAGTGGCTATCGCTTTTTGCATCCGTGCTTTCACGGGAATAATTTGAATGCGGTTGCCATGCGCCGGATTGTTAACCGCTTGGACTTCTTCGACTTCCACCTCCATAGTTGCGAGCCCAGCAAAGTATTACTTGTCGCCAACGTTGGGAGCGCACGAGGTGGTGCATTGGAAACCATTTGGTCGAACGGTTCAGTCAGATTACGCTTCCCGCGTGTCCATGCCAACTGCATGTAGGTGTCACCATCCTTCTCCACCCGTGGATGGGAAGATGATTGACTTTTCAATTGGAGGATTGGGGGAGTAGGGTGAGATAATTCTGGTGACCCTGGTGGTGAGATAGAGGGAGGACTGTTGAGCTCCAACGAAATTTGGTCGGAATGCTTTCGCTCCGGTCGCCTCGTCTCCAATTCCTGAATTTGAACTGGCTCCTCCACCTTTCTTGGGACCACCGCGACTGTCTTTGGCGTGGTTGTTTGTTTTTGTTTTTCTTGTTGCGGTTTTGCTTGTTTTTGATTCTGGGGTTGAGTGTGAGTTGTGTTTGTTTGTTTGTTGTTGTGGTTCTTTTTGTTTTCGTTTGGCTGTTGTCGCGCTCCCGTGGATAATGCAGCACCCAAATCCAAGCATTAAGAACCACGTTGACCAAAACGTGGTCGTTCCGTAGGAATAGGAGCATTCTTACCCCGTACTGGGTAAAGCTGGTTGTCGTAAGCGATTTGTTCAATCACTTTACCAACTCGAACCAGTTGTTGGGGACACGTCGAACAGCCAAAGTAGACTCTCCATGTCGACATCACCACTTTCTTAGTGGGAATCTCGCGAAAGGTGTCATACACCACTTGACACCCGAGTTTGTGAAGAGCGCGGAGAATGTTGTTCCGTTCTTCCTCCACGCCCACACCGAACACATCCAGGTAGTGCTTTGTTTCAAGAGTATCAAACTCCCGGAAAAAAATACTCTTCCCCAAGGATAGTCACCGGCTGACACTCCAACTGCTGGCAGGCATCCGCCGTGGTGACCATCACCCTAATGTTGCCCCCAGGCATTTTCGACACCTGAGCGATTGACCGGCTCTCCAGTAGGCTTTCAAAAACCGGATTACCGTGGTCTCGCATCAGGGATGTTAGGATTTTCCCATTTGGAGTACGGTTCAAGGACTGGCCCGTCTCCAAGACCATCGGGAAGGTTGCTTGCCGGATTTGGAAAGGTCTTTCTGCTTCCAATTTCGCAGACAGAACAGACCAATCCGGGTGCTCCCCATCAGCATATAGCTGCAGTATAGCCTCAATATCCGAGGCTTTCAGCTTTGGGAGCTCCACGCGAAATTTCGCCCGAGCTCTAGCCTGGTCCTTACGTAAGGACTCCTGCGACTTGATTATTTCTGCCAAAGTGGGACATTTGGTGTCGTCCACACTTGCAGTTGCAGTTGCCTTTGGGTCACTCTGTGACGAGGCAACGACAGTACCGCATGTACCACCGGTACCACATCCTACACCGGTAGTACCGGTATTACCGTGTACCGTCACACTGGGGGTGGGGGTACTTTCCACGTCATCACATAGGGGTGATGACTCATCAACAAGCATGCAATCATCCAAAACAGGGTGACTCATGAGGATAGCCACGTCACTACAAGTGGACGCTAGCACCCTTGGTTGTGTCGATGTGTCGACTTGGACCATTGTTTTCGAGAGGAAAGAGTTGAAAAAGGTAGTTTTTCGAGTTGTTTTATACTAACTTGGCGGGTTACGTAGTAGCCGGCAAATTGAGAAGTTCTTAGTGACTTCATTGGGAATTCGACTCAATAACTTTTCTTCAGCCATATCTGATGTATCCAGCTCTTCGTCGTTGTAATATATGCCGATGAAATATTACTTCGCTGGCCATGTGTCACTTTCTCAAAAAAAGTCTTGAAGACTTCGAATCTCGAAAAGCGTAGCGACGATATCGAAACGCGAGATGTGGCTCGTCCACCATGCCAACATTGTACCAAACGTTTTGCGTACTCGGATTACGAGTAGCAGCTTCATAACATAATTTTTGGTTGCAGTGTAACCACATCGGTTCTTCCATGTAGTACTGACGGCGTTGTAAAACCTTCAAATCTCATATCCTAATTCTCCAATCCATTTGATGCCACATCTTAAATGCGTGTTTGCACAATGCACATTTTTTCTTCCATTCGACCATTTCCCGCGTCGATGTGGAGCGATATGAATATATCCAGCGGCTTGTGTGGCCCAAAGGAACTTTGATAAGCTGGAATAATCCCGTCGTAGCAATTGTCCAATTCGCAGGAATAATAGTTGATACATCGGATGCGAACTGCTGTGAATACCTTGTAGCTTCTGTCGCTCCACCAGAATAGAAACTTGTAGTCCACCATTCTGTTAACGAAGATACAAAAAATCTTCTCGCATCAGGTGAACATGTTTGGAATCTTTTTTGTATTTCCGACCAAGCACAAATCGATTCAACATCGACTGTCACTGTCGAATAGTCCCTGCTGGTATGTCCACGTGCATCGTGTATTGCCACAGACGTGGTAAATTCATCGTCTGCGCAACCAGTAGTCGACCACGAACAGTTCGTGCTCGTCGAATCCATACAACAAAACCATGGTAAAAACGCTTGTGGAGAGTTGAGATAACTATCGAATGAGTCGGTGTTCGGTCCAACGGAATACCCAATACTTAAGCGAATCATTCGGACGCATTAAGGTCAAATTGTGCTGAGATTACAACAGCCAATCATAAGATCGGAAATTTGTTCCGCCGATTGGATGCTGATATTCGAGGTCAAGAAACGTTGTAAAGACAGTTCATCATATTCCGCCAATCAAGATTGAAATAGTGGAGCTACCAGTAACTTCGTAAAAAAAGAAAAGTAACAACAACTAAGGACCCTAATATATTCACTTTCCATTTCTCCACCTACTCTAGACTACTCAACAAATTGGGAATGCGTGAAAACGCATGATCCGATTCGACGAGAGCAAGGATGATTTTCTCAGGTTGAGATTCGCACCAGATCCATCTCAATAGACTTGAAGGAGTTCGAGTTGCGTCAAAACACCATTTGGTGTCTGAAAGCGATGTCGAATCGTCCGAAAACAAAATCCAGTAGCGACAGTCGTCCCATTCATCCAATGTCATGTTCTTGATGCTGTCAAGTAAATTTCCCAAAGGTTCGATCGTCATTAGAAAAAGTAATTTTGAGAGAGGATCACCTTGTTTCACTCCACGTTGTGGTGTAATAGATGGTGTAATATTGCCATTAATCATCAACTGTGCCCTACGTGCTGCTAAACAGAAGACGAACTCAGTCGATGAATTTTTTTTCAGCACCCATTTTTTCCAAAACGTGAAACATGTACGTCCAATCGACTCGATCATAAGATTTCTCAAAGTCGAGAAAAGTCGCATATGCTTCCTCCCCACGATGAGTGACCAAGTCTTGAATGTCGGTGAGATGTCGAATATGGTGATGCATTGACCTTCCTCGAACAAATGCTTTTTGATCTTGATGGATTAATTTTGGCAAAAAACGCTGCAATCGATACGCCAAAACTTTTGAAAGTACTTTCGCATCGACGCAAAGTAGTGCGATCGGTCGATAGTTGCCAGGATCACCTCGTGGTCCTTTTTTATAAAAGTGTGATTGCTGAGTGACGTTGTGATCGAAGTAAGATACCTCTTTCCAGCTGATATTCGAACACGATCTTCAGGCACTCGCCAAACGTTACCGAATCAAGCTGATAAAACGCATCTGGTAGTCCTCCCATACCTGGAGAAGAACTACATTTTATATTCTTGATTGAGTGCGTCGTCTCGATCGTACTTCAGCGAGCTGAAAGACGGTCTTGCTATTTTGAAGAAATATCAACTTCAATCGAATTCGGTAGCTTTTTTGGTTTATTTATCCTAGATCAGCTGAGTCGGTTTCTGTGCTGTAGAGAGAAGCCATGATTTACCCTAATGATACCTAATTTCGTCATCAAAATACCCTGGTTCGATGTCACGGTGCCACATTTTTTGATCGGCAGGAGACGACAAGAACTATCTGGATAATGAAATATTTGCTTAGAGTAGCCCTCCATATGCTTCAAACGATGGTCGAAGCTCTCGTCTTATTTGATATTGGCCTTGTTTTCGACCAAAATTCTAGATTGTTCGAGACTCGATTCGTAAAATTGCCGTGCCTCATTGGTGTCTTGCGTGCGATATTGATCTGCTGCGGCTTCCAAAAAACGCTAGCTAGACTTAACATCACGTCGGCTATCTTCTGCAATCTTCTTAAATGCCTTGAAGCTGTTTCTTCATCCGATTTTCCGGGATTCAAAGGAGTCGGCAACTGTTCGAGCACCAAATTCGCTTCCAATTTGATAGCTTCGGCAACTTGAGGATATTCAAATATTTATATTGAACAATATTAATACAGTCTCCCGGGGTAGATTGAGTTGGATTTGCGAAAGTTTCTTTCTTTGCCTGATGTTCTCCCGCATGTCGTAGACGTATTAAGGAGGTTTTCCAACATGCAGATGTAATCTGCTTGAATCATGCGCGGTGATGGTCCCATAAATACTTTTTTCTGTCGGATGTTGGATTTACCGAGCGCCTACCACATCCAACTGCGAAATACAATCCAAACACGCTGAACGACTTGATTGTGTCAAATCCACTCACTCGAAGCATCGACACCTGTATCGATTGTTGTGTTGAAATCACCAAATACGAGAAGTGTTGCGTTCGTTTTGAAAGTGTTGGATAGCTACAAGTCAAAGAATATCACTCTTTCCTCGGCCTTGACCGATGCGTCGTGAATGAGAAGACACAAAGTAAATCGCGAATGCGAATACTTCTTTCGGTGCGTTCTTCAGCTGTACAACCCGTCAAGTCCGAGCGAAATATTTTCATGAAGTCATTGTCAATTTAGAACTTTATCTTCAACTACCAAACCTTACGCGAACTCATCTTTTAGCGTGCCGCCACTGCAATTTTTAGATTGGATGATAAAAGCACTGTTGTGGTTGGTCATTGACAAACATTTTGTGTCGCGTTTTTGTATGTTATTATAACTGGATTTATTCCAGTTGGTTGTGGTCGTAAAACTTGTTTCTTGAACATAACAATTGAAGTGCTGTGATAGGACGTGGTCGATAAAAAGATGACCATTTTTATGAATCTCAATGACATTTACCGCGAGTGCTGAGATGTCGTTCGCCGTTGAAATAATCGAGGAGCCCTTCTGCATTCACGATGGAGTGGACCAAAGGCCAACTTTTTTCAGTGAATTGCTGCATTTCTTTTAGGAATTCTATGATTGAGGAAGAGCTTGGCGATAACACCTTCAGAAGCCGTCGCCATTTATCTCCATACCATCAAGACCAACATTATATGCCCACGTGGAGCGTTACAACGACATAGAAACATTGATCGGAAGTAAACGACAATGATGACTCGGAATCCAAATCATTGGACAAACCGTGAGATAGTGGATCCAGTAATCGTTTTTGTAGAATGTCGGAGCAGTACGCGGAAAAAAGAGTGCCAATAACACGGAGCTTTTTGTGCCCGAGGTAAACCATGGAAATGTCCGCACTGACATCCACCACGAGACCACTCTCTTGAACAATACAGCTCTCTTAGAAGGAACTTTTCCACCTACGTGGTGACTCTATTGCGTCGTGAACGTAGCATCTTTCATGAGGTGATACGCTGCGAAAACGCGATTGGTCAGAATTAGATGCGCTAGTTTGTTCAACGCATGAGAGACAAGCACCCATGCATGGTGATCGGATCTCTAGTGTTGCCCGGAAAATTTTGTCCGGGCAGGTATAATACTGTACTAGCCTGCGCATATGAGGGATGCAAAAATCGGCTTGTACTAGCTTGTCTGGTCGTAGCGGGTGGAGAGCACTTTTGGGTTCGATTTTCATGAGCTTCCCTATTTCACCAATTCTAGTTGGCCACTCCGCTTTCTCCACCGTTTATGACGCTTTTAATAAAATCTTGCCGCCTAATTCGAGGTGTTCACCTCTTTTGGCATCCGTGCTTTCCCCGGAGTGATTTGGATGCGAGTTCCATGCTCAGATTGAAACTGCTAGTAGTTCTTCGATTTTCACCCCCATAATTCCCAGCATAGCAAAGTAATTGCTTGAAGCCAACTTAGTGAGTGCACGAGGCGATGCATTGAAATTTGTTCGAACAGCTCAATTCAATTACGTTTTCCTCCTGCCCATGCCACCTACATGTTCTCCACTCTCGCCACCCATGCAACTCAGGATGATTGTCTTTTCAATTGTAGGAGAAAATGAGGAAGCTGCAATAAGTCTGGTTCCCTGTTGGCGTAACAGGGGGAGTCAGCCTTTTCGACACACCTTCGCGTAGCACGGTCACGTCACAGTGGGGGTGGAAACAAGTCTTAGAGGACGTGATCTCGTGTTCTTCTCGTCTGGATAGCTGTACTCGCCCTCGCCCCCGCCGTAGCAGTCAAGCAGAAGCCCAGCTGTGGAAGTCGATGCAGGCAATGCTCGGCCTTGAACTAGGTGGGTTACGTCGTAGCGGGGTTCATGCGCACGTCTGATCGACTGCTACGGTGGGTTCGAGGGCGAGTACAGATGTCCAGCCTTGAAGCACACATTAAGCTCCAGCGACATTTGATCGAAGAATTTCCGCTCAGTTTACCTCTCCTCCAATTCTTGGCTGGGAACAGGATACTCCACCTTTTCTTAATCCACAACAAATGCCTTTGTTGCTGTGTGTTGCTGTTTTTGTTTTTGTTCTTGTGATTTTTGCTGGGTTTGAATCTGATTTTGGATCTAATTTTGAGTTTTCTTTTTTGTTTTGCTGTTGCCATGCTCCCGTGCTCCTGTGGCTGGCGCTTCTCTCAACTCCAAGAACCAAGGACCGCGACGACATGAACGTGTTCGTTCCAAAGGATTAGGGGCATTTCATACCTCTCACAAAATAAAGCAACTTCTTGTCTGCAGTTTTCTCGCATACTTAACCGATGTGGACTAGCTGCGGAGAGCACATAAGAGTACTAAAGTACATGTCATGAATGACCCGTAAACAGTGAAATATCAGGACCCAATTTACAGAATAGTATATTTTTGTGTTATGAACAAACCGTGAATTACGAAATAGTCTAACAAGAATGATCACAAAAGAACAAAGGCGAACGCGAACTGAACTGAATGCTTGCGAATTGAGCGCAAAATAGTTGACATCGAAAAGTAGCGGGCAGTGCTATCATATTATCAAATTGTCCCTTACCTAGGCGTACGTTAGCACTATGCAAGCATAAAATTAGCCAATCATATCAAAATAGGGGATTTTAACGGTTCCCAATTAAATTGAAAAATAATAATGTGAATAAGAAAACAGTTGTCGGAATTCAATATCCTTATTCAAGGAGCCTTTAGTATTCACTCACCCTCCTGATAGTATTCACTCACACCTCTAATTTATTGGCCAAAATTCACTCAAATTGACCTTAGTTTGAAATCAATATTCACTGACTTGTTACAACTACTATCACTTAACTCACTACCACAATTCACTCAACTAAAAGAGAAAAATTCTGATTCTCAGCTTTCTAGATCAATCAGAATAGCTTTCTTATAATTTCTAAAAAGTTGTGTTTAAAATTGCAGAACTTTTACGTCCTAACTAAAAGCTAATTTTGGTAATATACATATTGAAGCCAATTCTTTGAAGTATCTGCTGAGTGTATAAAGTTAATAAGTTGGGTTTAATTTATAGTGTATTTGTGCCGAGGTGTGGTTGAAAGTGAGTCACCGTGCGTGATGGGTGAGTGATAACTGATAATTATTGATGAATTTTAGCCAATGAATTAGGGGGGTGAGTGAATGCTATCAAGAGGGTGAGTGGATACTAAAGCTCTCTTATTTAAACCAAACTGAAGCCACGATTTTCATAAATTTATGGAGGGTGGGGGCTGAATAACGATTACCGTTTATTTATTCCGCTATATTTGTTCAAACCAATCAGAGGCTACTATTCCTATTAATCTATAGAGGCTAGGGGCTGATTACAGAAAAAGGGGGGGTGAATGACTGTAGATGATCTGTAACCAACGACACCGAGGGAGCTTAAATTCGGAAGTACTTATATTAGGTGCTTTGCTCACTTGACAGCTAATCTAAGCCTTTACAAACTACCGCTTCTTATCTCCGCATCCGTTATGTTGAATATTCAACAATAACGGTTCCCCTATGTGTATTATATCATTCTAATTTTTTATAAAATTGAATTGCTTCCACTGGTCTCAAAGCAAACAGCCATTTCAATAATTACTGCGCTACAGCCACTCAGAACACGTCAAGACCTGATATAAATCCTGCGCGACTGCAATTACCCCTTACAGAGTCAGCGTGATTTCCGGTTTTGTGAAATAGTACGTCGAGGATATTTTTCTAAAAAAAGGGGTATCAAGAACGTTCATGGCGAATACCATTCATCTGGCAATCATTGCAGCGATTTTACTGCTAGCAACAGTCTCAAGAGCGATGCAAGCGGGCAGCCAAACAGCTGCCGCTGAAGCCGAAAGATCACTCTCACGTATACATTCCCTTTCGCTATCTGTACCAACGGGTCCTGTGGCTGAACCTGGACTTATACCTATACATACAGATAAAGATAATGATGATTTCTTGTTGTCGGATTTGCTGTCAATTGACGTAAGGCAACCTCATAATGCAGTACCTAAAATTGAGTATCTATCAAAAGAAGTTTATCACAACCCAGCTAGTGGTAGCTACACACTAAAAAAAGTAGAGGAAAAGCTAATAGGTATCATGAAAGAGAACTATCGCTTGGACCAACTCAAAGTCGCTAGACTCGTGAATTGCTTGAGGCACTTTGGTACGGTTTCTCACAATGTACTAGAAGAACAAGCTATTCATTCACTTCGAAACCTCCCGCCCGGTGTCCCCGACTCGATACCCAGCGCTATCGTGAACATCGTAAAGCCTAATGGTGAAAACTACAACAGAGCTCGAGAAGCAGAAGTCATCTACATATTGAAATCTTGCCCGTCGGGTACCTCTGAAGAAGCAATCCAACATAGCTTGAACAATGTGAGAAATGATGGCGTTATAACTCCTTCAGTGCAAGACGCTGCAGCCATTTGCCGATTGAGAAGTCTTCCAAGAGCTGCTGATGATTCGAAAATTGAAAAGATTTTAGAGAAGGTGAGGGATAATGGCGTAGTATCTCGCTCCGTACTGGAGCAAGAAGCAATATATAGATTGAACAATCTCCCATCAAGCACACCTGTATCGACAATCATGGATATCTTTACAAATAAGTATCATGATGTCCAAGTTCATGAAGATTATGGAGAACAAGCCATTTATTTTATCCAAAAGCTCCCGCCCCATATCCCTGTATGGATGCTCAAAAAACTCATGACACTCGTGAATTGCGAGGCTAATGAGGAATACTGCAAGAAAGCACGAGAAGTAGAAGTCATCTACATATTGAAAAATTGCTCATCTGGTACCTCTGAAGAAGCAATCCAACATAGCTTGAACAATGTGAGAAATGATGGCGTTATATCTCCTTCAGTTCAAGACGCTGCAGCCATTTGCCGATTGAGAAGTCTTCCAAGAGCTGCTGATGATTCGAAAATTGAAAAGATTTTAGAGAAGGTGAGGGATAATGGCGTAGTATCTCGCTCCGTACTGGAGCAAGAAGCAATATATAGATTGAACAATCTCCCATCAAGCGCACCTGTATCGACAATCATAAATATCTTAACAAGTGTGGAGAAGCGTGACTTTAAATTTGATCGAAATCGTGAAGAAAAGGCTATCCGTGCAATCCAAATCCTGCCGCCCCATATTCCTGTATGGATGCTCGAAAAAATCATGGCACTCGTGAATTTCGAGGCTAATGATGAATACTACAAGAGAGCACGAGAAGCAAAAGCGATCTACATATTGAAAGATTGCCCATCTAATACCTCTGAAAAAACAATTGAACAGATTTTGAGCAGTGTGCCGCACAATGGCGTTTCGTCTCCTCCAGTGCAAGACGCTGCAGCCATTTGTCGATTAAGAAGTCTCTCAAGAGGGGCTGATGATTCGAAAATTCAAGGGATTCTGGAGAAGGTGAGGTTTGATGGCGCTATATCTCGCTCCGTACTGGAGCAGAAAGCAATCTATAGATTGAACAATCTCTCCCCAAGTAAACCTATATCGACCATCCTCGCAATTGTGGATCATCATGTCGAAGTATATAGAAATGATGGAGAACGAGCTATCCATATATTACAAAGTCTCCCGCCAGGTGTCCCTCGATGGATACTGAGGAAGATAAGGAAGATCGCCAAACGTAATTCCGACAACGAAAAGAAAGCACGAGAAGAAGAAGTCATTTACCTACTGAAAAACTGCCCATTCAATACCTCTGAAAGAAAAATTAAGCAGAGAATGAAAAGTGTGACATATGATCGCGCTTTGTCTCGCTCAGTAAAAGACGCTGCAGCTATTTGCCGATTCAGAAGTCTCCGAAGAGGGGCTTGTGAGGATAGAATTGAACATGTTTTGGAGGAGATGGGATATTATGGTGTTGTGCCTCCCTCAATTCTGAAGCAAATAGCATTCTATCGATTGTATAGTTTCTCACCAGAAAGACCTGATTGGAAGTTCCTATATATCTTAGAAGATCTGGAGAAGTATGCGATCAACGAGAAACGAAATCTTGCAAAAAGTGAGGAACCCTTTATGGTATAGTTTTGGAATTGTGAAAGCGAACATCGAACGCTTTTTGAGGAGCTGTCACGTTAGTACAAAGCTCAGCTGAAAAGCATATACTGCTTGTACCGACGCAAGCAAGCATACGCGTCTTGGAGCTTTCATTTCTTTGAAGTATTTGATTTCCTGAATACAGAACATATCGCTGTTTCTTTCCAGTAACTGATACGTGCTATGCTTTTAGTGATGCTTCATGCAGTATACGAGGTCCTATGGGTAGATTCCTCCGAGGTCGTGTATGTCGCGACAACGTGATAACAGCCGCCTCGTCACCAGCTGTCAGTTTCGTTTCGCTGCGCACTAAAGCCATTTTAAAAATGCTTTATCGGCACACGGCACCCGCACGATGCGATATATCCGATGGCATTACAGGCGAAGAACGTTTACGTCGTACAATTCATATGCTCGAAACCACATGGCCAACTCCCTTCGTAACGGGGTGGGGTTGTAGCTCTGAGATCTTCGACATCCGAAAGCGAGAAGTTGCATCTTCACGCACGACCACGCCCTCCAGAAGTGGGTCACATAGGCGTTTTGCGAGTCACGTGATGCTAACAAAATGAAATAATTTATTGATATCAAGGATTTTATCTTTTCGGCGTTTCACACGTGATATCAGATTTGTGACGTAAAGTCTGGCTTGCACTGTTATTTAGTATGGTGTACTACACTACAGCGCGCGTTGAGATGTGTTCTCATATAAAGAGACAGTATGTCGATTTATCATTCAAGCGACTTGCACAATCAGTAGCTTGCGTGGACAGTATGTCGATTTATCATTCAAGCGACTTGCACAATCAGTAGCTTGCGTGTACGTTTCCTCGTACCGTATCTATGTGATAGTTGGTTCGCCGAATATCTTCATTCAATAATATAGACAAATGTGTTACGCAATGTCCAATCATGGTAGCCTTCTCAACCCTTCGCCGAATAGCTGTGCGCAGATTTCACATACAAAATCTTGGCGGCTTCACCCTACTGAAGTACAAGTAATCCTAAATACTTACATCGTTGATCGTCAACCTCGTTTGCTTTAAATTCTTGAATCGCCAATCTTTCTTTTTCGTCAGGGGTCATAATCACATATTTCATACAGAAGTTGATGTCTTTTACCAAATTTTTCTCTTTCTTCACACCATCATGCACTGATCTGCGAGGAATTACACACGAACTGCACACAATTTCTCCACATGCTTGACAATTCACCTATCTTGAGAGCATGAAAGCGATAATCCAAATAGAGCGTCCTTTCCGCTCATGTGAGGGGATACAAAGAGCCCTATCCAACAACGGAATTGATGCGAGTCGTTTTGCTAATGCAACGTCTACCAACTTACCAAAAACTTGACATCGCTGCTCCAAATATGACGTAAGAATGTAAATCTCAATCCGGTATTTTGGTGATAAGGAACGGTCAATCACGATTTCAGTGGATATTGTATTATCCGGGCAAGGTCGAAAGAGCATCAACTCCAGTTCCTTCCAATCTGTTGGCGATGATGATGCGAATTTAGGTGGTGCACCTTAATTGGATGGATTATCTCAGGATATCCTCGGCATTAATGTTATTGGATAACAAGTAAATGGCCGATTGGGCGAACTTAAAACTTAAGTTTATATAACACAGTTTTCCATTGAAATTCTGCTTTGAACAGCGAGACACATTGAGGAACATAAATCGAGTGGCTTGATTGGAACACCATCGGTGTACCATTTGTACCTTGATGACTTCCAGCGTAACCAACGCACACGAATCGTATCGATGCCGCTTATCTGTCGGGGGCATGGCGATTGCTTCCCCTTGTATTGCAAGCTGAGATGTTCCATTTATTTGTGACTGTTGTTTTACCAATATAACTTCTGTCAATCCATTGTGTCTCCATAAAGCGCTGTTCGTCAGGTCACCAGCTCGTCGTCATTGATGGCACGAACTGTGCTCAAAAGCAGCGACAATTGCACACGAATTTTCCCTTCTAGTCGATAGTATTGATCTCGCCTCCACTTTCGATAAATTGGCTGAGTTTATACGCAATTCCACTTTGGCACCAGATACCTCCATTTATTCTTTCTCGTTCGTGACGCTCCAATGCATCTTGGAGCAATGCTACCGCTTCGTACTCGCCCACTTGAGCGGCTGAAATAATTGGCGATGAAAAGTTGTATTTCGGTAACGGAAGCGTTTTTGGGTGAGGCTGACGCTGAGGCGGTTTGGATTGGATGGTATTTGATAAGATAATTCTTCCTGAAATCGCATTCATATATCTCAAAGGTCCTTGACGGGTGACGGTGGAAGACTGACAATTGGTGGAAGTGCTTTCAAAGAATAGATTGTGACATAGAGAAGGATCTAGTCAGAACATAATATGTCCCAACAGAAGGCGAAGTAGAGCATGCTCGCTCTTTTCACTTAATTCGTCATGATTGGTGTCCCCGTTTCCCATTACGTATTACATTTCCCAATCGTACGGTAGAGAAAGTAGCATTGATGAAAACCCAAACTTGCATGTGACTGGGAAAGTTTATGACGATGGAACGAGTTTCTCGTACATTATCTCGCGAGAAATTTTGCAACTATCGGTGCAGCGGAATGAATGACTGACAATTAACAACACGAACATAAACTTAGGAGGTACCCTTTACGCAACGAAATCCTATCGTTGACGATCGATCAACATTTTGGCTCTGCATCAAGAGCCGATTATTTTCTGTCGATCGATATGCTGCTCGATAATACCAATTCGTTTCAAAATCTGAGGTGAAAGCGCGGTAATCTGAACTTCCGCGGAGTAATAAACTGCATGTTCGCTCATCGCAGTAGCGATCGGTCATTTGCCAAACGTGACCCACAAGATCTTCAACATTATATCGCAACGATTTCGACAAAGGGTGCTGGCCAACCTTGACGGGAGACACATGGGGACCACCACGTACAACTTTGGGTATTCTAGGCATGTCCATTGAATTACCCCAAGGATACACGGTGTAAGTGTCCCCGTTTCCCATTACGTATTGCATTTCCCAATCGTACGGTAGTCGCAAGCCATAATATGTTGCGTAACTTGTCGCGTCCTCGAATGAAATATATACAACTGGGCAGTCTTTAAATCCTGACGGAATTTGCCACTTCGAAATGTTGGTATACATTATTCCTTCCGACTGTCTGATATATCGATTTGTCCAATGTTTCAGGAATCGGGCCATGACTTTTGGTTGGTAACTGCTTTCCTGCAGAAATGTGCGAAACTGTGCATTTGTCACGGGATACAAATCCATCCAAAAATCCGTCACATTGATCAATAGAGAGTGGTTTTTTTGTGGACGTGATTCACCAGGGTATTGTACACCTGTACCGTAAAGGCTTGCATTTGGTATCAGAGTGTTGTCAGGCTCAATCACTACTGTTGAAACATTAAACCACCAAGCAGAACTACCAAGAATGGACTGCATCGGTGAGGAGCTATAATTTCCAGTTCCTGGCGATTTGCGCTTTGAAATGATATTCTTTTTGGCAGTCATCTTTTGAGGCAGCAATTGACGATCCATGGAGTATTTATTGAGAGGCTGGCTTGTCAAATTACGCATCTCCCCTAGAAAGGATTGAAAATTGGAGACAATATCTGTTTTTGAAAGCAGTTCTTCATTTACAACAAGTAAAGCACCAAACGCATCGCGCTCCACGCGAACCGTTACATATAGCTGATTTGACGCGTTTTGCACCTGCCGCACGTGCAATCTCTTCCCGTGATACACGTCGTATACGGCAAAGCTCGAATTTTTCCAAGTTGCTGCATCAAACAAAGGAAAATTAAGATCAATATGGTACTTTCCAACTGTTCTGATTCCGATTTCATTACAAGGATAATCTTCTTTTGTTGAATTTAGAAGTGTGGACGTCAAAATGGTGTAAAGGATCATTTCTTCAGTTGCGAGAGGAAATTTGGATACTGCTGCTTGTACCCTCGTCTTCAAGGCGCTTCCTGGGTTTGTGCTGAAGCGAAACAACATGTCGTATGGTTGCCAGAATTCACTAATAGTCAGATTTGAGAAGTGTCGTAATATTTTGTAGGCTCTTTTGAGTGCTTGGCATTCTCGTTCAGTGTACGGGTTCATGATCCCCCAAACATTATCCCAGATTACATTCCCGACGCCATTAAAAACTGCTTTTTGTATATCTCTCACCCGATCCAGAGACCATCGCGAGCTCACTTGTACCATATGTCTTGGCTCTAGAAATTTTGAAAGCCAAACAACGAAAGAATCTGGGCTCCAGTTGTATCCCCAGCTCCCAGAATTGGACGCGAGGTACGGGGGTGGACAACCGCCTTCTGCTGATCCAATTAAGACAGGTGTCTCTAAGTCTGAAGCGCAACCATAGAAGAAACCTGGGATGCCAAACATCGTATCTCCGTTGAATCCATCTATCTTGGTGTATCGAACGATACCTTTTAGTCTTGTGACATCATCGGCTTGACTGCGCACAAGATTGGCTGCATCATCTGGTACTCTAGTTGACGAGTCCCAAGGGAGATATGGAACCAAAACACGAATACCTCGACGATGAAATTCCTGAGTGATTGACTTCAACCCATCCCATCCCATTTCCTCATCAGCAGAAGACACTTGTTGCATAAAATCCCATTGGTTCCGCGAATCTATCCCAAGATTTGGATACGATGTCCATAATAGAACACTGTCGACATTCCCAAATTGCTTTTCAATAGAAGTGATGAAGCTATCAATGGTAAAAACATTGTTTTCACGATCAAATAGCTTACGATCACTGAAGAGAACGAATAGTTGGACAAAGCTGGACTGCATCCATTTTGCTTCTGCACGGTTATAAACTGTACAAGGGTCCAGAGGGTTATATTTATTTCGTTTCAATTCCATGTACTTCCATGATGTCCAATTAGATTTCCAAAACGGTAAATCCTCTAATTCCACGACAGCATTTGCGACCTGCCAATTATCTGGTTGTGGTTCCCATGATGCAAGACGACGCCAAAAAAGTCCGATCGTTAGCATCGAAAGCAGAAAGCTCCGTCTGCTCATTATCAGTAAGCGTTCTGCGTGACTTCTGGAATGAAGGGAAAAAATACTTTGGTCGATCGGTACTGAAGTCATTTTGTCGCAGAAACTACGTCAGCCAGTGACACGTTCGGAAAGTTTATGCGATAAGTGACGTAGGAAGATATTATTTAGCTAACAGCGTTCAGTGAAGGGAAAGTCATGCAGTGATATCAAAGTACGCTTCAATGACTGAATATTTTGCTTCACATTTATGTAGTGTTTGGAAGTGTAGCAGCGTGATAGCGTGACAGCGAGTAAGTCAAGTCAAGCTTCTGAATAAATATGATCTACTGAATGATGCATAGTTATAGCGTTCCAAGAGCGCGAATGCGCCAGGGATTTTGCTACTCATGTTTGACAATGGAAATGGAACTCGTTACTCTAATAAAAGATTTGTGTCCATTCGTCGTTGATTTGTTCGAATAATGAAAAATGAGATCGACGGTTATGTGCGACAAAATATGTCACCAATCGAGCACATTGATAAAGCACTATATATGCGGGATTGCGAGACTGGCAATTGCTGTATTTGGCATCTGAAGCATTCTTCAACAGCCAGTACTGCTTACAACCAGAGTAGCGTACTTATGCTAATGTTAAGTGCGCTACGTAGAATATGACTCAATTGCTTAAGTTAAAACCTTTGTTTCGTGGTCACGAAAACTTGATTTCTGTGAAAGGTAACAGCATCGATTCACCTTACTGAATAGCCAAATCGGTTTGGCGTTTGATTGTCAATTGTGGCTACATATCAACAGCAATAATGCAAAAAAGCGAAAAAGAGATAAAGTCAAGTCCATTGTCATACGAGGGTTCGCCTCATTGTGCCACGGAAGTAATGGAGAACACTATTACTTCGGGTGCAAAGCGTTCTAGGTCGAAATCGGAAGAGACTGCAATGATTTTGACGAGCTTGAGTCAAGCAAATTACGACATCCAAGCTTTGAAACAATTACGTAAAGCCAAAGGGACCTCCAGTACAGAGGACCAGTGTCATCTCACAGCTCGACAAGGAGATATACGTGGTGAACAGGATACATCTGTATGCACCGAAAGTGGACGCTCGAAAAATTCCTTGACAAAGCAGATTTCTTTGGATGAGCTTCGTGCTCATTTTGATCGTCCGATTATCGAAGTTGCAAAAAAGTTTGGAATCTGCATAACTTTGATGAAAAAAATATGTCGTCGAAACGGAATCAAACGATGGCCGCATCGACAAATTCGATCTTTGACAAAAAGTATCGCCGCTTTAGAGGCAGCGATGCTGAGTGCAAACGAGACAGAACAAGAGAGATATCAAGACCAAATTATGAATCTTCGTAGGCGTCGTGAATCTGTGATCGCAAATCCTAATAAATTTTCCATGGCACAGATACTTGGAGACCAACAATACGCAGTGCAAAATAAAGAAGATGCCAGTCGCAGTCGACCGCCATCTCCAATCAGGGCAGATGGTGCAACTTCGAGTGGATTATCTACTCTTAAATCACGATCGAATCCGGCATCACCGAATTTGTCAAAATTGAATGATGCTGCACAGTGCTCACCGCTAATCAAACGTCCTAATGGTGCATCCTCATTATGCAACACGATGGCAGGGAAGGTAGCGACTTTGGTGCACTCTGCTCAATACTTGGACGCCAGTGATTCGTCGAAAGAAGCCTCTAATGAAATCCGTAAACAAAGACATTGTATAGCGAAACAGTCCAAAGGTGGGCGGTGGACAAGCGAGGAGCATGCCGCATTTTTGGTAGGTATTCGATGTTATGGTAAAGATTGGCGTCGTGTAGCACAGATTGTCAAAACAAGAAATCCCGTACAAACGCGTACTCACGCACAAAAGTACTTGCTAAAGTTTTCGGGGCGGTATGCCAATGAGCAATCACAAACGTCTCAACTAGAGGCCCAACTCGTATCTCGATCTCTCAACTCGAAGGCTGCAGCCCGCAATCAGGCAGTTTCTGACGTTGTGTGCTGTGACGATACGAATTCTAAAAGTAAGAGAATTGTCCAATTCGACCATGGTGCAGGATTGGCTGCTGATCAAACGAGCGTGTTATTCGACTCTATGAAGAAAGAGCTGGTTGAAGTGGGATCTCCGACAGCGGCTACAGCGTTATGTATGGTGAACACGAGTAACAAAGTCCCATGCATTTTGTGATGAGATATACCAACGGCTGTAGTGTATATAGTGTGCGGAAGAACTCACAATTGTACTGCGCATGCAATTTTGCTTATAGATAGTTTATTTGATATGATTATAGCTTAGAAACGAACAGAAGACGCTTGCACGCGGGAAAACAATTGAATACATTATGAGAAACGATAATCAGTGTTGGATCTTTCATATTTTTTGATCTACTGCTACCAATCACAAACTCCTTGTTGAAGTGTAACGCAAGGACACTACGCATGTGACGCTTGGACTCCCGTAACTTTCTCGTTCTTCATGGATTCTGCTAATTCTTGTGGATGATACAACTTGAAATATTTTTCAATCTGCGGAACGTAAAATATTTTTCCTTTTTGAAGATTGAACCAGAAGACGTACGAAGAATCATTATGAGAAACTCCAATAGGTCGGACGTCATTGAATGATGGAACTAAGATCGGATCTTCTTTTGAATTCCCTTGCGTCTCATCAGTTTCTATGGGATCACGATTAAAAGTAATGATACCAGCTTTCTCATCTTCCAGCTCCTCACGCTGTCGACCCACAGCATGATCATAAATGTCCGGAATAGTAGAGGCAGATCGTGCCATACATCTACGCGCATTGACACTTTGTAAGGAATTTGCCAGACTTCTTACGATGCTCATAATTTTCTATTTGCTGTTAAAAGAAGGGGAGAGCAAACACTGACGAAAAGACCGGTTATGACGGTTGGACCACCAGAAACAAAACCGACAGAACCAAAAGATCGACAAAATGTATTATATTTTAGTGTTACCGACCTTATGATTTATGATATGCAGACCTGCATGCCGAGATTTTGATAGTAGATGAACTGGTCTGGAACGATGCTTTCCTCCGTCGTATACATCCTGAAACGTGGATATTGTATGTAGCCATTTTTCATCGCTACCAATCGTCTGGACACCACACACGCCTGATTGAGTGCTGATAGCGTAATGCGTTCACATTCTTTTCCTAACAGCATCCAGTTTTTTTTGCTCGTAGGACACAAAGAAAGGATCAATGGAAGCGGTAGCGAGAGAATATTGTCAATCCTAGTCAGTGTGATCCCGATTGTAAAGTGAATATTCTGGTGTTTTTCGTAAATAGACTTTTCCAGATGTGTATGTAAAGTATCGGATTGCGGGGAGATTTGTAGTAGAAATAAATATGGAATCATGTAAATTCCAGCCGAAAGAGGAATCGATGTGCGTATTGGCCAACAATCTGATCCTTCCGACATTATGTCGTATGATAGACGGAGACTGAGTTCATCTCCTCGCAAATGAGTCTGGGCAAGCTGGGGTCTCTTCAAAATAAATGAAATATGGAGGCGCTCAAATGGTCGAAGAAATGTATCACGAATGAATGTGTTGGGATCATGCAGAATGAGATTTTGTTCGCCTTGTCGGTCAGCACAAACTTGCAGCGCAAATTCGAGCCGATAATCTCTCAGTGTGAGTCCTTGCTTCTTATTGCATGTCAGCGCAATAGCAAGAACGGTGCTTTCCTCGAAATGGCTTACTTGGATGTTTTCGTCGAGAGACTTGTAAACCGGAATTGCAATACATTGATTTAATTTTTCAATACGGGGTGGTTCCGACCCGAAATCTTGCAAGTCACAGAAGGCAGTGAAATTGATTGAGTCGACATCTATTGCGCTAGGAGCTTCCACTAAAAGCTTTAGACACTCACACGTGCTTGGTTTCAAATCGTCAAGCTTGATGCCATAAGAAATGAAGTCACTCCAATCATGATCGGTGTCGGGCTCATCTAAGTCTAAATAAGCATGCGCTGCGTCAAGATAGTCGAATTTCATAAATCTCACTCTTGCGCCTTTTGCTGAGCCACAACTTGAGGCTTCGATATGGAAATTGGCTTGTTGATATCCTTGAAAGTTGCGATAGTAAATAAGCATTAGAGTTCGTGATCCAGGTGATATGGATGGCGGACCGTGGATTTCCAATCTGATATTAGGCGTATAAGATGGAACAACGAATTCACACACATCTATTTCTTCTGATGCTTCCAATAAGAATACGGTGTTCCTTGCTACATCACATTTTATAAAATTGAAGCGATAAGATCCAGCGGGAACGGCTTGCTGCAACGCCACGATGGTGCATGACTTTGACGGGAGTTTGACTTGATATTCACTGAAAGTGATAGCACGTGGATCAACTAAATCTGATTGATGTGAAAATTTCGCAAAATAAATTCGTAAATGCTCCAACTGAATTGTTGAAGAGCACATGTTCTTAAATGATATACGTACCGCAACATCGCGATGTGGAGCCATTGCATCGCTGTGCGTAAGGATGCTAATAGATATCCCAATCTTGATCATCTTAGTGCGAAAAACTCGATGCGGACCTTCAAGTTTTGCAAGAGCAGAGCCGAGCACTACATTGAAAAGTGATTCTGATACCTCCTCGTTTGCTTTGACTGAAATCTCGGATAAATTTGTGAAAATTGTGATAGCTTCAGCAAGTCGTCCAAGTCTGAGCTCGCAAAGACAAATCTTAAGGCGACAGTGGTAGACCAGTGATAGCCACTTGTCTTCCAAACATTGACGCTCCTGTGAACGTAACAACCGAGATGCACTTTCGTATTCTTCATGTTGTAGATGGAATGAGGCACACTGATCACCTAGAAAGATAGCAAAACGATGGCGACCAGCTCGCGAAAAGTGCAAGGAAGCAAGATGTGATAGCTCCCATAAACAATATTCCAGTTCCTCGTGTTGATTATCAGCTAGCATTTGAGAAAGGCAAGAATACCATTCTTGACTACCGCTTTTGTATTCATAGGGTGCATGTATATTCTCGTTGCTGAATCCGATTTTAGCACCAGCAACTTTTTTTGTTCCACGAAGTAAGATCCGACGGGCGAGATAGAACAACTCCCCAAGGTACTGAGCCATCTCTTCCGGCTTGGACTTCTGGTTGTCGCATTCTGAGATTGCAACCGAGGAAATAGTGCTCCCATTTCCATTCCAGGCAATGTCACAGGTATAAGCAATCTCGAAACAAGCTCCAACAGCCCAGTGATACGGTTGGTATGAATGAAGTATCTTGAAGTCCAGTTGTTCCTGAACAAGCTTTTCATGAAACGACTCGATAAAGACAAGTGCTCGTTCGATCAGCTCCGTGTAGTCAGCCCTCAAATAGAGTATTCGGATTTGACGACAGAAAAAGTAGAGTTCAATCTGAGATGAAGAGGCTTGACCATCCGTGATGTACTTTTGTAGCTGTTCGAGGTTGAGACACAACTATGTGTAACATGCAAAAAAATTTCAGTCAGTGGTAGGAAATCATACAGCGTGGTGTGTCTTTACTGGAGAGAAACGGAATATGGGATCATCTGCGCTGTAGTGAGCAGCATTGTCGTATGTCAGAGCTGTTCCAATGGCTTCCAGCTCGTCGTACTAAACGTACAAATTGCATAAAACGGGTTAGACACGCAACTTATCGCCCCAAACGGTGCACAATACATGGCGAAGGGCATCGTCTAGCAGATATGTCTGCTGATACATGAATGCGACACGCTCTTTGGCTAGAAGTAAAGCGCCGAATTCCCAATCTGTCTGAGCTCGCTACAAACGAATTGCAAGACATATTATGTCCAGTAGTGTATCCATCAAAAGCTAGAAAATCTCATACTTTGGCATCCAACAAACGTAATTCCTCTTCAAAATACCAACATTTCGATTCAAACGCTTCCATAATACATTCTCTGAGTTGATGAATGAAATTAGACCATTGTGATTGTCCTTGTTGCTGATTTAAGGACCCAACAAAGCTGGAACCTTCCATTATGTCTAATTTCCAGACTCTTTCGTGCACACAATAATCTACGTTTGAACCTGCTGTTCCTGATGAGGCACGGAGACCGATTCCACCACCATGATCGCTGCCCATGCTTCCTATATTACTCATTATCATACCACTTGCATTATCACCTGATTTTTTACTTCCGAAATCGACACGTAAGCGGTCAAATATCTTTTTGTACACATTATTGCCTGACATGATCGAAATCTTCTGACCGCTTCCTCCGCATTTAGAGTGACATCCGAGTGGCACATATAGGATCATGTAATCTATACGGTGCTTATTCATACTCTCCACCCAATTCTTCAGTTGCGGTTTAATGTGATTTTTATACGCCTTCATATCCTCACACTTGACGACATAAAAGCACAGTAATGGTGTCAAAGGAAAACATTGCATACTCAGCTGCTCCATATCAGCTGGAAGTAGAGTGAAATGTATGTGAAGCCGAGGAATCATCTTTTTCACGCCAACTATATTCTTCCACTCAATCATTCGTAGAGGCAGCCGCATCATTAAAAAGGGAGCAATTATATCCCAAAGTCCACCTTCATCAGTGTATCCAATCTTCAAATCTAAATGCAGTGAGCTCAATAAAATTGATCAATCGATATATGAAGTCATATGACCTGGTGTCAGCAGGTCTTGCGTGAATGAAGGCGTTATAGATGCATAAAGTGATGTCATGGCGAGCATATGAGCTGTACATAACGAGCGTACTTTAACTGATTTTTACGTTACATCAAAAGGACCACCGACATGTGGTAATTTCAAACCCAGCAAATTTATGGTAAACTCTAGAACCTCTTTCTGAAATGTAATGCGCACAAAATGAAGGGATAGAGGATCATACGCTGAATGATTTGTTACCTGTTTTGTTTAATCAACATAAGCTATGATTTGGGAGGCCAGCTAAGAGATCTGCGTACATTATGATTATGAACCTAGCATTTTACCTCACATTTAGTCAAGATCGACCTGTCCAGACGATCATCACCGAGTGAACCTAAGTCAGTTCTCAGATACGTGAAGTGTACACCTGGGCTCGACTCTATTATGACTACTCTTCTTGTCACTCCAGGCGTATTTTGAATGCATCATTAAATGATGAATCGACAACTTGACACTCAGTATCGGTTTCCGTGCGCTTGCTTTGTATCGATGAAAAAAGAAAGCCAAGTGGCGCATCCTGGCAATATAAATTACAATATAGCCAGATGGTAGCTTCCATGGACTGCGCGATTTTCCACGATAGCTGAACGATTTAAGAGCACGACCAGAAGGATGTCCCATCGATACATGACCGTCTGAAAATGTTTGGTGTTGCTTTGACGTGGCCACGTCTCGGTTAAAGCACTATGCTTCAAAAGTATGATACTTTCAAGCCGATGTCTCACTTGTAACGAAAATCCATGAGTTGCACAAATCATCAACAAAACATGCACTATAGTGTTTGCTACAGATCATGCTGTAATAAATTCCTGTAAGCAGTGATACCTAATGTGTATTGAAGCTTTACATCGCTACACTAAGGTGTATACGCATACGTGCTTGACAAATTCACATTTAACTTCCAAAGGCTGACTTAGTCAACGAACGTTTTGGTAATCATAAATTGAAGCTTTACATCCCTACAGTAAGTTGCATATTCATACGTGCTCTGCTTGCTGTAAATGAAACAAAGGCTTCTGCTGGTATAGTGCCCTCGTGCGGGTGACCACCGGAAACTTTCATAAGCTGTGATCTCGCTTTCAGGCATATTTGCACTTTATATGACGCCTTCGCACCCACTCCAACAGAATCCTTAACCCAAATATTTAGCTATAATTAATGAATATAAAGAACTTGAAGCTGTATCTGTGATGGAGATGATAAAAGCAAAGAAATCAGTTGTTTGACTAGGGAATCATTTCATTCCTCAACGATTTTCTTAACGGAAATATTACCCTTCTTGCCATCTACAGCAATTCTCTTACTGACGTGTGACGCTCTCAACTCAGCAGCAAAGATAAGGATAACCAACTTAGTCGTAATTGTCTATGCCATGACGGAGAGAAACGTGAGGGAGATAAGATGCATGATAATAACGTAGGTTTTTGAAGAAACACGCATCGACGAGCTGAATTTTCCTGAACCTTATCACCCGTTATATCACACCGCTTATGATGCCCTTGGTTAGATCAGCTCGTTGAATTTACGCTCGCATCCAGCCACGTAACTAAAGAGACCAACTTTATTCAGCAAACGATGTTAGACTGTATCTCAATCAAATGGTCGAGGGAAACGGTATATTATTACTGATTATGATCTCATTGACACTTACTTCAGCAAGCTGAAGCTGCTTCCAGTAAATCGGTCGCTTCTTGTAGGATCTCTCGCATACTTTCATTATCTTCATCTGCGTCAGATTTGCAAGATTGATAAACTTTTTGCAATGCGGCGAACGCCTCTTTTAGGCGTGCTTGGCAGTCCGGCAACATCGTTTGTGTTTCGAGTAACACCTCCTCCTGCTTTCGAATGTCCGCTTCGTCTTTTTGCTCAGCACGCATTTTACTTATGCGTGAAGATTGCACATCATATTCCTTGGCATAGTACTCAAGATCTTTTTTAATTCTGATTCAAATAAAAGAAATGGTTAGACTTTGACCACAGACCATTTGCCAACTCGATATACCGGCGTAGAATGTTTACTTTGAGCTTCAATTCCTTATCCGCCATTGTCGCTATAAATGACTATTCTGACCAATCAACAAGCGCCTGGCAAATGTTCAAACAATGCAACATAACTTGTGACCGAGCAGGCATGTGTTTGTCGTGCAGCAATTCATGAAAACCACCTTATATATCTCATTTCTTGACTTAATTCTTCCTTCTATCTTGACCAAACGTTCATGAAACCATCATTCAGATTCACACAATAGTTTTAGAAGGACAAATTTACACTCCACGTTAATATATCGCGGACTTCAGATCATGGTAATCGTGCTGTAGTTTGATTTCAGACAGCATGTAGCGTAGGAGTACTCGTCTTTATAAGCACACTTTCATATCTTGACAGTATGAATGATTAAATGACGTGAATTGTACTTTTCTGCTTTCGTATAGCGGGATGAGCTAAATTATTGAGCAATTATGCTGCTGTCGGAGAAGTGGAAAATGACTGCTCATGAATGAAGTGTTCAGTGGATGAAAGTCACCTAAGGAAGCGATGTTTTAGATATGATAAAGATTACTGTGTCTGTCGTTGTTTCTTTCTGTTCATCGGCTGTGGTAACAAAATCTTGAGCCCATATTCGCATTAAGTATAACGATGAAGGGGATAAATCCTGCCCAAGTATCGAATCCGAGCAAGCATGCAAAGATGGATGTACAGTATGAATTATAGTTTTGCTTTCAATCTCTTTAGTTATAGATCTTCATTCGCTTCGGATAATTGCATCAGTTTTTATGCTTTTTTTGGCGCTCTGAGAGCTTACTTGGTCAGAGTACAGTACCATAAACGGCGTACAAACTGAAGGAACCTCTAATATGACAGATAATGACGACAAGGTTGAGCGAATTGTGCACGCTTGTGGTGTGTACTTGTATCTGATTGACAAAGAAACAAACAACTATAAACAACAAACCGATTCTGTTGTGGGATGCGTTCTTTTGAGTAACGATACTTCTACTTTCTATCGTTTGCTCTTTTATGACACTCAAAAGAAAAGTATTCTGACAATCACTTTGCCTTCTGGGGGCTCGTGGCTTCAGATTCATCCGCAGGCGGATAATTGCGTGCGTATCGATGACAATTTATCGAAAGAACCTGGATGTACACTACGTTTTCGAAGCACAAGCGAGCTACAAGCTTTCTTAACTGCCATGGTATGTGCACAAGCACAGCTCACTTTGATTTGTCTTCGTGATAAAGGAAATAAAAAAGAAGTGAATCCTTTTGTGCAAATTCTCACTCCGCAATTTGGTAAAAAGGAAAAATTTCTGGAGAGAAAAGATTTGGCAGGAATTCACATTTCTACGTGGAAAAATGACATGAGCATGCTCCCATTCTCGGGGAACGATCCAGTCAAACTTCTTCTCGACCGCGATCGGAGTCAAGCTATTCAACAAGATAAACGCAAAATACACTTGGGTGACATGAAAAATGATTTGGTGACCGCTACAATTGCTGATGGGATTTTGGGGATGCAACGCCATGAGAGTCGCTATGTGTTCATAGCTATGCCTGCAAATAAGCAATGGATGATTGCTCATATAGAACTTTTGAAAATCAAAAAGGGTCATGGGAACCTTGATGATGCGGGGGATATTGCCAGAAATTCAGAGCAATCAACGAGAAATTCTAGCGAAGAATTGATCAATAGAATGGCGTCCCTTTCAAGAGCTGGATCACACGGACTCGGCCAATATGTCACTGTAGCTACTGGCAGATCAGTTGGGAATGACAAAGACACGACAGAATTGCGTGAATCAATTGATAGCTCGGATAGTTTTCAGTCGAGGCGTCACTCTACTATTGTGGATGCCTTAGCAGCTCCCGGTCAAGCAATTCCTTTGGTTGGATTGCATCAGGCAAACGAAATTGGATTCGAAAAAGATACAATGCAGAAATCCTCACCTGTTATGAAAAATGCTGCATTTGATGTTGAAGAAACTTACACTATGGATGCTGGTATCCGCCTTAAGATCTCTGACGAGGGGAGCTCTGTTACTACTACGAAAGACTTCTCACTTGCCGATTTGCTGAAGGAACAAGAAAAGTTGAATTCCATGCGACAAGAATTGGACAAGCAGAGGCAAACGATCGCAGAATCTTATAGGGGCAACTCAGAGAACCAGAATGAGAGAACTAGTTCAAAGTTACAAATGAAGATAGCCGAGAATAGCGGTTCATCAAGTTTGGTTGTCGCATCTCCAGCATCAGACGCGTACCCTATCGATGGAAAAAACACCAAGTTCAAGTCGACGGCCCCACCCACAGCAGCACCTTTATTTGCAAGAGAGGTGAACAGCGGGCTCACAAATGGAGTCCAGAATGTACCTTGTCCGAGCTTGCCGTGGCAGCATTCCTCTCCTTCGATGATACCTTCTTCGATGAGTATCTCCACGTTCCCACCATACCAAAATACAAAATTTTCTATCAACAATCACGAAATGTCTAATCTGAATGTGGAAAGCAATTTCCTCAAGCTGCAACGCACTTCTACTGCCATTGAGAACTCCGTTCATGATCTGCACTCCAAATTAGATCGACTCAACAATGCAACTTTGCTGCGATCAACAGCATCTTCAGTTCCGTTCAATGGCAATTTTGGATCGTCAGCCAATTTGATGGCATCAGGCCTTGAATTCTCTTCTCACAATGGATCATCATCCGCGCTGCTGTTGAAGCATATTGAACGTGCGTTGACCCAGAAAGATGAACTACATCAGAGTGTGATGAATCTAACCAAAGCTAATGAGTCTTCACGGTTCACCATTGAAGATCTGTCCAATAAAATAGATGCATTACATCGCGAAAATCATCGATTGATTGAAAGAAACTCTGAAACCAATTTGTCTTATCAGGAAGAGCACCGTCTTGAACTACGCGAAACTAAGTTACAGCTACAACATGATCAGGATGAGTTAAAGAAGGCGCGGCTTGAGAATCAGCAGCTGCGTCAAACCATACTTCATCGCGATAATGAGTTACAAACATTGCGACAAGATATGGACTTGTCCGTGCAGCAACAAGTTGATTCCTTGCGAAGGTCTTTACAAGAGCAAGTGGATTCTAGCTCTGAAGGCACCACGAGACAACTAACATCCGAGAGGAAAAAGCTGGAAGAAGCTCTACACGAAACAAGAGAACAACTTGACAAGTATATGAAGCAAAATGAAAGGCTGAAGGTGGATCTTGATCAGTTGGAAGGGCAGCATGTTCAACTTGAGGAAAAAATACGAGCCGGACAACGTGACCACAGCAATCAAATAGAAGAAATGGAGACAAAGCAACAAAAACTCTGTGACCGTGAGACGAAATACATGGGAGAGATTCAGTCTTTGAAGAAGTCGCTTGTACAAGCCGAGAGTTTATTGAGCGAGAAGGAGCGAATCATTGTCAACATGAAAGATGAACATACCAAGCGAGATGTTGAGGCGATAAGTGGATGGGTGAAAGAATCTATGAACGGGATCTACTTTTACTTCCAGGACGCTTTTGACGAAGAGAATGAGTTCAATGGCAAAGAAATTGTCACCGCTATTCGACAAGTTTTGAAGCAGCAGACGCTCGATATTTTGTCCAAGCTTGAAGCTCATCTCTAGCTTAAAGCTCATCTCTAGCTTAAAGCTCATCTCTTGCGGCAACCTGGGCGTGAGTAGGTTGTGGCTTCTTCGATCTTTCAGTGAGCATGCTATACGAGTGCATCTGCTGGGCAACCGGGATCAGATAGTAGCGATGAAGACTGATGAGTGCAAATCATTTAAACGCTGAAAGAAGGCAATGTATCCACTCCCTTCGCTTTCTCACATGTACATATAGTCGTCAAATGTACAGAAGTCGATCCAGTACACATCAAGGACACTTCAGTGACAAGTGAAATTACAATTAGCTGTTGTTTGAAGCCTAGTAAACTTCAAGTACATGTTGCGACCATATTTAATCCATCTAAGCAACAGACCCAAATTCTACTCTTCGAAAATTTTAAGCTTGGATCAAGGCGTACAGATGCATTCGCATCATCACTGAATTCTTGATGGAGTAGATGCTGGATCAGACAGCTTTTGCTTGACATTGCACGGAGCATTATTTTGGGTAATGGACAATGTTACTTCGCCTTTTGCTTGATCTGCGAAGGCGTACTTGCTGAGGATTCAAATTCTCTTGCTTTTCGTAGCTGAGGAGACTCAAAGTTGGGAGAACACAGGCGTTGTCCAAGCTGCGAGACCAGAGTATATTCGCATGATCCGTTAGCAATGACATCTTTGTTTGTGTCATGAGAATGCTGACAGAAAAATGGGCCCTCAATTTGGATAAGAAGCTTTTTCAAGACACGTTTGCTTCTTTTGCTGCTTTGATGGCATGTCTGACCACTTATTTTTTGCATATTGTCGTCTAGCTCCGTATCACTCGAGCATTGTCCATCTTCCCTGTACTCTATTTCATTATCATGTGCAAGCCAGGAATCATTGTAGTCAAGACAATTATCCTCATCTTCAGATTCATGTTCACTCTCATCGGACAAGCTCTCGCCAGGTTCTTCCTCTTCCCATTCGTCATCGCTATCAACACTATAGTCTACGTTTCCCGCTCTAGCAAATGGACGTCGACCATTCCGGAGTAAGTGAGATGTCTTATTGAAAGTACCATAGAAAGCTGGACGATGGTTTTCAGCAAATTGTAGCAACTTCATGATACCAAGCTTCTCATGTCTTTGACGTTTGCATGTCCAGTTACTCATAGATAGTTTTCGGGCTTGGTTTGATTTGGTAAAATTCTCGGATGCACCGCATGCGAGTTCTCCAGTCCCCTCACGCATATGCTTGGCTGAGGTTTTATTTGTTGCCACCCAGTGCACGGCTTCATCGAACGACGACATATTTCCGTTGCGAAATTTGTTGTCAGGATACCGGTCTTGACCATACGATTGCACTCCACTTGGGCAGGTAGCTGTCAGAATTTTTGGAACTGCACACACTCCACCTTCCAGGGTGCTCGAGTCGAGACCAGGTCCAGTTTGTTCATTGCCAGTGGAGTCGATGGACCGAAAATAAGAGACCATAGATTTTTTCCGCTTATTGGCCAGCATTCTTTCTTGCTCAAGTGCTTCTTCGCGTCTTCGTTTTTCAAACTTCTTTTGCTCAAATTTATCACCTTCTGATCTTTCCTTGTGATCTCGTTTGGCTTGTTTCTCATTATCCTTGCGCTCGCGGTACTTCCCTCGCCTGATTTCGGACTCTATAATGTGTGAGAATCTGGCAACTTTTGCTTCCTCTAAACTCACTTTGACCTCGTCTATAGGCTGCTGGTGTAGCAGATGTAAGATACGGGCTAATGTTCTTAGCTGTTGGCCGAGACGCTTACGATGCTTACGCATCCTCCTGATCAATTTTTGTGCCTCAGATGAGAAAACCTGCTCAATATTACCTACTTCCCAGAGCCATAACGCCCTATCACTTGTATCTTCAAATATATTTGGTCTTTGAGGTCGAGCCCCGTAGCAGTGGCGCTGTGCGAGAATCTTAAATTCCATTTCTAGCCACAGGGAGAGTGTTGAAAGAATTTCACTTTGATCGATTTTCACATTAAAATGTGATAAAAGTTGCTCCATTAACGCAGTCAGGGTGAGAGATTTGCCTTGTACATAATGACCCAGGAACGAACGCAAAGATGTTGGACATTCCACAATTTTTGTCTCGTCAAATGCTTCCACTCGATCTTGTAAAGCCAATCGAACGCTATCAAATTGCAATGAAATTTTTCTTTGTTGCTGTTCCGCAGTTTCATTGACGTCGAGATTGCTTTTCAAATTGTGGTCTTTCCCCAAACCATAAACTTCCTGCAACATCGAAAACTCTTCTCCAGAAGAGAAGTTTGAGCATCCCTGTAGAGATTTACATAAAGATAGCAGATCCGCGAGCTTCTGTTTGTACATTTCGACACGCGTCTTCGTGACAGCATCTAATATGGCTGGTGCATCTTCGACTTCGACTTTGTCACATTTGCCTGCGTCGTTTGTGTCCTCCACTAAAGTTAAGCTAGTGGCAGTAGTTGTACTGAGAACATCATCTTGCGTTTCATGCTCCTTTTTTCGGTTCTTTTTTACTTTTGTAATTAGTTCTTCGTTTATCTCGTCAAATTCCCTGCGGGTAGACATTTGACCTCGTTGAGGTTGCCGAACACTCGATGTTTCTATCTTATCCCGTTTGGATCGTTTCTTATTGGATTTTGTATAATCCTCCATTAGAACTCCAGTAGAATTTACGTTCGTGTCGGGTGTAATTCTCATTGACTCTGTGGCTTGTGCTGCTTCCAAAAGATGCTTCTCAATGATATCCGATTGAAAGCTATTTAGGTCTTTCTCTTTCACATCGAGCACTGTCACCGAAAGCGGCGTACTTGTGTCCACCGCAGATTCTTGATTGTCTAATGGAGGTTCAAGATCCTTTTCACCCTTGGAAGCTTTTGTGATTTCTAAGATCGTTATGTTATCATCTTCTTCATTACACACCCGCTCTTTCAACGGGTCCAAATCCGTGGAAGCCAATCCTTTTTTCGGTGAAAAGAACGCGTCAATAGAGACTTGGCGAACGTTCTTCCGTGAATTTGGATCCTGACATAAGAATGTGAATTACAACGTTATGAAAACCAGAAAACTATTATTCGTACCTCGTCCATAGTTGCGTCCTGTTCCCCGATATCGAGCCAAAGCCAAAATGGGGCTCGGATTCAGCAGACTTTGTGCGTTCCTCCTATCACAGGGTCTTATATTTAAAGCAGCTCCGACATAAACGCAGGTAAATGTCTTCGCGAGAGGACTGACCACTACGAGTCAGCCTCTCTGTACTTGGTGCACTCTCCAAAGCATCCTTCTGTCTTGATGCGTTTGAACTTCTCAGTACAAGTGAGGCATGAGTAGAGTACGTAGAGCGTAATATTGCGGCAGAAAACTCTTACTATCAGCAATATATCGTCAATGTGAGCCAGTAGGTCAAGAAAAATATTTTTTTAGAGAAAAAGGCTGAAGAAGAACAGAAATACTTCTGGTACTCGTTACGCAACTTTCAACTTTAATATCTATCGCAATACTACAGTGAGACTATCTACAATCACACAGGATCACCTGGAAGGCTTACTATCGTCGTATACGCAAAAAGAGTTTATCTTTGGTTGCTAGCACAAAATATTCTAATAAGCCATCGTGGAAGAGCTTCGACCTGTTCGAAGACCAATGTATTTGAGCTGCATTTTCTATACCAACGCGCTGGATCTGTGATAGAGAGCGTGATGATGTGTTGTATATATGGAAACATGACAACACAGCCTAATTTCGGTCACAACAAAGCGTAATTCTACGAGCATTGTCTATAAAGTATTTACATCAAGTAGGACATCAAGCTATGGTATAGTGAGAAAGAAGGAGTCACGTCATGGGCTAGAGGAACTCAGCACGGGGCTTCTCTGGCACAAATAGAGACCATGTGATGTTCTCCGACACCGTGAAGTAGTGAAAATGCTCCAAGCTGCATGGTGTGTAATCAAATTGCGGAGGTGCCTCATAGGTTGGTATACCCAATTTATGTCACATTATGCTATGGTGATAGGCAACGACTGTGGTACAAGCAAGCTAAGGGTGTATTGGGTGAAAGTCGGAGTATGACATAGTGATGCATCAATCTCTTCCCAACCAGACAAAATGGCATGATTTCTACTCGACGAATTAAGGAACCTTTTTAGTGCACATGGGCACAAGACGGCATCGAGCCAGAACTACGAATTCATTCGCCAACACAAGACATCAATATGCATCAAGTCTGCGTTAGACAATCGCTAGAGGTCAAACTGAATGGATCCTCCCATAAAAGTATATCTTGAAGACTTCTGTACTCGAAAAATGTCGACTTGTATACCCCTTTTCATGTACTTTGAATGTAGAAAACGTCCTTAACAGTACTATTATTTTGGAATAACACAGTATGAGTCGAAATCGAACCTTCAACATGACTTGGATTTTTAGACCTCCTCCGATGCTCTCTGCGATGTCGAGTAATGACGTTATCAGCTGGATGGGTCATTTAGTTCATGAATATTGATAAACCGGCCGCTAGGAGAAAGCCCTGGCCGTACATTTGCGATCTAGTTTCCAGCAAAATATAAAGTCTGTAAGTTCGAGTTGGAAATTATACGCGTGGATGCCTGCACTAGAATCACTATAAGGAAAAAATGCATTCCCAGGTGAGCATGGATGCTCGTTTCCGACTGGTTTTAGGGGTAGTAGTCTGTTTGTATTGACAGGCATATATATTTAACACCGTTTGGCGTACTGCTGGTCTTCAGCTTTCTGGTATTGGATTCTTTGCTGTCATAAGAAGAGATATCATTTACGAAGCTTGTTTATCACAAGGATCCCAGCCAAATGCAATGAATATCGGCAAGTCAAAGATATCAATTGGGTTTAAGAAAGCGCGCATTGAAAAATCAATAATTCGCGAATGCTGTGATTCAATTTGCGTTGAGATCTTCTATTTTGTGGTAAGGTGCCACTATCACTAAGTAGGTGTGCCCTTGCGAGCCTTGCGAAACACGACCCGAGTCAGGTCGATTATTATCGACATTGATTTGGTATCGCACTAGCCACTTCTGCTTATCAGGACCGAGTATAGTAGGAGTGCGACCTTCCTCACTGTAGAGGCGATTGCTAGCGTCGTCTCATTTGATTCGCCAAATAACCTGTAGCTTGGAACTTCTCGTTTCGAAATTTAATAATTATACCACACGCACATAACGTGAAGTCTGATTCTGTGGCAATGTCGGACGCAGAAGTACTTCAGTACAAACCACGCCTTGGCAACTTGAGCGTTTCTGAGAAAATTAATGAGGCGGAAATGTTGAAGGCTCAAGGGAACATATATGTCAAGTCGGGTGATTACAATCGCGCTCTATCGAAATATGCAATGGTACGATTTTCTTGAATATGAAGCTCTAATGAGTTACTTTATTGCTCCCAACTCGTGCAGGTATTTGCATACGTCAATGGACTGTTTACGAAGTCGGATTCAATGGCAATGTATAGTTCTAAGAGTGAAGCAGCAATGCTTTGTGGTCAGGATGAAGCACAGAAGATTCAGCTATTAAAGCAAGCTGTATGGTCAAATATGGCACTATGCTACTTGAAAACTGATAAGCCTGCTAAAGCTATAGAAGTTTGTGATAAAATTTTGAGTTTGGACTGTCTCCATTCGAAGGCTCTGTTTCGAAAAAGTCAAGCACTAGCTCATATGCACCATTACGATCGGGCAAAGGCGATCTTGAGGCAATTAGTAGAAAAGGAGCCTTCCAACTCGATAGTAAGGAAGGAATACGTCGCTGTCAGTCAATTCGAAAAAAAAGTGCAGAAAGAAGAAAACAGTAAAAGCTCATTTGCAAACATCTTCAATAAAAATTCTTGCTCCATGTAAACTCGAAGTCATCTGACAAACACGTGCACTTTGCATTCTTTATTCCCGACCAGCGGATCTTAAATGCGGCGCAACACGCTCAGCAATTCGTGACATAAAGGGACCATAGCTATGACCAAACTGAGTTGTAATAACTGGTGGAATCAAATCGGAGACGTCTACATTGATTCCATCGGTTAGTTTATCATCAAATGCTTTGATTGCAGCACATCCACTCGCGACTTTGTCATTTCCATGCATGTTAGAGACCCAAAAGAGATTGGACAGAACAGCATCACGCGTTGAAAAGACATTGATCATTCTACCTCCATTTGCGGAATCAATTTCGTCGGTAACGACTTTTAATTTTGAGCACTCTGGAATAAACGCACCGCCAAAAAATACCGCATTTGTGACGAAACGCTCTTCCGTATCCCGCTCTTGACGAATACGAGCCAACTCTTGCAGTGCTTGAAATATCACCGCTGCACCTAGTGAATGCCCGAATAAACTCACTTTACGATTTTTTGTGATCGCAGGTTGAGACGCCAAAACGTGTGCTAACATTATTCCAATGAGATTCGCTTTATTTTGCGCTTTGTGCCAGGGATTTCCGGCAAAATGAGACACTATTGACGAGATCGCGGAGACCGAGTTGACAGTACTGCTACCAAATCCGTTTTTTTGTCCTAATAAATTGTTCGCATTTGTACAAAACTGATTCCAATCTTCGATGCTGCCTGCCTCCCAATAGACATTGTAAAGAACGTGCTGGGACTCCTCAGCGCTCATCGAATTCTCAGTACAGCTTTGTTTGTCAAGAGACGTCGCCTTCCATGAACTCCAATTACGTAAAGGATCAGCGCTCTGTGTCATAAACCCATTAATACAAAAGATCACATGATCGCTTTGGCTTTCTTCCCCGCACATGTGCTCAATCTTCATCTGTTCAATAACTCTTCGATTTTTGATCAAATTGATCGAAGCTTGCGCCCCATCAAATGCACTGGACCAAAGAGATGTTGCTGAGGTCCCACCACTAGTTTTGGCATCTTGTGTCATCGAGGAACGATTTGAGGCGTTGTGCGAAACTGGGCGCATCCATGCATTCAACGCACCAAAAACTCCACCCGTAGCGGCAGCCACAACGTCAGCGAATTGATACTCTTGAACATGTTTCTTGTTGACTTCATTTCTGACGTCTGACACTAAATGTTGAATTTCTGCCTGATACAAAAGTCGCATTTGTAGTTGCACGTGGCACATTATCAAATTGTAATCTTCTCTTTCATTGCACCCAGCACTCAGGACGTCTATTTTGCTCTGAATTCCAGCAAATTTCTCTTGATTTGCAATATCGCGCTTGCGTAATATCGCAAGATCGACCGAAATTCGCTCAAGTGGTTCTTTGTACCGAGTCATCAAAACTGACCATAATTGGATAAAAAACTAGGGAATTGTTATTTCCACCACACTTTTTACTATTTCCACCACACCATGACTTTTAATATCACAGGCGCACCACACCACACTACACAAAACCATTCACTCAATTTCGCTCTCAATCGCCCGATCTCTTCGCTCTCATTCGCTCAGTCTCGCCCTCATTTGCTAGAAGTTCTGGAAAGGTCGTGTTTATCAACCTTGTCAAGGCGTCTGGTTTATCTACTTGGCTAATTTTTGTCAAACGACTCTACACAAACTAACTAAATTCTACTTCCTAAATCCCTGGCGTACCGATTTTACCTTTGTTCTTTTTAACTTCGTTTTGATTGCAACAACCGATTTGTCCTCTAGCAGTGTGACAGCGGTTGTGGTTGTTCCTGCCGTTGTGGCCATGTATCAAGGCGGGGGCCAAGCAAACCCCGCCATTGACGGACGAAGGACGCATCAAAGTTGCAACACAACGGCCCAAAGTAGAATGGCAGGAGAGGCCCATTGTCCAACAGCTGAGGGACTTGGAAATGGCTCGTGGCCGGCGTGAACATCATTGGGATCAAACGCGCACCGGGAACGAAATCGCTCGGAATAAACGTGAATGACGAAGTCCGGAAGCCGTTGTCATTGTGCAGCAGAACGAATGGCCGGGCGAAAGTGTTTGCGGCAATTATCATATGTTGTGGCGCACAGAACCAGTAGCCGTAACCGGCCGGCGATTCGGCGTGCTCGGTTTCTTGCGCGAATCTCTCAAGGTTGACAGGCGAACCTCGCTTCGACAGTTGCTCGATGTAAAATTCCTTGTTGTTGCGAAGATGCGTGGCCATGCTAATTCGCACTGTGGGCCATGCATCCTCCTTCCCGAACAACGCCAAAGCCACAGCACGAAAGCCGCAGTATCCGTCACCCTGCACGTCCGTCATATCTTCTCCAGCGCAGAAGCTCAGGGTGCCGGCGGCTTGGCCGTACTTTTCTTTCCCTTCTCTAGGCACATCTCCTCCTCCTCCAGGCGCATTTTCATTTTCTCGTTCAGCTTCTACGGGCATAAGCGTTTGTTATGGTTGGGTTCGCCGCACAGACTGCAATGACGGCGACGTTTTGTGGCATGCTCAAATCCGGATGGATCTGGCTTTGTCGACGACTTTTGCTTGTTTTTGGTCCCAGCTGACCTGCCCTTGGATTTCACCACAGCGGGATCGCCGAGCGACGGCATCTGACCAGCCAGCAACTTGTCAATCAGCGCGCAAGCGATCGCGCGTTTGGCTGTGGGCCATGATCTGGATACCTCCTGCAGCCGATCCAATGCACTGCTCAGCTCCGAGATGCGAACCTGGCCGTCCTCACCCGGATGTTGGTAATTCAGGTGCCAATGCTGTGCAATGAAACCAAGACCGATTGGTTCCTTTCCGCACAATTTGCTTATGTAATGAGCACAGGGTAGGCCAAGCGTTGTGCTGAATGCACCGCTGCACTCCCGTAATGGTTGATTGGTAGCCGCACTGCAGACCATCAAATCACGCTGCGTATCGATCAATCGCAACGCGTGCTGTGATATGGCACCTCTCAAATCCGCATATGCCGGAATTTTTCGTAAAAAATGCGGCATTCTGGTTTGCTGCGTCTCAACAGCGGCGCGGAATTCTTTGACTTGATTCGTCTAAAGCTGGGCAATGCGCTCTTTAACGCCGTGCAGGTCGCCGGTGCTGACCTGCAAGTACCGCTTCAGTGATGCATGAGCCCCCTCTGCCGTCGATGTTAATGTATTACGGAGATGTTGGCAATCGCTTGTTCAAGCTACGACAAACTTCTCTTTGTGCACAAGCCATGTTTCACTGAGATACGTGCACACTGCCGGCAAATCCGAAAACTTGGTAAAAATGTGATCCTTGCGTAATTGGAACTCGTCAGGTGTGCGGGCCTGACAAAGGCCGGTCCACAGCTGCAGAAGTGCCTCAGGGTGATCGTTTTCTTTGAAATGTGCCTTTGTCTTTGCGAGAACATTCTACTCAATATGCCACAAGCACAAAAGGTGGCGGGAGTCAGGAGCTACACGTGCGAGTGCTGCTGCCAATGACGCATCTGCATCGGAGACTACCACAGCCGGAATTGCTTCATTGACATACAGCTGGCCGACCTCCTTCAAAGCCCACACATAATCAAGTTCAGCTTCTCCGCTCAGAAAGGCGAAGCCAATCGAGAAGCTGGTGTTCAAGTTTGTGTGGCCGACAAAGTGCAGCAACGGTATCCGGAACCGGTTGGTATTGTAAGTGCAATCTAACAAGAGCACTGAACTGAACTATTTGGCGAGCGCCACAGAGTTGACATGCGCAAAAAAGAGTCGTTTGACACTGCCATCGCCGCTGCATTCGAGCGCGCGATAGAATTCGTCGGATTCAAGCTCGTCCATCAGCGCTTGAATAGGCGTTCGGCCGTCCAGTATTACGCGTCGACGTTTGATGTGGCGTTATAGATCGTTCTTGCGATCGCCAAACTTGCTGGGTCTTCTTGGCGTAATGATGTAAGCACTTGGCGCGCGGGCATACCAGCTGCTATCATCTTCTCGACAGACTCTGTTGCGTCATTGTTCAGACGCCGGCAACTCGGATGTCCAGCAAGGTTGGGTGAGGGGTTGCGGTTGTGCTCGCCGCACTTCACTTCGAGATGCCATCCATCGTTCCGCTGAATTCCAATAGCTTTCCACTTGCAGTCGGTCATACGTGTCCCGCTTTCCCGTTGGTTCTTTTCTGGAACAAGGTTGACTGCTTTGCGCTTTCGAAATGAGCCGCCAAAGTCACAACCAAGTTCCACACGCGGATGGGTGCGCGTTTTGTTCGACCGTTTGATTGTTAACGCGAAACCTGTCTCGAGTCCGTACTTCTTGACATGATCTATAAGTGCTTCTCGATCCACAAAGACCATATGTGTGTTGAGTTCGGCCTTTCTGTTGGAGTCTCCGGTTATAAGCACGCTTCAAGATCTATGGGGCGTTCAGATCAGTCAGTACATGTTGCACAATAGGCGAAGTCAGTGCCGGTCAATTTTCACGCAGGGTAAACTGTACCAGAGGTTACAAGAGCGAGGTTAAGAGCAAATGAGAGCGAGACTGAGCGAATGAGAGCGAAGAGATCGGGCGAACGAGAGTGCTGTGGTGCACGTGGTGTGGTGTGGTGCGCCTGTGATATTAAAAGTTATGGTGTGGTGGAAATAGTAAAAGTGTGGTGGAAATAACAATTCCCTCCTCTTTTTCCTTTCAACAAAATAACAGGTTATGAGTCCAACGACGTTTGGACCAGAGAGAAGATGAAGAAGCCTGACGACTTTCTCGATGACGGCAACTACTTCCATTTAGAGTCCAACATGAAGATGACCCTCGCGCAAGGAACTGTTTGAACCATACCATGGCAATAAAGTCTGAGGAAGATTCAGACGCTGATTGGGGGATCAAGGATATGAAAGCGTTTGCGATTATCGCACAAGGAGTCGAAGAGGAGCATCAATCAAAGATTTATCATGCGAAGACTCTTGGAAGATGGTATCTGATCGAGCGGAATGTTGCCAGGTCTAAGACCACCCTGGTATTACTTCTAACAGGTTTTGATGATTTAAGTCCAGCAGGCGACATAAGCGGCAGTACGGTGGGAACCGATGCAGGTGACAATATTGTTTGGGAGGATGAGTGGGAAAAAAAGCAGGTTGATCGAGGGTAAGACTGTAATATTGGTAATACACTTACTCTGCAAAACTTCTTTGGAGAACTTCCTAGCCTGTATCAAAAGTTTATGAGCCAAATGGTGGATGAGAAATTGTTTAGAGGCGCTACATCAGACTACGCTGGGAACGCGTACGTGAAAGTAGCGTAGGTGGCCGCTCGCGAAAGGGGTGTGTCAAGTGTGGAAATTTTACCAGGCACTGACATTACGACATAGCTGGCAAAGCTTTCTTCTAGACTGGACTCTATGGAAATAGATCGCCAGGGGTATGGTCAGTGTGGTGCTGGTGGCCGTGTGGAGCCATCTCATGGTTTGTATGGAGGTGGATCGCGATCAATTTCTCCACGATTGGAAGGAATCATGGTATCGTACAATATCGATGCGGCAGGTCCCACGGCCTGATGCGAAAGTGGACTTTGGAATTGGTGGGATAAAATCAAGTTTCTTTGCCCAGCGTAGAAAATTTTATGGTTCTGGTGCTCACGCTGGCAAGAGAAGGTTCAAGCGCAGTACCAACAGCAGATCGGATACGAGCTCCAGCGCATGCAGCACCAATTCCAGCATGAGGAGTTGCACCAAGAAGCTGCTGATTCGCAACAAGGGGCAGTGAAGCTCCTAGAAGAGCTCCGGCGCCAAAAAGATACCATGCAGCCATTACGGCTACTTCACTCACAGAACATGAGACCCAATATAACAAAACTTTTGGTGGGTCTCATGTTATGCTGTCGTTTATTGACGACTTCTTCATATTTGTGAACGTGTACCATTTAAAGACCAAAAGTGAGGTGACTACCAAATTCATCGAGTACCAAGTAGAAATGGAACTAAAAAATCAAAGCTATACAAACGGACAATGGAGTACAATTTAAGAACAAGAGGCTCGACATATTTTTGCCGGATGAATTGAATCATTTACCAGAAAAAAAGTGTCTTACAGCCCGCAGCAAAACGGAGTTGCTGAAAGAGCATGATGAGATACTAGGGTGTTGCGCATACTTGGTGGGCTGAAGAAATCAATAGCGCGGTTCACCTAATCAATCGAACCATCAGAAATCAATCCACGAATATGACTCCATTCGAAAAATGTTCCAGGACAAAGTCGCGACTACATTAAAACGTTTGGATCGATGGGATACGCTCATGCTAACGAAACTAAGCGCACGAAGTTTGACGTGAAGAGTTTCCGTTGCATGTTACTGGGATATGCCAAACATAAACAAGGCTATAAAGGTTTTGACCTGAAGACACAATGTTCAGACCAGCAGAACGGATACATGATGTGAACGATGACTTCAATTGTGGAGTGCATAACAGTAGAACTCGAGATGTAAAAATGGAAGAAGATCATGACGTCGATGACGTAGAGATGGATAATCAGATGAGTGACATTGGAACCGAAGATGCCAATATAAACCCCTCGGCTGTCTGTCGCCAATCTCACACAAATCAATCCGATTAACTCAGGCAGCAGTCACGACAGATTTAAGATAAATTTTCCAGCAAGAAGGCACACCCAGTATAACAACGGGTAACGAGATGATCTTTCAACCAGAGATGGCTCGCAGAACCCATATAGAAAGTAAACGAGTATTTCTTTCCGACATAACCAGTGCGAAAGATGACTACGATATTGCACAGATTGAACACCGACCCAGAATGGTGATTGAAGGTGATAGTGCTGACGACCATATCGAAGACAGTATCGTCGTGTACGAAAACAACGTTCAATCAGGTGAGAGAGATGATAATGAAACCTCCATCCAGGAGATCTCGATTGGATACCGACTGAAAGAGTTGCCTGTCGTAGCTTAGCGCATCACGTCGTTGATAGTAGAAGTCGAAATGGTTACACAAAATATCCCACGACTGTATGAAGACGCGACCAATTGAGATGAAAATACCAATGAATCAAAGGCATCAACAACGAAATTTTTGCGCAGAAGCGTAACAACACGTGGTCAGCTGTATAGCGCAAACCAGGGATTAAGACCATTGAAACTAATTGGTTAGGGGTCAAGAAGGAGACGGGTCCGACACTGCGCTACGAAGCGAGATTGGCTGCGCTGGGATTTTTGGAGCTCACGGAGTCTATTTATTCAAGACATACGCTGCTGTGGTGAGCATTAACTCGATAAGGATACTCCTATCATCGTGCTGTGCAACTGGATACATCATTGAACAAATCGATGTGGACACAGCGTCTTCGAACGCAGACATTCAAGAAGACGTCTACTTGGAAGTACCGAAGGGACTTAACAATGGCAAAAAATATGTTTTGAAACTTACTCGTGCTTTATATGGACTAAAGAAAGCCGTACACGCGTGGAACGCAATAATTCACGGTACATTGCTAGAACTGAAGTTTGAAGCATTTGGTGCTGGTTGATGCGTCTACAAGAAGAAGGACCATGAAGGATGGATTTACTTGTGTCTTTACGTGGATGGTATGATCGTAGCAGCTAAATCAACCGATACCGTGATCAAAGTGGAAATTATAATTTCGTAACGATTTTTAAGTAAAGACCTGGAGCTACTTAAATACCTTTTGGGTATGAAGGTAAATTATGACCACGAGAAGCGATTCATTTCGATCATACAATAGAAATATCTGGAACAGACTGCAGCACTATTTAAGCAAAATCATACGCGTACTGTAGAAAATCCCTGTGATCCAAGCACTAGACCTTCAAACAAAGACAGTCCGACGACGCAAGAAGAAAAAGAACTTATGAATTGCACACCGTATCGCCAACTTATTGGCGGTTGCTTTATGTTGCAATATGCCCACGGCCGGATATGGCATTCGCTATGAGTCAACTGGGACGTTTCATCTCATCCTGTATCTATTGGAAGGTCATTTGCATCGAGTGCACAGTAACCACCGCCGTGACGAGACAGTGACCCTAACGAGCGTGAAGATTGGCAAGAAGGAACCAAATCGCCCTCGAGGAGTCGCGACAGCAAAATTGCTTTACTGTGAAGGGTCGCAGTGTGCATGATCAGAAACTAATTCTAACTAAATGCAATACGGTTATTCCCCATTCTACTCTGCTGTTAACACCCGTGCAGACCTTACTTTTTGCCAACAGGTTATGTGGTCAAGTCCGAAGACTTGGTAGAGAGCGTGACGAAAGCACGACAACACCTAGTTTACGCAAGTAGGACGGTTCAAGAAAGGGACCAACAATGGGGATCAAGATGCAAGGACGAGACACAGCACAGATGGATCATGCCGAAGAAAGGAGCGAAGATATAGCGTCGCCAAGTGGACCAGGCGTCAGTCTATGCGAGAATACTCAAGATGCTGGGGGAGATCGATAGCCGTGTCGGTCAAATCGAGGCTCAGCAAAATGCGAGCAGCGGTTTTGGATACGCTCCGGAGTCACCTTTTCTACCAGCGGAGGTCCCTCACACAGCACTGCAAGGTCAAGGACCGGCCATGATTGGTCGTCCAGTGCCTGATCTTGGTGGGGATTCAGATTGAATGAGCTTGTGACAGTGGATTTGGAGCAAAAAGTGAATTCAAGGGTCGAGCAGAGAACATGCCTATTTGAAGACACTCGGTCCACAAGTCGCCTAGCTTGACTCCACCGGGATCGATCAAGACTCACAAGCTCATGATAAATAAGTTCACGGGAGAATAGCAGTATGCAAAACGCGGCACAGGTTTTAAGCAGTGGGGGTATACATTCTTCGAAGTGATCGGGATGAACGAGATTCAGAGTCAATATGCGCCGGGAGAATGCCTTAAAGTGAACAATATGGGAGAATACATGGCGCCAAACAGTGTGGCTTCAGCGTTTTTTCAATCCAAGGTGAGGAAATTGTGAGCGGTCAACCCGACGTTGTACCACGCAATGGACAAGCTGTACCAAGCGTTCATTGTGACGATTACGCACCAACAGGCCGCCGCATTGTTTTTGAGTGAAAAAGACAAGTCGCGTTTGTGTAACAAGCATCTCTTATACCTGATCGCATTGTGCCAAAAAAGCGAGTCACACGAACAACTCGTTGTGGAAAATATCCTCAAGTACGCGGCGCCGCACCTCAAAATAGCGATGATGGTGTGATACCAACCGACTCGCATGGACTACCTCACACACGCAACAGATCTCATCGCATAGGCGCAAGAGATTGAGGACGATAGAAAAGTGCTTAAGAGGATGAACAAGGACATAGTCAGTGGACTGGGACATGGCAAGCTTCAGGGTCACTTCCAAGGTGAAGACTGAAAGTGTTATAACTGCGGCAAGCGAGGATTTGGCGATAAAATGCCATCAACCAAAAAAAGACGATGGCCGCGGGATAGCTAATTTTGTATTGACTGCATGCGAGAACTCGAATCGCTAGCGAACGAAGGATTCAACAAATAGCTACGTTTATGTGGGTGGTTGATAGACGGACAAGCAGACATCTCGTCCAAGACCCTGACTTGCTTCACGATGCCGTGGAATGTGATTAAAATGATGGACTCCTGTTGCTTGACGGAGGTGAACTCAAGGTGACCAAACGAGAATCTGTGGTCCTACATGGTATTGCGAATGGTATAAAGACCCAGATAACGCTTACCCAAGTATATCACGTGCCCAAGTTGGCTAGGCGCCTCGTATCCATGTGCATGCTGTTTGAAATATGGTGCTCACTGACTACGGAAGGCGATGTGATGTGCATGCGGTTAGGCAAAAATAAAATACTCTGTTGGATTTACAAACTGAGTATGGCGCATTACTGGCAGATTTGACTCCTAGTACGTCGATAATGACGCCAAAACGACTTAATGAGATTGTGATGACTGCAGTTCAAGTCACGGGGCTAACAACAGATGTACAGAAAGGAACGCTGCACCATTTTCATCTTCGTCTCGGACTCTCGGACACATAGCTTACGATACCGCGGAGCGTATGGCTAAAGCTCCTGATTACGGTATTGAACTTACTGATCACGTGCGTGCAAACTGTCTCACGTACGCTGAAGCGAAGGGCACCAGAGCTAAACCGCCCAATAAAGACTCGGGTGCAAATTCACCAATCGACCGCATCCCGGGTGTGATCTGTAGTGATCTGAAAGAACCGATCGCCCCAAAAGACTGTCCTGGAAACAGATATTTGGTTGTGTTCATCGACTACAGGTCAAATGACGTGCGCGTATTCGCGGCACGGAAGAAAAATACTGCAGTCAAGACGTTCGAGCATTTTTTGGCGTGGTCTGAAACGAATCTAATTGTTGCATCCACGTCCTGTCACTGACGGTGAAGTAGAGTATCAATTGGTCAGTCTCTTCTGCAGACAGGTGTGTGACGTCAAGTAACAGAAACAGGTACTCCACAATGTAACGGAAAGGCTAAATGCATGAATCGCACCGTCTTTAGAATGGTGCGATCCATGATCTTTGGTTCAGGTCTAGAGCTAATGTACTGGAGCGAGCCTGCAGAGTACGCTGCTTTCATATTCAACCGGAGTCCGACTCGAGAAAATTTGAAGCGTTTGTCGCCGATTTAAGTGCGCATCGGGCGGGCACCGAGTCTACAGGGTATCTTCTATCTTCTTCTTTGGGTCTCCGCGTATGGTTTGGCGTGATCCCTAAAAGAACACTTGTGCGTGATGCAGAGAAAGCACGGATACTGGGTATAAGTGAAAAAACAAAGGTATACAAGGTGTTGTTGTTCAAGGATAAAGTCTTAACGAAAACTAGACACATCACCAACATCGAGACACTCGATGGCACGGCTAATGAATAAATCCAACGTGCACTTTATGATGACAGAGGACAAGAGCCTGATCATGTGCAAAAGAAAGTGGAGAGTGATCATCAAGTGGCCGAAGAAAGTGATGCGCAGCCGAAGGAGTCGCTGCCATTAGGTCCGAGGAGATCACAGCGCAAACATACGAAGTCAATAAAACAAGCCGTGGCAGACGAGTATAGTGAAGGAAGTAGCATGGAGAAACGAGAAAAAGTCAGCTCACCCAAAAGTGTATCTCAAGGAGAATGCACCAATGTAGGAGAATTAGAATCAAGTGTCGAAGAGTTGCAAGTGTCGGATCCAGTGCTTATGGCGTTCGCAGTGCTGCCTGCGGACAAGCGCATGACAGAAAACTCGCGATACCAGACCCAACAAATTCTGAAAAAGCGCGTCGTGGACCTATTAGTTCTAGGTGGGCGATCGCTGCGCAAGAGGAAATTGCGCCACCCGAGGCAAACGAAACGTGGACGGTAATCAAACGTCCAAAGAACGTGAAACCCATCCCAACCATGTGGTTTTATAAAACCAAGATGTGAGCAAATGGGACTGTGGAAGGATACAAGACGAGACTGGTTGTTCGCGGCGACAAAGTGTGAATTACAATCCCACATTCTCTACGATAATGCCGATAGGAAATGCATGTGTCATTTTACGTTTTCACGGATGTGGGGGATTCCGCCTAGGCATGGTAACTTCCCAAGCGCGTACCCGAAAGCTTTCACGGAGCCAGAGTACGAAATCTGCTTGAGAATTCCCGATGAAATGACAGTCAACCAAGACATCCTGGACCGAATTTGGCGTAACGTAACCTGATGAATTGTTGTTGCTTCTACAACGGAATCTCTATGGACTAAAACAGGTAGGAAGACTTTGGCATCAATTGTTGTGAAATACGCTGCTCAAGATTGATTTCGTAAAATGCATAATGACCCGTGCGTTTTTACAATACCGATGAGGATGGTATGACTATCGTCGGGGTATACGTTGATTACCTGCTAATTACAGCACGACAGTGAAACGTATCGATCAATTCTTTACTGACATGAAGGTTCTTGAGCTTAAGGATCTCGGTATTGTTGAGAAGTTCTTCGGGAATGAGATTTTCGAGGACAAAAGAAGGAGTCTCTTGTATCTACCAGGAGCAGACGATTGAAGAAGTGCTCGAGAAACACGGTCTGGCTGAAGCAAACTAGGTATGAGTACCGAATCTGAAGTGCAAATAATCGAAGAGACAACGAGCTGCTGCTGTGGGATTGAATCGAGTACCGACTATCAGGAATTTCCAGTCTCTAGTTGGGAGCTTGCAAAGGGCATCGCGCTTCCCGCGTCCAGAAATTTCGTTAGCGGTGCGCAGAGAGAAAATAGGCGAAGTTACGCACCAGCACAGCAGGCTTATAAGCTTGCAAAAAAGATTGCAAGGTACTTGAAGGGAACGGAAAGTTTGAAGCTACATTTTCGTGAAAACAGCGAGCCCCAGTCGCCCATCAGGATTTTCAGCTTCAGTGATGCGGAGCTTGCGGCTGACAATGAAGATTGAAAGTCTGTGAGTGCAGGTGTGCAGATTGTTAATGGAATTGCTGTAGGGTGGCACTGCAAGAAGCAAGCTGCTGTTGCTCAGTATACAGAGGAAGGGGGATTCGTCGCTGCTGCCGTAGGAGGATGTGAGTGGTACTCAATATTGATAATCAAGCTGCAGTGAAGCAAATTTAAAACGCGGCGAGCTCAGCCAGCACGAATTATGTGGATGTGAAGCTTCAATTCTTACGTTATTACGCCAGGAAGGAGACGGTCAAGCCAACGTATGAATGTAAGAAGACGATGATCGCCGCCGACTTATTGACGAAGGTGCTGCCATCTCCTGAATTGTGATAGGTCTGAAGTGATGTTCATCAAGGCGCCGGAAAGGAGTGTTGGAAGATCATGTGCACAGAGTGCACAGTAACAGCCGCCGTGAAGGTACAGTGAATCTAACGAGCGTGAAGATTTGCAAGAAGGAACCAGATCGACTGCGAGGAATTGCGGGAGCAAAACTAATTTACTGCGAAGGGTCGCAGTGTGCATAATCAGGAATTCCTTCTAGCTACATTTAATACATTTATTCCTCATTCTAGTCTGTTGTTAACAGTCATGCAGACCTTGCTGTTTGCCAACAGTATCAAATCATTGGAAGGCAGCAATCAAAGTTTTGCGATACTAGACATCGACGGCTACATTTGGAATACACTACACTACAATACTGTAATCCCCGAACCAACTATCTGCATACATTGATGCAGACTGGAGAAACAACTTGGACGACCGTAGGTCTTTGAGTGGAGTATTGATCCTACTGAATGGTGAATCAGTTGTATTCAAGCCATAGTACCAACGTACGGTGCTTTGAGTACCTCAAAAGCTGAGTACATGGAAATGAGTAGGGTTGCAAATGAATCCACCGGATCTGGATATGGATCTGAGAGTTGGATCCATTTAGCAAATGGATCTGGGGCTGGATCTGAGAGTTGGGTCGATTTGCAGCCCTAGCAATGAGCATGTGCACACAGGACATTTTGTGGGCAAGAGAAATGCTCTCCGACTTGAGATGTGAACAGAAAATCCGACGTTGTTTGGGGTGGGGTGATAATCAAGGAGCTATCGCATCTGCCACAAACCCAGGATATTATGCACGAACGAAGCATGTGGATATCCGCTTCCACTTTATTCGTGAGAAAATAACGACAGGTTTGATAAAAGTGATCTACAAGGACGAAGTACCAACTCGCGGATATTCCGACAGAAGCACTAGGAACCAGCCGAATACAATGCATTCTGATGCAATGGGTATCAGTTGAATGTGCAACTACATTGAGCGGGAGTGTCAAAAGTATAGTTGAAGTACTGTATGAGACTGATCCACTTGTGATAAGTGGTCCGTAGGTGACTGTAAATCTTGATAATACACATGCGCATTTTTTCTTTCAACAGAACAACAGAGGTAACCTCTATCAGACTGATTCCAAAAGATGACATTTTTCGATCGGTTCTGATGGGTATCAGTCGAGACATATGAATATATGCACTGATTTGCACTTCCACGGAATACACGCGTTCAATCATAAAAGAATAATCGAAATATGTCTCGTGCTTGAAATAAAAAAAAAATCATGTAGATAAGAGGATGCATCAATAGGTTCATCGCAAAGAAACTCGAACGAAGACTATCGCTAAGTAGAAGTGCATGCTAGTGCTACATCTTTACCCAGTGCATTTTTAAAATTCTCGCTGTCTTCAGCATTTCTTTTGTTGCGATTGCATCACCGAGCTTTTTTTATCCCAAGAGCAGATAAAACATGGATCCAAGCGAACATCGATACTTTTCTGTTAAACTTCGGAGCACTTATCTGTGCGACTGCTATCCGTGAAAGCGACTCCATAATCTTTTTTCCGTATGAATCAGCCAGAAGTTTACAAATCTTTGCAATCGCATCGACTGTGTCAATGAAGATGAAATGAAGCGAGAAAATTACACGGGGTGAACCGACAAGACGGGTTTTCATGAATCACTTATCCTCAGATCGATTCTGAAAGTCTTGCTGTCGACTTTAAGAATCTTCTATCTGAGAAGAGGTTCTGTGAAATGATATTTGTGTGAATGCAAGAAAAAGACTTCGATAGACTCACCTTGAAAAGCATTATAATTTTCCGCTTTCCAACCTCGACTGCAGTGCCTCCATCTGCTGTGCACAATGATGTCGGGCTTCCTTGGACTCGATCGTAATAGAACGAGATAAATGCAGCATTAGATCGCTATTGTAGATACTTGATTGCCATAAGGTTGCCCTGCTGATTTTTACTGATGTATGTAAACCGCTTCTCTAATGCATGTTTATCCATTACGTTTCAGTGTTCCCAGCGTAGTTGTAAATCATAAGGTGGATTCATCCTTTGGTCGATATAACTGATCATAGTTTCACTTTATTTCGCAGCTTAAATGATAGTAGTTGTCCGAGCGGTACAGAAAACAATTATGCGATCGTCCCTTGGATTACGAAACTCACAACTCGTGAAACTTATGCTGACATTGTCGTCAAAACGGGGTAGTCCTATTGTCAAACATGACGCACGCGACTGAGTTAGTGGCTTGCGTGGCTGCGTTGAACTGGTGCAAGCTTTGTGTAAGTGTCGTTGTGCAAGAATATCTCGCTAAAAAAAGACTTCGCAACAGAAACAGACAGCGCCACATTGGAATTTCCAGCAGCAATTCCAAGGCATGTCTCGAATTCCAAATGTGAGCACACGGATTGTTCCAAAGAAGCTTATCATGCCTGAAACTGGCAGCTGCTTTGACGCAACTACTGTATCTTCTAACGTAAGCAGTCATTCTATGCCTGAGGCCCTTTGACTAATGTCTGATGCATGCAGCGTCAACATGTTGATTCTAAATCAAGATCACCTGGAGTAAATTCAGTCTCTAAATGTGCTCGTTTTGATTATCTTCGCAAAGACACAGGAACCGGAGGGTTGGCAGAACTAGAGAAATCGACACGAGTATATATTGTACTTTATTCTCTTTTAATGATTCGTTCCTCAAAACATGGAATTATATAGGCAGCAGCCTTAGTATCCAATTCAAATACTCAGTCTACGAAATCAGGGAAGCAGCCGGAAGCATACAGTGCAAGGTACAACCCTCCGGACACCTCATTCCGCAAATATTATGAGCGAGGCGATCTACCCATTCAAATTGATCATGGGACTGTTCGCAACATGGTTGCCTGGAAAGTAGATATCACAAAGCTTGATTTTCATCACTATTTGCCCATATTTTTCGACGGCCTGCGTGAAATGGAAGAGCCTTACGCATTCCTTGCAGAGCAAGGAATAAAGGACATGCTTATCAACGCAAACTCTAAAGTTCTGCCGGTTCTTCCACAGCTGATAATTCCTATCAAAAGTGGGTGGTTCTTGTTCAGTGGAGGCCTAAATGTCAACTTACTCAATCTTTCATAGATGCGCTTAATACTCGCCAAAATAGCGTGCTGATCAAGACTCTGAACATCCTGCAACTGCTCGTTACGTGCGAGTCCGCAACACAGAAAGATGGTACTACTAAAGGATTGATCGGACAAGCTCTAGTACCGTATTATCGGCAAATCTTGCCAGTTTTCAACATTTTTATCCGTAAAAACGATAATATCGGCGATGCGATGGATTACTCTCAGCGGAAAAAGCTGAATTTGGGGGATCTTATCCAGCAAACGCTTGAGATATTTGAAACCAATGGTGGTGACGATGCTTTCATCAATATAAAATATCTAGTGCCGACCTATCAAAGTGTTTGCCTCAACTAGACCCAATACAGCCGAATTCTTACAGTATGTATGATTATCACGCTCCTACTTCCGATCCATCGCTGACTGAGGCCTTGTCGTCCTACATGGAAATGATGACGGTGTTGCGGTCACTGGACGTACACTTGCTCGTCCGCTCGCTTTCAGCGAGTTCGCTAAAGGTACCCGTTGACTATTGCTGATATGATTAGATTGCCGATTATCACCGTCTGGAACCTTTATTGCAGCCTCTTTTATTGTCGCCGCTTTCATGATAGTTCGACCATCAAAATCCGGTGACACGACAGAAACCACACGACTTTTGGAACCTTGATTGTCACTGCCGGGAGCATACTCCAGCTTGGAAGGCATCGAAGCCGAGTGATGTAATTTTCGAATCATTCGAGCCGCATTGGAACTAGAACATTCAGGACGCCTCTCCTCGGAGCCTCCTCCTTCTGTTTGCTCTGATCCAGGGGACATTGGGGTGACTGAAAGTGAAGATCTTTTTTGAGAATCATCCTTTTTTATAAGCTTCATGTTACGAGATAGACTGCGTTCACGTGAGTGATATTCTTCGAGCTTCTGCTTCAGAGTCTTGCATTTCTTTTTCGCTTCATTAAGGTCTGTCATAAGCGTTGTGTTCTGAAACGTTAATGTTGCGGAAAGCTGGGATTTTTCTTTCCGGATAAGCTCGAGCTGATGATGTAATTGCATTTTGTTTCGTAGAAGAGATTCGTTCTGTCGTTCGATTTCACTTTGAATAGAAGCATCTTCTACTTTGCCTTCCATCTCGGATTTTTGCTGACTTTGGTGCTTTCCTGTTTCGTTTTCATGTTGGATAGAAGATGCTGTCAAATTCTCCCACCTTTTTGCCCACCGCCTATAGAGTAGCTGCAAATTATGACGCAGTGTCGAATCTTTGGTTGGCATTTTCTCTATTGCGGTATGCTCTATCAAACTCTTCTCTCGCCCCACCTGAAACGATGATCCTTTACTTCTCGTAAGATTGGACCCCCTTGTCACGGGCTGAATAAATAGCTGCTCAAGCTCCTCCAAAATCGTTCGTCCGAAAGTCTGCAACCGATCGATACGTCTTTGGGTGATTCTAGAATCATTTTCATACTTCTTTATCTTGGCTTTTTGTACGAAGCATAAATTATCATTGAATTGTGCTAAAAGGCTCATCTCTTGATGTGCTGCGTGAAGTTGCGTCATATGCTGTTTCACCACTTGTGTCTCATTTTCTTTCGGTATCAGCTGAGATTTCAACAATAGTGCTTGGGATTGGTGAACAGTATTTAGTCGTTTCAGCTGATTTAGTGCCTCTCTTTGCTCATTTGCTATCGCCTCGAGACTGACGTTGCTTCGTCGAAGTCTCAATATTTCTTCCTCTTGTTGTTTGAGTGATACCTTCAGGCGCTTTATTTTTTCTTGATATACAGAAGTTTTGGATTGAACTTGGCTGATTTCTTCATCCTTTTGTGCCAAAGCCTGCAAAAGAAGTTTTAGTTCTTGGTTCAGACCAGCCACTTGTCCTTGAACAGTGGTAAGCGATTGCTGTGCTTCCTTCTTGTTTGTTTCTATCGACCCAGAGAGCTGGAAGAGATGGCGTAGATGATCTTCATCAACTTGTTCTAGTGCTTCTTTCAATGATTGATGAGCATTGGCCAACTCTTTTGTAAGCTTCATTTTTTCCGATTCAAATTTCGTATTCTCTAGATATAGTTGCTCTTCGAAGTTTTTCTTTAGCTGTTCCATGCGAGTCGCAGCTGTTCTTTCTTCCTCCTGTCTCTGTGATTGAGCCTTTTGAAGTTCACTACGACACAGTAAAATCTCATTCTGATACTCTATAATGGAGGAGCGATATTGTATTCGATCGTTTTTCGCTTTTACGGACAGGTTTTGTATTAAAGCATCATTTTCCGCTTTCGCTTCCTCCGCAGCATCACGTAATTTCACACGCCAAAGATCTTCTTGCAATGCTGCTTTCTCTTCTTCAGTACGTTTCTCTTGGTCTAAGGTCAGCTGAAAACTGGATTTCTGGTCGACAAGTTCTGCCTGGAGTCTTTCAGACTCTGACCGGAATTGATGTAAATGCACTTCTAGCTCCTCATATGTGAATCTCTCCTTCTCAATGAGTCGTCGTTCATACAATCCTACATCCACTACGTCTTGTAGAGCTTTGAAGGATAAGTTTTTATGGTTCGATTCTTTGACGTCTGTCTTGCCATTTATTTCTTTGGAACCGCCGTTGACGCGAATGTTGCAAATAACAATGACTCCCGAAGCAGTACTGGTGATGAGCTGTGACCCTCCCGTACTTACAGCAAAAATAAGACTTGTGATCGGCACGGTATGAAGATCAATACGATGTGATAATGTGACACGCATCGATGCACGCTGAAAGACGTTATTGCAGATAGGCTGCCCAGTTCTCATCAAATACCATTGCAATATAAGTATCTCGCCACGAGACGTACCAGCATATAATAATTGATGAGAGCCGCTATCCAAAGCGGTCAGATTGTACGGTAGGAGCAAACCTAATTCTCCAGCATCGAGGCTACCTAATGGTCGACTATGTTTTCCTTGTTGCGCGGTGAGCTGGTCGCTTGAGAAATCAAATGCGACTTCATTGTATAAATCCGTGTAGATCCATGCACGGATCCGTGTTTGTCGTATACTTTTAATACTCTGCCTTGTCATGCTGGAATTTGAAATGATAAGCTTCTCGAGTACAAAAAGAACATAAAATGGTTGCTCGAGCCCGGGTTCACGAGAAAATTGATCGGCAGCACTCAATGTCACAGCCGAGAATTCATTACTTTCATCACTTGTATCGACTGTCACTATTGATGGGAGCGACTTCGAGCACGTCTTGGACCATCCCACTTCATGGGAGATGAGGATGAGAGATTCTGAGTCGAGCGCAATATGTACAGAAGAAAGTTTTGCACCATTATCTCCAATAAAGAGAAAGGAAGTATCATTAGGATGCCACATACATTGTGAAATTCTGGCTTTCGAGGTATCAATAATTGTTATGATCTGAGGAGTTTGTTTGTTGCGTTGGTAGTTGCGATACACGTAAATACCGCAAGGCTCTAAATGAAGCGTCAAGGCACAAAGAAATAATGACCCGCTTGTATTGTAGACCACCTGTGAGATATAAGAGCTTCCAACTTCACTATCGATAATGGTGGCCTCGTAATTGAGTCGTAGTGCGTCATTGACAATCAGATAGATGTAAATTCTGCAATTGACCCCAACTAGGACCTCCAATCCCGATGGATGGATATCCAGATATTTTCCTCGTGGTGCCATGAGTTGTGAAGCGGTTTTGCTATCCAGTGCATGATTGACGATAATGCGACCATTATGCTCCATACTCCAAATGCTGAGAAAGTAATCGTTTTTACCAGATTCGCAAACAAAAGCAAGATATGGCTGGCGAATTGCGATGCTAATGCTTCCTAATTGCGTCAAAATTGATGGGCATAACCGATTGAACGTGATAGACCTTTTATCAATGCCAAATTGAAACACCGCAGATAGATCACACACGCCGTAATGAGACGAAGTAAAACACACCACTAACGCTGACTTTGGCATCGCTGCAATATATTGCAAGGCATTTCTAAACGAGAGAATATCAGAGAGCCTTATCGATGCAAAAGAAGCGAAAAGAAGGCACACATTCGTACGCAGTCTGAACATGCAAATAACGCAATACTTGCAGCTCCTGCACACCTCCGACGGGCTTGACATGTTTTAAAATGAGTAAGCCTTGATCTGCCGTAATAGCGATTTTCTCCAAGTCGTCGTAGAGGGCAAGGCAGAAAAACTTCGATTCAGGAGGCACTTGAGCTGATAATCCCAAAGATATTGCTCCTAGATTGAGTTCTTGCTTCACTTTATCCTGAACAATAAGCTGAACAATCCCGCTTGTCAGCAGTGTTACCAGCGCATCATCGGTAAGCCACAGATAGTCGAGATACTCACAAATTCCAGATTCTATACTTTTCCTTGAAACGGTCACTTGCTCTCTAGCAGATGTGAATGTCGCCTTCAGTCGTAGTTGGTAGGCTTCCAGCACCCATAGCTGTACTTTCTGACTATCGTGTGATTGCGATAGGATCTGTGCCATGTCAAATGGATTGAACAAAAGACGCTTGACATCGTATCGCATTGGAAAGTATGCAATCCTCCTTCCTGCTTTCCAGTCATAGACATTCAATGTTTTGTTCGATGCACAGCAGATTAGCTGACCGTCTGACGAAAAATCAATGTTAGCATGCCTTTCGCTCGATTCGTAGCTGAAAACGTTCTGCACCGTTTGACGTGTTTTTCCCTTATAGCTTAATTTCTCATGATTTTTCTTCTTCGATTGAGCTTTATAAATGATCACATACGCCTCTTGTGTGTTCAGGACCGTCAGGTGAACACCAAAGTACTGCTGCTTCAAGCAGACTGCGATAGAGGCGACATAAGTCGCTGAAATGTCACACTCAAAACGAGATTGAATGACTACAAGTGGCTGCAGGATTCGGTACTCGGCTGTGTGCACATTTTGGACGATTATTAGTTTTTCGCATGCAAAGATAATCTCATCCACATTGAGATATTGCAAGATTGGGTACACTGCACGATTGATTCCAGTAGCTAGGAATGGCTTTACAGATATCGTAGCGTCTACTTGTCCATTGAGCGTCTCATTACAGCTCATGTGTAGTCCAAATTTATTTATTAGTGCAATTTCGATTACAGTTTTTTTTCATGAGACAGCAAGCTACAAGTAAAAGTGGGTAGAGATTCGTAGGATACTAGAAAGAAGCCGATCACTTGTAGGTGACTCGCAAATAACCTTTTATTACGGGAAAGGCGCTACATCACGGATCACCGACCGCCGCGATAATTTCTTCCACGACGTAACCCAAATTCGGCGTTATTCCATTCGCTGCTTTGGCCAAAAGTTGCACGACCATCGGCAGTCAGCTGAGTTGGTGGTGCGGCAATTGTGGTGCGCGTACTTGAAGGGAGTGGGAATCTTTCATTGACATCAAACATGGGTGTAAAGGTGTCCTGCAATTCTTCTCGTTCGATATTTTGTAACACTAGACGCTTCAGCTCGGATTGTTCTCTTCTGCCTGCGTTCTCTTGTCGGTGGCAATGTTGAGCCAGAGATGATTGTTCGGGTACAATCAGACAGCGAGCCTCTACTTTGCCTTTATTGCCTCGACGCAACATTTTATATACAACTCCATCGGTTCCTTGCTTTCCCTGCTGCGTACTACCTTCCACGTCCGTATACGAGGGATGCACGGTCTTGATCATCGTCGGGATCGCCATTTTATCGACGTTGATACGATTTGCAGATTTTCTTGGCTCCACACTACTTTGCACCATACTTTTGTAGGCTTGCTCAAACAATTCATCTTCTTCGTTTCGTTGGTAGCGATCACGAATCACGAAATCATTGTCGTCTTCATTCTCTATTATTTGATCCTCCTCGTCATCTACATCGTCTTCAGCCTCTTCTTCAACCTCTCCTTTCACAGCTTTTGCAACATCACCTTTTTTCAGGTCTTGTGCATCCTCATCTTCCTCGTCATCTTCTTCGTCATCATCATCCTCGTCCTCATCCTCGTCCTCGTCTTCGCGCGAATCCGCTTCGTCATTGTCCATCCGTTTACTTGCCTCATTGCTTGAATGCTTGGATCCTGCATCGTCTCGCATTGCGTTACCATCTGTTTCATTGTTTACGTTGTCTCGAGTCAATTTTGTGCTTTGTCGTTTCTCAGCCTCTTGCAATTGAGTAGCTGATATTTTTTGTGCTTCCGTATCCGCTTCCTCCCAAGTCTCATACCGAACAAATTGATCTTTCCATGCTCGAGTCAATGACTCAAATAACTCGATAATGACAAAATCTGTCTCCAAGGGAATCTCATCTTTTGATAGAATATATCGTTGAAAGAAAACCATAAAGCATTTCAGTCGAATGCGTTGCAAACCTTTTTCAAGCCCATTGGAAAAGGTTGATTCACGCTCGGTGTACGCAGATGTTCCACAGGATTCAATCAAAGTACAAACTAAGCGAATTCGAAAAACATCGGTGCTTGAATCGACGCTGCTTGGTACACGAGGATCATATCGACTCTGTGGAACGAGGTAGAATGAGTGCAAGGTCTTGGCCAGGGTCAAACTAGGCGGGTCAATGTCGTTTGGTATTGCGTGTTTGATTGAGAGCTTGCACAGATAATCCATATACGGTGCATATTGTGGTAACGTCATCAAGTCATGAGAATGATGAATGATCAAGTACAAAGTGTCCATGATGATTTTGATGCCGATAAACCCGCGATTGTATAATTCTCCAAGCAGTTTGGCATACCCAAGCGTCTTCTGATGTCGTCGATAATCATTAACATCTAGAGCTTGATGAATCGCTTCCAAAACATCATCGATTATCCAAACTGATAATTGCGGATAGAACTTTGCTAACTCTTTCAGTACATCCACGACAAGCGGCATGTGCATCACTTTGCCAGAAGTGACCTTTAGAATTGCTTTGATCACATAATCTCGTGTTTCTTCTGCTTTTGACTTCCACGGAAGCTTCCTTAGTAGCTTGGTGACCCGTTTGAGATTTTCTTCACTTAAATCCTGATACAAAAGCTTCTGTATGAACAAGTACAATGGATCATGTTGCTTTACTACACGCTCTTTCTGTAATGGTGGTTGACATAGGTAGAACGCATTCTGTATCAGAGTCTCGGCTTGAGCGTCCAAGTGTTTGGCTGATTTGAGCTTCATCATGATCGATAGAAAATGAACAGTCCGGACATGTGTCAATCTGCAACAATAGAGAAATCGACCGCAATTTTCTAGTAGCGTAGTCGCCACAGATACATTTTGACCTTGGAAATCAGAGAAGCATTTTTTGAGACAACGAAACGCAGCACTTGCTGGACACAACTGAAATTTGACTAATTCCGCGAGGAATCGAATATTTTTGATCCGAGACTCCAGTCGAAATTGATTTCGTTTCTTTATGAAATAGTTGAACTCACTCACCAGTAGCTCTACCAATTCCTGGCCAAGATCGTCCTTCAAGACGCGATTTAGAGTAGCAATCAGACGAGCGTAATAGACCAGTAACTCCAGATGCGTACGAGGAACATTGAAAACATGCTTAATGAGCCGATTGCGATTGGATTTGCTGTTGATATAGCAAAACTCAGCCGCTGCCTTGTCGCATCGCTCGCGGTTGACAATCGAATCCAAACTAGTGAAGAAGGTATCTGCTTGATGATGATATATCGTACTTGATGACGAGGTTGGTAGCGTGCTCTCATCTTTTGTTACTGCCTCGGTTACTTTGTTCTCTTTCTCAGCAATTTCATCCCGTTCAAGCTCCAAATCTTCCGGTTCAAGGTCTAAAGACTCGTCGCCTGAGTCCTCATCATGTGCTTCTTCTACTTCCAGTTCTTCTTCTGTTGGATCATTCGTTGACTCTTTATTTCCGTCTTGATTCTCCTGTTTCTTGCGCATATCCAAGACTTCTTGCTCTGTCAATCCCAACACGACCGCCGGAACCAAGTCTAACAAGTTCGGTAAATCCTCATACAGCGATCGTGTATCCTCATCGCTAAATGGACTATCTTTATGAGCATGGTTAGAATCTGCAGATCGATGTTCGGCTCCATCGTAAACTAAGAGACCCGTCTCGGACTTGTCTCCTTCATTTTCTGGCTTGGGTAATGCAGGCATATCGCGATCAATCGCTTCTGCCAATAGACTCAAACTAGTTTGGACTTTCTCGAACAGATTCTTGGCCTTTTCCAGCTCTTCTGCATGCTTTTCATTCACTTCACCGCAGTTCAGTTCTTCTTTCTCGTTTCTATTTTGCAGTTTGCACACGGTTAGATGCTGGTTTTCATAATACTTTGAGATTGTTTCAAAGGCTTGAATATAAAAATTAAGAGCTTCACTTTGTGCATTTTCGGGAACCAGATGCTGCTGAGCTTGAATTAGTTGCATCCATTTTGGATCCTGTGAAGTATTACTTCTGCTTATAGTGTCCTTGAATTTTCTTGGCACAACTCCAAAGAATTCCAGCCCACAAAACTTTGCAAATGAGACCAGCAAAGGAATTTCAAATTGTGTCGAGTTATTGGCTGAACTCGAGCTACTGCTGGTGATATTTCGTCTCGACTTTGCAGTAGCATTTAAGGAAAAGTGCAATGATCCTGATCCGCTCCCAATTGACTGGTTGTAACTGTCACGGCGAATAGCTCGTTGCAGGATGCTCAGTATGATAGAAACGTCATCATACACATCTACAAGGTACATTTCAGCCAGTAAGCGTAATAAGATTCTTCTTTTGATCATCTTTTGCTTGTCTTCCACGTTATGCGATGCATCAAAAACATTTACAATGGTCTGTAACAAAAGACTTGTGAATTCCTGATAGCGCTGGTGCAATAAGGAAATTAATTCGATCGCCACGGGCAAGTCTGCCATTTTGAAAGGGGCCTCAACGATCGCAGCTACGCATTCGCTTATGTAACGAGTCAAATTCAGTTCCAGTATATCCTTTTGAAGTGTAGAGAAGTTCGATTCGGATAGGAGCTTGAGCTTTTTGACAAACGCAGAAGTTTTCTTAATATCAGATTTTAGTTTTCCCGAACTTCCTTGACCACAAGCAGTTGATGTTCGGAGTCTTTCAACTCTCTCCGGTGCATTTTCTTGTCGCAGGGTCGCACGACTCGAGCAGTTCTTTTGAAATTCCTGCAATACTTCAAGGGAAGTGCTATCCATTAGCGGTATGTTGGAGGTAGCTCTCAATTCCGTTGTTGGATTTACCCTAGTATTATGTAATATTACATCGTTTAAGGATAGTCCTTTTCAACTTCAAGTGAAGAATCGAGCGTCTTCCGCGATAATCGCTTCACGAGCTCATAAGTTGTTATTATCAGTAGACCAGAGGGTCCCATAGACATGATTCGCTACATTTGAAAGTTTGGTGAGTACCGGAAACGACACAAGATGAACGGCGTACCGCAACGGCTCCCGTCATAAACCCACGAGCTCCTTCGCGATTCAGAATATATTTCAGCGTTTGCATTGTGCTGTATTGAGTGTAAATTTGGCTCTTCGTACGGATGATATCCAGTGGATTCGTGAGGACAGCTGTCAAGACGCCTGACGTGCCACCACTGAAGGCCTGTGCTAACACTGCGAAATAGGTCAAACCAGATGCACTTGAGGCAGAATTGAGTTATACCTTGTTTCCAAGAAGGATCAATGTCGCACGATTGCAGCCATTTGAAGTAAATAGGTAGTATGAAGCCATATGAGCCCCACCAAATTGAGGAGGAAGGTGCATACGTGGCGATGGACACAAAATAGCCACGATAGAATCCTCTCCATCCCTCCGAATGATAGATTGCTCGTACGATTGAAGACATATTTTGTGAAGAATTCACTGAGGCTGAACTGGGGTGCTTCATCTGATGCTGTTGCACAAGTTGTTCAGAGACCATGAGCCGCTGCGATACAATATCCAAAGGTACGACCACAGTTTGCGAAACGAGCGAAGCTGCTGCTCCTCCCAAAAAATTGGAGACTGTATCAGTAACCTGTAAGACAGAATTCTTGTCAGTTGGTGAGTAATTACGCATCAAAGCAGCAACGACCTGGCACTTGGCACGCAGAACGCTACGAGTCATTTCATAAACAGATATATATAAATTTCCAAAGACTACATTCAGCGTACTTGCACCAAAACCTTTGTAGAATCCCAAAATGCCTTCGTTTCGTGCTATTTTACGAAAAGCATCAAATGCTCCATCGTATAATGGCTTCCTACTCGACTGCACCTGAAGCCTAGTTTTGACTAAATTACTTGGATAGACTGCTGCACGAACGGCTAAAAGCATTGATGGACCCAGGATGTAGTATTTACTTTTATCTAGCTCATCCCAATCGATTTGTTGTAGCTCGGATGACACTTGTTGATCTGATTCCATTATTGGCCACGATCCGAATACAATGTACATACGAGCACATCAATTTGGTGTATGTATAAAATGCAGAGCATACTGCAAAAGTTTGCGTTAATAAATACAAGTTATTGCTTTCTTGCGCGGCAGAAAGCATTACTAAGCGTTCAAAACATCGTTAATTTGGCATCTAGCATGGGAAATGTATTAGTTTCCTATGAAGATATCGAAACAATGGTAAAAATTGCTCCATTATTGATGCAAATCCGTATTGTGAGCCGCCGGCAAATATATAAAGGTATTGATAAATATCTTTTCTGAAAGACTATTATATTTATGCTCGTAATTGAATGCAGACGACTCCTTTATCCACTCCGTCCAACCTAATGCACCTCTAGTAATACATCTTCTGCTATTCCTAATATCTCCACAAGCAAGTCAGCGTGCAAGTGACAAGCGTGAAAAGATCTTTCAAAAAGCATTCCATTCGCTCGAATCAGATTCCTCGGAAAGCGCAATTGCAACAACTTGTGGTAGTGAACAGGTATCATCAACTGCTACAAAACATAACGATACCGCAGAAAGCGAAAAAAAAGAAAGCGCAAAACGAAAGCAGGCGACTCGGAAGTGTTCTGCAAAAAAAAGAACGAAAGAAAATGGCTGTGACGCACCAAACGCGAGCGAAAGCATCAAAGACAAACAAAAAAACGCTTTTGATTATGATAAAAGCCTGAAAGCTAAAGCTGAAGCTGTCGAACGCATTCTAGCAGCTACTGCTCATGGTCACGTTTGTCGTGAGTGGATCGAAAGATTGCGCGAAATGGATTGGGTTGAGAATCAATTGATTCATATCGAGAGAATTCATGCAAGAGAAGCAAAAACCGTCAATTTGCAGAAAATGGAGATTTCAGAGAGAATGAAAGCTGCACTCTCAAAAAGAGGTTTACATTCTTTGTACTTTCATCAGGCGCAAGCCATTGAAGCGTTAAAGAGAGGATCGAACGTCATGCTCTGCACATCCACAGCAAGTGGGAAATCGCTCTCTTTCATCATTCCCACGATCGAAGATCTGTTAGAAGGGACTGAATGCAACGAATTGCCCGCGTTTATATACTTGTTCCCGACCAAAGTACGCAACTTCCACAAGAAATCATATCGGTACTATTAGTTCTTTATGTAGGCCTTGGCCCAAGATCAATTGAGGAGTGTCCGAGAATTTCTGGTGGCCGTCAATCTTTCTCCATCGTATTGCTGCACATTTGTAAGTCTATGTATCAGTCGATGTTCGGGACGTATTTTATCGCTATCTTCAGGATGGAGACACAGACACAAGGGATCGAGCGGCACTTATTCGTGATGCACGAATCTTTTTGATGAATCCAGACGTGCTTCATCACACAGTCTTACCGCAACATTCGCGCTGGAAACACATTTTGGGTAAACTGAGGTAAGAGAGCAGCTTTCCCTCATAGTAGCTCAATCTGATTGATATACAGATATGTTGTCGTCGACGAATCTCATATGTATCGCGGTGTTTTTGGAACACACGTATCGTACGTGTTTCGTCGACTCTTTCGACTTTGTGCGCTATATGGTGCTTACCCGCAAACAATCTGCTGCTCAGCGAGCATAGGAAATCCAATACAGCATTTTGAGAATCTCATTCCGGTTGTTCCGAGTGATTCAACGATCTCTTTCCCTCCTCATTATGCGTTTCTCCAATCGCGTTTTCTAGATCTCATTGATGAAGATGGAAGTCCTCAAGGCGAGAAATGGATCTGTTTATGGAACCCACAAGCGTCTCGTGCTTGTAATGAAAACATTAGCAAGTCGACAAATATTGCTACAAAAAAGCGAAAGACGAAAAAGGTCGTACAAGATTCTCTAGCATCACACGAGAATACGATTGACAGCTTGGACCTAAGCGAGGACACGCAAAGAGCGACAAGGAGTCCGATCTTTCAAAGCGCTTGTATCATGTCCAAACTCATTGAGATGACTGTACACACGCTAATGTTTTGTAATGGAAGGAAACTAGCAGAGCTCGTTCTTATGAATGTGCAAGGTATTTTGAAGAAATCGAAGGCTACTCGGGGATTATTGCGACGGGTTTTGACTTATCGCGGAGGCTACAGCGTCCAAGATCGTCGAAAGATCGAGCAGCGGTTGTTCCAGGGAGACTTACTGGGTGTAGTGGCAACAAATGCACTTGAGCTGGGTATCGATGTTGGCCATTTGGATTGCACACTTCATTTGGGCTTACCTTCCAGCATATCATCTCTTTGGCAGCAAGCGGGACGTGCTGGTCGTAAGCACACTGTACCATCACTTTCCATCATTATCTGTTTTGATTCCCCGCTGGATCAATACTTTTGTCGACATTCTGACGAGCTCTTTGCTTTGAAACCAGAGGCGGCTAATTTGCAATTGAGTAATGTGCAAATTTTGCAACATCACTTAATTTGTGCAGCAAGAGAAGTAGCTATCTTCAGCAAAAAGTCTGGCTCCGTTTACTTTGACTCATTCCTATGGCCGGAAAATACACTCAAGACTCATGTGCTGTCGCTTGTAGAGGACAAGAAGATCATCGCCTTGGATGAGCACGGGTATCAACTGCATCCGTGTCTCTCTTCCGCATACAGATACCTTAGCCTGCGATCAACTGAAGACAAAGTTTATAAAGTGCTCACTTCCGACGACAATGATCCCAATCAATGGATTGAGCTCGATGAAATTCCGGGTACAAGAGCATTTTTCCAAGTCTATCCAACAGCTGTTTATCTTCATCAGGGCAAAGAGTATCTCATCACGCACCTCAATCACGACGAACGCTTTGCAGTCGCAGAGCGTTGCAAAGCCGAGTTATCGTACTATTCGACTTGCCGAGACTTTACCGATGTCGATATCGTTCGCACGTTCGGAACGAAAGCGATCTCATCGTGTACAGAGTCGTCGAGAACGTACTTGTCAACGGGGATGGTCTCTGTCACGACCTCTGTGATTGGATCAGCAATGTACAAAAAGAGAACGATGGCGCTCATTCAGTCCAATACATTCTCGCTTCCGCCAATGCAGCACATTAGTGAGGCGCTTTGGATCGATCTTCCATCGTATGTTGAAGAGCAGTTTCGCTCCGCAGGGTACAATTGGAATGGATCTTTGCACGGTGTCGGGCATCTACTTACCAGTTTAGTCCCGCTATTCATCCGCTGTGACCCGGGAGATATTGACACGGAACATTATCATCCGAAAGAGCAACGTTCTCGACCCAGACGCATCACAATATACGAAAGAAGAGAGGGAGGCACCGGGATTGTATCTCAATTACATTCAGCTTTTGCAGAGGTATATTGATTATCATCAACTATCAGAGTTACTTACACGTTTTGTAGCTTATCAGAAAAAGCGTTGTTCTGCTGTCCGAATGTAGCTGTTTAGAAGGATGTCCCTCCTGCATTCATTCTACACGTTGTTCGGAACACAATGAAGTTCTTGACAAAGAAGGAGCACTTTGCATCCTTAAATTCATCATAGAATCAAGCTATATGGAAACTTAAGTATTGAATACTTTGATCTACTCGTATGCTATACGAAAAACCACGCAAATACGTAGGAGGACGACGAGAATGTGCCGAAGATGCAAAGCGTCTATTTTGAGTATGTTGCAACTTTTGCTGTGCAAACGGACAGGTGACAAATTTTCAGAAGTATCATTTTATCCTCCAATTCACGTACAATGTAAGAGGGGAGAGCAAGGGATACAAATGCATAGCCTCGAAATATTACTCTCGAAATTTGCGTCGGTCCAGCAAGTGCGTTGTGACTGGAGGGTGATGTATCGCAATGGTAAAAGACGTGGAGAGAAGAAAAGATGAGGATAAACAAGACGAGCCGTAGAAAAAGAACTATACACTGCCCCGAAAAAAGGTTACAAAGACATTGGATATTTGCACTACGGAGCAGTCTTCGACTGTAGAAAATTGCAGCGAGTCAACCCACGTTTAGTTTACTGTCCGCTTCAAAATACTCAATGCACATGTAACAATGTCATGATAACAGAGCAAGAATTGGCTGGATATTTTTCCAATGTACGTTATCACATTGATACAGCATTTCTAAGCTTTAGTTGAGCACATTTCTAAATAGTTCAAATGAGCCGTTTTATTATAGTTCATCATAGTCCGATATAGTCTGTGGTATAACATTGCCGGGAACGTCACATGCGTGGTCACGCAATAAAGGTTTAGAGAATACAAGTCAGCTTGTATTGTTCGCATCATAGACGTGTTGTCGAAACACCGAGCAAAACTGTCAAGTTTGATTTCATAATTATAATTTCATGCTTTGTTCATGGTCTGCCTTGACCGAGCAAATACTGCGGTTGACGCTGCTTGGTGTACGAACCAAATTGTGCGATCATACTTACCTGGATGCCCAAGGCGTGATAGGTATTCGCGGATATTCATACATGTTAGTCAATAGTACACGAAGACTTCCATTGCATTGCTCATTATTGCTCACTGTATTTCCTATGTAAAGCTCGAGTACTCTAGCTTAGTGCCCATCGAACATGCTGTACCAGAATACACCCGTTCAGCGTATGCACCTAAATTTGCTAACCGAGCTGAGTCGTACATACTTTAACGTCATGAAGTAGAAGTTAACACATACCAGTCTGATATGGTTGAGAAAAGACTACGATACTCGCAATCATAAAACGGCACCCAGGGCGGAAAGTACAATTCCCGTAATCTTCGTAATTGTTATTTTTGGAAACGTACAGCTTGATTAATTTCTTCTTATCGCAACATATCCGAGTAAATGTGTGCCTTATAAAGTTTTGATTATGATATATCAGTGAACGCTACATGATAGTCGTTTAGAAAGGATGTCGTTACGGGGGCAACAAAAGCACAGATTCAGACCGTGCACACTCGCGATTCTCATACCTTTACTTTACCATTATACATCAAGCTGCTTCATACATACTTTACAACATGATAGAGAAACAAAAATGCTCGCTTTCATTCTATTGTCAACTTTATGAAAAGTACGTTATACTTCAAACTGTCACATCTCGTTTTTCTCGTCCATTCTACACACATTTGACTCAATTGAAACGAACGAATTATGAACCAAGATGAGAAAATAAATAACGTTGCATCTGCTACCATGGGTGCTACCGTAGGGGCAGGCGTTGCATATGGTCTCCCATTAGCAGCGAATTTTGTGGGTTTTGGTGTGAATGGAATTTCCGCAGGGTCTATAGCTGCCGGTTGTATGTCCTATGCTGCAAAGAAGTCAGGGGGTCGTATACTTTCCGGTAGTCTAGTGGCGGTTATGCAGAGTTTTGGAGCTATCGGATTGCCAGGGGCAAGTGTTGCAGGTTTGATGACTGCTGGTGCAGCATTAGGCTTGGCATATCAAAGATTTGATCGTGCAAAGAAGTGGGTAATCGCAATAATTGATGAAAGTGGAAAATTGAACACGACTCTGTTTAATACAGAAAAATATGCATCAGAAAGCTACTCCAAGAGCCCTCATCCAAGAATCATGTATGACCCTGATCGTGTAGAAGTCCTTACAGATGGATTGGAATCTCAACTGGTAGCCATCAGAAGAACGTTAATAAAATTTGAAGCAGTTGGCAAGCCAGTGTGGTATAATGTAGTCATGAAAATTGACGGAAAAATTGAAGTGAGCTCATTCGAAGATAAGCAGGATGGAGAATTGAGATATACTACGTGGGACGGCCCAAAAATTCTTTACAATATTGATCATGAAGAAGTGAGATGGATTGGAAGTCCAAGAGATCTAAACAAAATTCGTGAGTACATCATCAAAAATGGGTTCACATGATGTGATAGAGAGTATCGCAACATGGGTGACAAGGTGGAAGAATTGCTAACATGAACTATGCAGGAACCAGGATACTTTCCAGGGTCGAATTAGTGCACCATACGGAAAGCCTTAGTAGTTGAAAATGGAAGAGCAATGTACAAACGATTCTCAATTTATGTTTGCTATTGCATGCATCGTCTGTAGTTTTTAATTTCATCATGCTGATTTGCTCGAGTTTGTATCCTTGGTTCTTGAAGATAGTAATGATGTGCTACTTGTCTGCATAAGTACCAGTCGTCAATCCTTATCCTGGTTCCTGAAGCAGACTGTCGATGAATATGTTTATCGAAAGCAAAGTGTCTGCACAATGTCTGCTCTGCTTTAACACAGCTAACAGGAAGAAGTCGGGTAGTCCCAATTCGGATCCATTTCGGATCGCTTGGAATAGTGCTGTGTTCATGATCACCCAGAGTCTCGGTAGATTGATGCTGCACTGGCGTTTTCATGTAACAAACTGTTTCAATTGCTTGATGTTTGGCGGACATCATCTAAATCGCCCTTATACGGAACGTACGATGTTTTGCAGCGCGATTTGTTCGACATTCACATCTTTAAATATTCTTGTTTCTTCTATATGTTCGGTCTTACGATCATGAGAACTCCCCTCGGCCCAGCTTTCGTTTACCTCGTTTTTCATCTACTACTTGGTTAGCTGGGATAAAATTGGATCAATGTCCATGTATCATGATGACTATAATAGCAACACGAATTGAACGCAGCTCGATATCCACCAATTTGATGTACCTACCAGCTCCAGGTCTTGAATCCACTTCCCGATCCTTATTCTATGCAGTGGAATACCTAAAAGCATATGAAAGAATGCTCTTTCATCCTAGTTTTGCCGGTACGACTAATCGACGTGTGCAAAACCCTTGGAGTCAAAAACGAAGAGGTCGCTCGAGCTCGGTCATTTCCCCCAAGCAATCCTCGACTGCCAAATTCAGCATGGAATGAAATTTGTCACGGTGCGAATTGCTTCAGACCACCATATCTTCTCAGTATATTTGTATTTGAACATCGATTGTGAAATTGCCGTGAACGTGCGATTCATTTCTCAGCAAAATATTGCTGGTATGAGGTAGGGACATCTCTTGGAACAATAGCCGCATGTCAATAAAGACTTGTCAACTTCTTGAACATGCAGTAAATTTAGTAACGGTGCGAGTATTCTTGGTCAAGTTGTCTGGTGCATTCAATAGTTTTCTAAAAAGCCACTCATTCAACTGTCCCAGCGTGTGAACTGGATTGCAATAAAAACGATTACGTCACCCTTAGAGTTCCAGTGTGATTGCAACTTCGATCCGGTAGATACATTCCATATCCATCATATATCGACTATGTGCATCTTGCCTCTTCTCTTGAGCGGATTCACGAACTCTTGGGTTTTTTTGACATTACTCAAACTTTTTTTGGACTCTTCGGCAAGTCCTCTTGAAGCCAAATCTGACGCAAATATCAATCGACGGTTAGCCCTGATACCAAAAATGCATCGCTTCTATCGCTGCATGCACCATTTTCAGGCTTATTGCATTGATTTCCACTCCATTTGCCAGTGTAGCCTAATTCATATTAACGTTATCAGTACATCCGTCAGCTCTTTTTCAACTGGACATGTGGCTTCTGGCACTGCTTTCTAAGGAGCATTCAGGATGGAGAATGATACTTCGTCTCATCTTAACAATGCTTCAATCAGTACCGAATGATTGTTTTTCGGGTGAATTATTCGGAATGTACCAAAAGTCATGAATGCATGCTCGCTATTCTGATCTTGTCTATATCCTTGGCGATGGTGTTAACATTCGATCATCCTGTTGCCAGTCCGACCACGGACGAAGCGCTTGCCATCTCAAATCCTGTGGCTTGCGCTATGGCGCAAGTACATCTTCCCCTGCCGATTGTAGATCTTTTTACAAAAGCCAACGCGCTTAATCGTATAGACTTGTATTCGCATTAAAGCATCTCTTTTGCTTGCATCCTTATATACACGGAATGCTTTCGGAAATTCGCCCATTTTGTTAGTATCCATCCGATCGTATAAGAAGTAATACTGATTATCTTGATTAACGTTATCCCCAATTGCAGCCAAGTTCGCGCAAAGAATTTCATGAAATGAGATGTTGAAATCTTTCGCAATGTTAAATTCGTGTTTTTTCCGTCGCACGTTAATCGGATTATGCGCATTCCAGAGCATTTAAAATCTTTTACGCGCACGTATTGCCGTCCAAATCATGAATTGAAAGCTCGGATTGATGATCGTGGCAATGATAGCGATCGCCTTTACGTGGTTAAATCTCAATGTTGCTAGTACTGGATCGGGCCTCGTCAGGATCTTCATTGAGTCGAGACATTCGTCTAAATTCGTCTTTGCTAGCTCCTTCGGGCATTGCATTCACATACGAAGTAGTTGGACTCGTGCAGCATCTCCTGTTGACCTATCGTCGTTGGACTTATTGCCATTTTGTGTATAACAGCGCTTTATGACTTCAATTAGGTAGTTCCTTAAATGGAAGCTATTGCTACGATACTGAAAGTTGAAAACTTGGAATATTTGTGTCGACCCGACGGATAACGATGATCAAGCCATGCAAGAGGAGGACGAGTCCTCTATACAACATACGATTCGCGACCATTGCAAACACCTTGTTGTTGGCGCCTTTCTTATTGCTATTTCGCATCACAACTACTGCTTATACACCACCAAGTCCATATTTTCGCTTCTCTCACTGAGTATCTACACTCAGCAAATGCACATTGTGAGCCCAAGCACACCAATTAGCTATCATCATCAACAAACCTGATACATCTGATCGTGTATCGGTATCACAGCTGATTTAATTAAGAATTAATCTATCAACTCTCTTCCTACACAGACGCACGGACGAAAGCTGACCCGAGTAATCTGATCTAGATTCTAATCAGTATGTCATTTCAGTACTTTTGTCTACAATCTACTGAAACTTGATACGTATAAGCCGTCGACATTTTTCAGTCTTTAGCTTGCTGCCAAGTGCAAGCACGAGCTTATCATAGGCACTTTTGACGAAGCATTCAAGTGTTACTCTGCAGAAGTAGCTGCTACACATAATCCAAAATGGTTAACAATTCCTATACTACCACTGTCTTTGGCATGAAAGACACGACGTCACGCAAGATGCGCGTAGCAAATCACCAATAACAAGTTGCGTCAATGATATCGTAGTATTATAGATCAGTATAGGCAGCGCATTCAATAGTGCAGCCGAACGCGAAATGCTCAAGCTGAAACACTAACATGGAGCCGAAGATTATATACCCTTACAGAAATTTCGGTGGCTTGTACCTTTTGCTGGCGGACGTCTTCAGAATATTCGGGAAGTTATCTGTGTTTGCGCTCATTGTGCGAGCAGTACTCAATTTAATTTTTTTTGCCTTTGCTGATAATTGATGGCTATGGGAGAATTGCTTTTGCTGCTGCCAAAATCAGCAACGAAATTGTTTTATCAATGTATAGTGCTGTATAATTTTGATTGTAAAACTTCTTCACAAAATCCTCGTGTCATGTGATTCTTGCACTATAGAGCGAAAAGCATGATTGAATATCCTTACTTTATGAGACGAGAATGATTGTTACATTCTAAATTCTGGATTTTGAAATCATCAACTCTAGTAAGCACATATGATAAAGTCTCACATTACAAAAAAGAGAGGATACGTGGTGATGACACACATTTGACCTGTACTCGACATTTCAGAATTGATTAGAAATAACATTCTACTTCTACATCTTTTTAGAATAAATCAATTAATCAGCAGAGCGTTATAGGACGATCAGGCAAGATGTAAAAATGAGGCAAATACTGAGGTAGCATCAAATACCAGCGTAGTGGCCGTGTCAAATCGTCCCATTCCACCGACGTTGTGTGGACCGTACGATTGCCAATACTCACTCTCTGTGACGTCGTTGTATTCTACCTAATTTTCTCATATCCACTAAGAAGACTCCAAGAGAAATTCCGAATTCTAGCCTGGCCGCAAATAAGGCTGACACTTCGTATTCATTATCATTTCTACTCAGCTAATCATTATTGTCATCAAGCAGGTCTCAAGTATTACGTAGCCCGTATCAGAGAGGCCTATCAAAAGCCTTATTCTTGATCAATAACTCCTTTAAAAAAGATTTCGCTATCCTCTTTAGCGCTCTATGGTAAAACAAAGGAGAATTCTTTTATGAGATGGCGTGAATTGCTTACCTGGATGGATGTAATAAGTTCGGAATACCAGGTGGTCTGCTTCAAAGGTGGCATATTATCTCCTCCATCGAGAAGTGAGGAAAATCCATAGCTATTCTGTTCCTTTTCGTTCGTGCTCTGACTTGGCGGTGATTCCTCACCATATTCATATATTTTAATGTCGCCAGAGCGATAGGCGGCTTTGACTCCTGATATCTCGGGCCTCGAATCCGAGCTCATTGTATACGTTTTCTACGTCGCTACTATTAAGGAGAAAACAGTATATATATTATGTGATAAGGCATACACTCTCCGAATCTACTTAATCTGTCGCTGAATGCGCTGAGTTTCGTTGGCTGACACGTCCATTCTGCTCTAATCGGCGCGCTTTTCGCTCTCGCACCTTATCCTCGAAACCACGCTCGTACAGCTTCAGCTTGGCACACCGTGTGGCGACTGAGACATCGTTCAGCAGCTTCAACACATCCTCTTCTTTCGCGGAAGCCTCGTAGTTGTCCATCTTCTTTCCGACATTGGTCTCCAGATGTTGCAAAAGCGCAATATCGTGCTGTGTCACAAGCGAAATAGACCGTCCTCGGCCACCGGTACGACACGTACGACCAACACGATGGATGTAAGCAGAAGCGACTCTAGGGAGATCGAAATGGATCACAACGTCGACGGCAGGGATATCAAGACCTCGGCTTGCAACATCTGTGCTAATCAGTATCTGAACAAAGCCGCTTGTAAATTTACCCAGCGCCGCGAGTCTTCTGCTTTGCGACATCATTGAGTGAAGTGTGACGCAATTGAGGCTCAATTCTCTTGAAACTTCGCCTATCAGCTCACATGTTTGACATTTGGACACGAAGACGATCACTGATTTTGCGGCTTGAGATGATGGATCCACGGATTCCAATACTTTCTGGATAGACTTGGCACTTTGCTTCGAATACTTTTTCTTCTGATTTAAATTGGTCTCATCAAGTTGAGGAGTGAGAGAAAGAAGTAGATACATCAAGTACGTCATTTTGATTTGTTGAGGGAAGAATAGATAATATTGCTCCAGTACGTCTCTCGTTTTGATGGGAGGTGTGCCGTCAAAGCGGAACGAGTTGGCTCCAGCTATCCGAGCTAGCTCTTCCGTTGAGGTAGCAGTGAAATAGAGTGTTTGACGATTTTCTGAAGATGGGAGCTGACCAATTATATATGCCAAATCCTTCTTGTAGGACTCTTCCAGTAGCTGATCTGCTTCATCCAGCACCAAGAACTTGACAAGAGATAGATTCGGGGCGTCGGGATGCATTAAATGATCATGTAGTCTTCCAGGAGTTGCGATGATTATATGAGGCTGCTGCTGAAGCTTCATTTTTTGCTCCAGCATATCCATCCCACCAACGATAACAGCACAGCGAGCACCCGTAAATGTTCCAAAAATGTTGATTTGGTCCGCGATTTGGAAAGCAAGCTCTCTTGTTGGAGTTAAGATCACTGCGAACGGGCCGTATGGGTCTTTGCTGAGCGAATGCAAAATCGGTAGCGCAAAAGCTGCCGTCTTTCCACTTCCAGTTTGAGCTACTCCTAATACATCACGCCCATCCAAAATTGCAGGAATGCAATATTTTTGCACTGGTGTTGGTTTTATCATGCCAATTTGCGAGCATTTCTGTACCAGCCACGTATTGATTCCCAAGTTTTCGAAGGATTCCATGATGGACGTTGCTGTGTGTGTCTCCCTCACGAGACATTTTTGATCATGCTTAGCGATGCCATTTTTCTTATCATTATCAACCACGCGCCGCGCTCGCTTTCGCGTGGCAAATAAGACACTCATTTGCAGTGTCAACAAAAGGCTTTTATAAGTGTATAGTAACCGCGCTCAAGCCAATCATTCTGATTGGATTAAACGGATTGATCTAAAGATATACTTACTATACAGCTTGATTGCAGCACAGTTCACGTCTTCCACGATGCAAGCGTATCTGCTTCTTATTGGACAGCAAAGCTACAAATCCTTTTGGCTTATACACATAACTTGTGGTCGTACCAAGTAGCACGAAAAAGTGCGAGAAGTATTTCGGTAAAGCAGGCAAGGCTTTGGTTCGGCTCGGAAGCGTTCATACAAAAGAGCAATTACATAGCGAGAGATGGGTAGCAAGAAAGAATATATTGCGTCTTTTTAAATAATATAAATAATCTTTAGAACTAAATCTTCGTCGATTTCCGACACATCTGCAAGGCTGCGCAATACAGTGACAATCTTTGCCTCATTCCATGCATGAATCCTAATACTTTCTTCTCACCCAAATTGTCGATCTGGGGAGAGTGTTTGGATCCAATTGTATTGGAGAGCGCTGACGACGATTCTCGATGTGATTCGCACGCAGTCTCGATCATGACATTGACAGCTCGACTAACCACATCATCTTTAACGGAGTCAATGTTGTGTCCTGAAACGCACTTCCAGTTCAATTTCGCATCGCTTGGTCCAAGGTAAAACGTCTTGAACCGCGCGTAAGTTTTCGTTCAAATTGGGCATCCGATGCGGGCCTACATCAGTCGTGAGTCTTCTCCATCCGAGTCTTGTTTTGATTTCCCGCTCAGTGTACACAAGACGAGCAGATCACCACGCAAACCAGTTCATGATTCGTCAAACCTTCTTGGACGGAATTGCGACAGTACAATCACAATAAAAAGTAGAGGAGAAGCCGTAGCCAATTCGGTGACCTTATCGTGAATGGACAAAGGTCCAGCAACGACGATCTCAAACAGCAACAAGAAGCTAGACACAAACGTATCGTTGTATGAGGACATATATACCGTCCAGTCATCCGCGCAAGAAAGTGTTATCTACCGATGCCTTCTATTGTTTTTGTGACCTACATACAGACAACATTAGTACCAATGCGGCAAGAACAGAAAGCACTCACAGTTTGAAGAATAATTCTGGATTTAAAGACCATTGTCGGTGCGAAACGGACGGAGTAGGTATATCACTTATCTTTGCAAGCATAGGTCCAGTCCTGGCTGAAGACATAATTTAGCGCTATCAAGCGATCCAGGTGATGCGTCTTGAAGTATCCTGTACTAGTGCCACGTTCGATATTTCTTTGAATATATTTATTGAGGTGTTCAAACGTTGTAGCCCTTTCCCTTCCAGAAGAGATGATCATAACGTCCGATGAACTCAAATATGAAAGGATCGTTCCATGTAATGGCTACGAGCGCAATATACCGTATCTTGAAGGCTGTATACGAAAGAAAAGGTACAAACGCGAGGAGTCTGCAAGGATGACTTCAAGACTACCAATTTAGCAAAATCACTTATATTAATTACAATTATGTGTTGACACTTGACTCAGTTGCGACTGAACAGCTACTTGATACACTGACAATCTTTCAGCTTCATTTTTCAAACCTCTCGCATGATTGCATAATGACGTGATGAGGTCATTGCAATGATGCGCTTGAAGTCCGGAGACGACGCTATTGGATTGTAGCTGGTAATTCAAGCTGCTTGAGTTTCCATTCGGCACAAAATCTCCGAAACCTGTCCAGCTGTATTTGCAAAAGCTCCTTCTTGCACTCACAATCGTTGATTATCAGTTCCAGCATGTTCACTTGCATCCTCAATGACGTGATGGGGCCATTTTCGGGATGCATCTGCTGTCCATGAACTGCCATTCCTTGTTCGCACTCGTTCTTTCCTGCAGCTTCGATTGCAACTGCCTCTGGTGGACTGAATGATTTGCCCGCTTTGATTTCATCCAAGAACACGAGCTGATTCTTCATAAAATCCCGATAGACTTCAAGCATCGATCTTGAGTTGACAACCTCCATTTTGAGTTCCGTGTGTTCCTTCATTATATTCTGCATCTTGATCTCATCCTCTTCGTGCTGTAACTGGTATAAGCGCTCCCTCGAGTTGCTTTGGCTGCTCGTGGCCGGTGTTTGAACTCCAGTCGAGACGAAAGTCTTGGTAGCACGCGCTTTCTGCATTTTGTCCAATTGTTTTTCTCGCGCTTCCATGGAAACCTTCAGGTCCTGGATGATTGTATTTGACTCGAGCAAATCCAGCTTGAGCTGTTTGTGTCCATCCGTAAGTTGCTTTACCTGAAGTTCATCTTGTTCGTGAATCTTCATTGCATCGTCCAGCTTGCTTTGAAACATGACGTTGCGTTCTCGACTGACGTCCAGCCTCTTCTCAAGGTCTTCGACCTCCGTCTTGATCTTGCACACTTGTTCAGTGGCATCTTGAAGCTGAGTTGATTTCTCCATCAATGTGCTTGACAACTGCGCATTCTCGTTCTTCATTTGCGCAATTTCGTTCTTCATTTGCGCATTCTCGTTCTCCACTTGTGCATTCTCGTTCTTCACTTGCGCAATTTCGTTCTTCACACGCTCATTTTCGTCCTTCAGTTCCGCATTTCCGTTCTTCACCCGCTCATTTTCGTTCTTCACCCGCTCATTTTCGTCCTTTAGTTGCGCATTCTCGTTCTTCACTTGCGCAATTTCGTCCAGACGGGCTTGAATAGCCATAGTAGGTCCTGTACGAGCGACGGGAGCACGTGTCGTCGCTGATTCCAAAGCCGCAACCACCCTACCGACGGAGTCTGAGCCACGAGTCATCACTGGAGATGCTCGTCTTTGTGCAGTTGCCCGTGCTGCATTTGTTCCAGGAACGCGAGTAAGGGTCGACGTTCGTCCAGTCGAAATGGTGCGTGTTGAAGTTGTCCTCGAGGCGCGGACCGTGGTCGATGCCGATTCGTGTAGTGGTGCGTTAACTCGCGCCGTTCGTGTTGGTATCGTTGTTGTTGCTGGTTGATCCGCGAGCTGTCGAGTTGGTATCGGTGTTGTTGCTGGTTGACCGGCGCGTTGTCGTGTTGATGTCGGTGTTGTTGTTTCTGTTGGTTGACCGACGCGTTGACGTGTCGGTGTTGTCACTGGTTGAGCCGCGCGCTGTCGTGTTGGTGGTCGTGCAGACGTATCTGTTGGTTGTGCTCGTAGCACATACCCACCGCCGACACGTTTCATCATCGACGGTGTCCAATTGCGCGCTGGTGCAGTCATTGTAGTGTTTCGTACTTGCTGCATTCGTAAAATAATCAGTTTACTTAGAACGAGTATGAGTGAGAAAAGCGGTACGTACACATATTGCCCTGACCCCCAAGTCTCTTAGCATGACTGCATGCTGATTGGAGACATCACCTCATAGTACATGCCGGGCTCTGCGGGAACGGAGTCGATATCGTTGTCGGCGCATGGGACGATATCGATAAGTATATTTCATTTTGTGTGTTCGTTTGCATTGATTGGTCGATGCGAAGGACACACAGAATGACATATACCCATCGGTATGTGCAGCTGATGCATTTGGACATTGGCGCCGCTATTTTTAGATGATGTGGCGACGCGCTGTACCGTGTATTCCAAAATTGGCGGCGGCCTGCACATGCGAGTGCTTTTGTAGATGGAATGTTGTATTAGTGTATAGTATGTAGAGATGTAATGGGAGTGAAATCATTGTAGTTAAGTTACAAGGTTAGAATGGTAGTACACATTAGTCGAATATTCTCATGCACAAAGACGACACGAATGCGATCACTTTCCTATCAGATATGTTCAATGGCGTGCTAAAATTCGCAGACGACAAACCGAGCTCAAAACACGCGATTTCGTAGTAACTCATCGACCGTTCAAAGTGTTACCGATGAGAAAACCGGAGAGGAATTAGTATGTATAGTGCGAGCTCATTTGCAAAATACAATTATAGCATTACTGAAGAAAATAGAGAGAAATGGAAGCTACAGAAGTACCCACGATTTCATTGAATGATCCCATTACGACACTGTGCCATTTTTCATCCTATAAAGCCATAAGTTCGGGATATTCCATGTATCTCTTAAAGCACTGTAAAAATTGTCCTGCAACGAAATCATCCACAACGCGACGATCGGATGATAAAGTCACATTCAAAAGAGTCGCACGATAAGGCTGAATGGGTACATCGTTCACTTGACTTGATACCTGAGGCGCTACGAGTTCCTTACGTCCTCGACCAATTGCCATAATACATGCTTGAGGTGGATTGATGACAGCTGTGAATGTGTCAATACCAAAACCTCCTAAATTTGAGATTGTGAACGATCCACCTTGGAATTCTTCAGGCTTGAGTTTATTTTCACGTGCTCGATGTACAAGCTCCATAAACTTCTTATTGATACCCGCCAATCCTAGAGCATCAACATGAGTGACAATTGGCGTTATCAGTCCAGACGGTGTCGCTACAGCCACTGATACATCCACTGCGTTATTCGCTTTGACACACCCAGTACTGATATCGTAGTAATGATTTGCTTCCGGCACATCTCGAAGAGACAAAGCAACGGCTTTCAGAATGAAATCGTTGATAGAAACTTTGATTCCATGTGTTGATTTCAAAGTATGGCGGACTCTGTTCAAATTGTCAATCGCGCAGTCAATGCTTGCATAATGGTGCGGAACTTCGACTTTTGATGCGGTCAACCTCTTGGCAATGATTTTACGCATGTTGGAGAGTGGAATATCGGTATACGTTTGGGCGTCCGACGCCAATTTCGACAGAGCATCCGAATGTTGGACGGGTTCGCTAGATGTTGAGCCACGTTTCACTTCAGTTATCTCACTTTCCTTCAGAGTCCCCTGCTGCTCTTGAACATCTTTTTGTTCATCCGAAACTAGCGATCGTTTACCCAGAAACTTGATTAAAGGTCTTCGTTCGTTCGTGCTCTTCATTGGCGCTTCGTCTTGTACACTGAGTTTCTGATCACTTGATGTCGCTTTGTATGACTCCATTGCACCACTAGCAAGAATCTTTTGGTAAAGTTCAGCATCCTCAGCTGTTAACGCAAGTGTGGCCCCAACAGGTATGTCTTCCGTTCCTTCCGGCACTAATATCTTGGCTAACACGGCTTCGTCTTGCATTTCATAATCAACGACTGCTTTGTCTGTTTCCACCTGACAAATCACATCTCCTGGATGTAAGAAATCCCCTTCTTTCTTCATCCAGCGTGAGAGGGTACCAACGCTCATCGTAGGAGACAGAGCTGGCATCTGAAGCTCTTGAATGGAAGAATCTGCTGTTTCTGTTGAAAACGTAGCGCTCAGACTAGTAGCTTGAGATTGAGCTGCTCTTATGTTGCGTATATTGTTGACAGACGAAGCCCGAAACCATAGTCTACGCGACGCTGCGGTCGCGTTGCGTTGACATACTCGAAGCATTAGGAGCCCCTAATTCTCTGGAGCGCGGTCACGAACCGGACTTGATGGGTTTGACCCGGTTACTTATCCGATCATGAAAAGTCACTGTGATCGAAAATGGTACGATTTTGCTGTGTTTTTCATAATAAATCGCTGGCACTGACTTTCTTCAGACGGACTCGCTGTTATGGAGATATACAACAAGAGAAGAAATCCTTGAGCTGGACTCGGTACATAACGTGCAAGACTGTAAAAGGTATTGTTCGCGATTGCGTTCCGTGAATTATTAGTATACATGTTGGATGAGTAGGATCTTGGCAGAAATGTTCAATTTAAAAGATGAGAACGACTACCATACAAAGTTTCTACTAGCGATTTATTATCGCATTTATCGATATCCTTACACCTTCAGATTTGCTATGTGATTCATTCGCATTTCGCCTCACACCTTGACTCAAAAACACATTTTGTAGAGAACAGAAGATTACTATCGAGAAATCATCAGTTTTACTTGGTATAAGCCACGTTCTTGTGATGGACGACTTTGCGTTTACCAGTCAAAGTACATTGAGGTCGAGCATCGATCGCTTTCAACAATTGATACTGGCGCATTCGGTAAACAGATCACCCACAAGGTATGTGGACTACTGATTTATTCACATTCATTGCTCGTATGCTTGCAGCACCAAAATTTTTGAGTTGGAAGATGTTCGAGAAATTACAGATTTTTTCATGCATGATTATTACCGGCATTTTGGTCTTAACAAATGCGTATTCACACCGTATCGGCGAATGTACTTGGTTCAGAGAACAATCAACGATGTACAAGTTCCAAGAAAAATCAATCCGCTCAAAGAGGGATTACGACTGGACCCGGCCGAAGGCTTATAAATATCTAAAAAAGATGTCGGAACTCGGTGTGGGCCAACTCAACCATTTGATTATATGTTTCCATGTCTAAGAAAAACACCCGACTTAGAGACACACGAAACGTTTTATTTTGCAAACTGTACCAAACTTCTCTCCAAACAAAGTCACTTTGAACTCTTCAATTGTCCCATTTTCAAGCACTCGACCAATCACTTCTACATATTTGCTTTATCGGAAGCGTTTAGCGAACGTTCTAGACATAGAGCCTATCTACCCACCTTCCATAATCGCTTCCTGGTTTTGGTTGTACATTGACGATCATTCCATCCTGGAGCAGAAATGTGCTGTCAAACAAGTGTAGGTCCAAAGCCTAATATCGATAATACACTGGAACGAAGAGCTACTGCCGTTGGAGTATGGCTTTCCATGCTTCCTACTAGCGCGACTGTTTTACCGACACATTTACTCAAAAGCTTTTGATTGACGCGAGGTGCAGTAGATGTATTCATTGACACGCAACGTCAGAGGGAAATTTGATTCAATTCTTATGAAATGTTATTCACCAATCAATTCGTTCGAACGATAGTGTCACGTACCCAATGTGCTTCTCGACCAAATTCGGACAAGGAAAAGCAATTCTTACTGACGCCGATATATATTCACATCGCTTGACGCTTTCTATCAAAAGATTTGAGTCATTATGAAGGCTATAAGGATCAAAAATTTGGTTATGTGTGCTAAAATCGATCGTTCCTGATCACTTGCTTCGTTAAAAGTATTGGAGTAGAAGTTGGATGTGTCGCAAGGTATACGCATATATGCGGCAGTTCATTGCAGTTGATTGCTAGAACCCAATTCTACGAATGCCGATTTATTGATTCGCGGTATGGTAAAAGACGGAAATATCAACATAGATAACAAAACAGATCTCTAAAACAATGCACGAGATCTTGGATCTGGTGCTCGAAATCAACTTGCTCTCTGTACCGTAATATGTGGATCTCAATGAATGCTGCGAAAATGCGGATATTAGAATCGTGCATTTGCCTATTCAACCATTCTTGCATCTCAAGTGAGGGTAGAAAACACTCGCGTTGAACTCTGAGCCCCATAACTATTCTCTGCGCGGACAGCGTGCTTCTCACTATTCTGTAAATAGCTATTAGATTATGCTGGATCCAGTTTAATGCCTTAGACGCAATTTCGATCGATCATAGGCAAGTAGGCGGGCTGACAGACGATTCAACAGTGAATCCTCAAAATCTATTGACTAGTGCAGCCAAATTTGTGAAAATCAAAACTTAGTAAGCTATGAAAGAGACGTATAGCCGAGTTTTTCATCGAGTCCTGTGCATCAGACTTTCTCGCAAAGAAAGAATCAGCAATGCTCGTTGACATATCATTTAAATCGAGCCGTTGTATGCCGTTGACAATACCATGAACAAGTCAGAGTCCATTCATATTGCTGATGAAAGCCTCTATGTATAGTCGTGGTCAAGTGTGTCTTTCTTTCCTCTCAAGACGAAATCTGATAACTATTCTCGACGTGTTATGCATTGCGGTCACTTGTAACTACTGTGCGAATAAGCGATGATGTAGAACTCAATTTTTTTTTTAAGGAGTCAGAAACTTTCTATTTTCTCTTCTTTGTAGCGTTCTTAGCATCAGGGCTTGGTGGCTGAGCAGGGGCGGAGCTTGACTCGTCGTCCTTCGCCACATTTTTCGGAGCGGTTTGCTGTCGTTGTTCTGCCATGTGGCTCAGGAATTGGACTGCTTGAGGGAAGATCTTATCAGCCCATCCTTCTCCTACAAATGCATGCCCCTGTCAATGTTCTGAAGCGTGAGTAAGCGTATCGGCACATTTGCGTACCTGGTTTCAGAAAATCGGCTTCTACTCTAATTTCACTAATTTCGTCAGTAACCAACTCCTACATAGAAGTAATCAGATACAGCATAAAATGTCGCGTTCACTTACTTCTGCCCACTTGTAATTGATGAATGAGCCATCTTTCAAAATATCATTTCGTCGAAGGCGTTGAATTCCGACCGACTCTGATTGGACTTTACGAATTAGAGGAACCAGTGCCACTGCGCGTCGGAAAAGCATGTTGAACAAAGCTTCAGTATCGTTCGGTTTCTCTTCTTTCAATTTTCGATACAATTCCGCTTCTTCTGGAATCGTGACGTCAAAGCCGTTGACGATTTCATCTAGATACTCATCTGACTTGTCCTTCTTTTTCGGAAACCAGACTTTGATAGCAAAGGCGAGTAGACTGAAGGTGGTGATTGCAACGATAATAGCGGTAACCTCTAACTCGGAGAGCATACTTTTCCTTTCACTGGAGCTCGCTCAGAGGGAGATCGTATAATCGAGTTGACCAATTTCGACCAGTGAGAATTAAAGACCCGCTATTTTGACTTATCGACAAGTTATCGACGAATTATGTCAGGAACTAAGACCCTTTCTAAGCGGTTGTCGTGACAATGCATCATAAAATCAAGCAGGGTCCTGCCAGATGCACTTCTCAAGGTGATACGAATGAAAATTGAAGTACACTGAGATAATTTAAATACAAGCGCCTTTTAAATTGGCGCTTCGATCGGTTGCTCTTGCTTCGCAAAGCGTAGCTAATTAAAGAAACCAGTCTGTCAGCGTTTATACTAGCTAAACTTCGTTTTTCAACCAGTGGCCGGGTAAGATCGATATGATAACTCCCATTTTGAGTCAAGAGGTCTGCTTCCGACAAACTTGACCAATTTATAAGCACAATGTCAAACGAGGGAACTTATGCGGAGTTTTTGACCGTTTGAAAGCATCGCTATCTATTTTTATAAACAAATACATCAAGACGTTTACGATTTCTTTATAGTCGATTTCTTGTTTAATTCGTTGCATGAAATGAAGCATCGGAGTACATGCTGCGTTTAGTGCTGTCTATTGCAATGTACTAATCATTCTATGTGTTGAAGACGCACGCCACGAAGACGCCAAAAGTCGACGCGAACGATTGTGGAATGAAAGACAGAACTATTTCACAACTAAGATGCAGCCCGAGACACGCATCGTAACAAGACCTTCAACTGGACTGCCACCATCAAAGCATGAAGCTCAGGCCTCCAAAAGTGCGATCTCAGAGAATTCAGGACCGCATTTTCGGACGGAAATGCAGCTGCAGTTAGCAGTAAGAATTCACTCAACGTGGACATCTTTGATATCAATATGATCGTAGGCTTTACAATCGTTGCAGCGTGTACAAACTGCGAGGAAAAAAGAACTTATCGAGCACAAGTCTATTGAAATGGCCAAGCAGCTGCGTCAGCAGCGGAATGAAGATGCACTAAAGAAGAATTCTAAAATGGCCGTGAAGCGTCTTCGTAACTGGAATGAGAAGCAAAAGCTTGAAGAAGTAAGCAGTCATTTTGACGTGTTCACAAGCTTCGATGATGTCTTTGTAGGAATCCGAGCTAGCGTACTTGCTGCAAAATATCAAACCGGCGGCTGAGGCAGTCCATCTGGCTCAACTTTTGTCTTCTCGTTGGAAAGATGTGGGCAAAGAAGGAGGCGGATTCAAGTCTTGTATTCCACAGCATTCACGTCAGGAAATGAGAGTTCAATTTTTATTAGATAATCAACGCATTGGGGCGTTCTACCCGTGAGCAAATGCTTCACATTGGAACACAATTCTTCATTCTGCAAGCGAGGTATCATCATCTATACCATTCCTATTTGTACATTGGTTTCCTGATACAAGACGAGTATCAAGCCATTTTTCGACTAGCGGACTATTGTTTGGCACGTTTTTACCCTTTTCGATCAACATAGGGATGGCTACCTAGCTTCTGATTTTACCATTTTGAGCGGAAAATCGAAATAAGCCTCTTCCAAATGTTGCCAAAAAGCTCCCAGTCGCAGCACGTACGTCCGAAAATCGTTGCTCTGCACAATTATTTAATTGAATAGCCAAATGTATCGCACGTAACCATTCTTTGAGATCAGCCTCGGAATTGGCTGAGAATACCATTCGATCTTTGACCGATCTGATTGCGAACCGCCAAAGCGTTGCTCGTGAGCCGTCAAAAATCGAGTCTTTGGGCATGACCTCAATTGATGTGCTGGTGCATACTGTGAGGTCGAATTGGCCACAAACTTTGCCATTTTCTCGAGTATAAAATGTGACTGCGTTTCGATTCACAACTGTGTACGATAATTTCCATGAATTTTTTATCCGCATTCCTTTTCCTTTCATTCGATACAAAAGCCCTGATTTGATCGATCGACGTTGTAACGCACTCATTGCTGCCTCCGGTTCTGAGTCTAAATCGATTCCAGTCGGTTGTTTACGATTTGCTGTTGGCTGCTTGGGTTCACAGCAAACCAAATCGACACCTGTAAGTTCATCGTCCCTTTCCTCTAATATCGGGATATCATCTCGTCCTCTATTATCTGCTTCCACATATCCTTTCCGTCGCTCATTCTGATAAGCTAGAATACTCTTTCGCTTATCAGGCCGAGTATACTCTTCAACGTTTCCTGATGCGCTCGCGGTGGAAATGCGTTTATCTATTTTTTGTGAAGTCTGCTTCATCATGGAAAAGTCGGATGGATCGGTTGATATACCGTTGAATGTGGACTGGTACTTTAGCGGTCCAGCATCGCTTTGAAATCGAACGTCTTCCAGTGAGTTGATGCTAGAGTCCGTTATCGTTGAGTCCCAGGAAAAAGGGGACATGACGTGCCTTGACTCAGCAAAGACTCAATACTATTAGTATAGTCTGCTCGGTAGCTCGTGTAGCGAGCCAGTTGGTCGAACCCTCAAAAGTATGTAACCACCGACAGCAGAGTTTTGTAGGCGAACTTAGAGGCATGACGGAAGTCTGATTAGGTTTGAGTCATCATAGGGTTGAATTGCACTGATTCAATGAATTGCATCGATCGACATTCGGCATCACTATGACGGAATTTAGAAAGCCAAGTAAGAAAGGATTACGAAGGAAACGAGGAAGAGAAGAGATAGGAAATAGTGGTGATGATGTGTTAGAAAAGGTGGCAGATATTGTCGAGGAGCAAAGGATCAGGACGCTTGAACGCATAGCGAGTAAAAGTGTGAATTGTAAGCAAGAGGGTACGAAGAAAGTCATATCGTCAAGTTTTGATGACAAATTGTATGGCTTGCACGATCCCAGTTGTCACGGATCAGCAAACGAAAAACTGATCCAGCTACTGGATGGACAATTTACTGGACAGACGGAAAATGCGCAGTACAAACATCATAGGGAGCTGATGTGAGTTGTCTAAATTATGTGTTTCTCTAAATAATCTAATCACGGGTAGGAATCGATATATTGAAGCGCGTCTGAACTCAACTAAAGCAGATAAAGAAGAAAAGCAATGTCAGAATAGTCAAGAGAAAGAGGACGATGCACTATACGCGCTACCATCGGATCTTACACCCATGACCATGACTGCTGAGGCCAATAGCTCCGATGGCGTATTGATTTGGAATACTGGAATTGCCGAAGTCGAGTTGCCTTCCACTTACAAAAACAAAATTGTGGAGGCCACAAAATCCGCTCTTAATTCAGAGAGTGTATTGGCCACTTCGAATCCTCATCCAACCAATTCATTACCTACCAATTTGAGCACCAACTTTAATCGACACCGGCATGACTTTATAACAGAAATGAAGAAACTCCCACGAGGTAGGCTCCACAAATTACTATAATGATCACTATACCCTAGTTACTAATGCTTTTTGCCTTCTGGACAGACGAGCAGCGGGAGCGAGGCTTCAAACGCATTCGAAACAATGAATCAAGTGACGACGCTGTGGTGTCACGCTTCCGTAAATTCGAGTGTCGAAAATCATAGAGATTTGATATGTAGTGGTATACCGCCAGTCTCATTGATGCAAATGATGTCGGAACTGCATTGCGGTTTCGCTTTATAATTAGTAAAATATTTCATAATATACTGTTTCGAACTGCTTCATTTTTATTTGGTCTTGCCGATTATACTTCATTGCAAACGCTGTCATTGGCGTGGCAACTCATGAAAGTCGTAGACCTTGGAGTTTCTACAATTGAGAGTCCTGAGCAAAATCAGCACAATTTGGTACCGATCGATCGTGAAGTACACTGCAAAAGCAAAACTTATATGGAGAGGGAAGCAGTAGGATTAAATGAAGATGAATACACGATGACGGCTGATGAATATGAGGAATTAGAACGTGGATTCGAGAATGGAGCTGAGCAGCAGGAGGAAAACCGCAGGGTGATGCAAATGATAAAGGAGTTGATGGGTCTAGGCACTGAAGGATTACAAGATACCACACAAGTGCTTGAGATCGAAGGACTTTTGCAAAATTCTCGATTGGAAGAGCGTGACAATAATGGCTCATCTATGTCACAGTCGAATGATTTTGCTTCTAATATGGAGCAAAGTCACAGTGAAGAAGCTTATCGGAGACTGCTGGTGCGATCTGTATTGGAGCTTTCACGTGAAAAAGAAAATGTGAAGCTTGCAGCTGCAGCAGGGAATGCTTTACTGGAGCAGCTGTCTATTGTTCAGAAAGAAAAAACAGCACTTATGAAGTCGCTCGAAGCCAAAACAATGGATTTTGAGTGTGCTGAAGCAGAAAATGCTCGATTGAAAAAGGTTTGTGAGGGGATGGAGCAAGAATTAAGACATTATGATGCTACTACGGGAAGTTGGAATAATGCAACAAATGAGAGCGGAAGCTACAGCGCCGTGAACACAGGGGGGGAAGGAAATTCAAGTAAGCAGGACGCCATTCGGGTACAGGAACATGTATGCAGACAGGATTTACCTGAATCCTGTAAACTTTGTGAGCGTTTCGAGATGGAACTAAAACTAATGGCAACAGAGAAAGAGAAGCTGCAGCGTCGATGTTTAGATTTGGAAGTGGACCAAGAGCGATCACAAAGATCGTGGACGGAGCTCAATCATCTTTGCAAGCGCAATGAACTATGTCTTAAACGCGTGCAAGCTGAATACACTAAAGCGTTGGAAGATATGGAATATATGGCGACACAAATCCAGTGTCTCAAGGAAGACCAGCGTAGCTCGGGTGTGAAGCGAGATAAGCTTCATCTGGCATCGCAAAAGCTTCAAACAGAGAATGACATGATGAGTATATTACTGGAAGAAAGGCTTGGGATCATACAGCAATTACGAAGTGAAAAATCAGCCAATATCACACAAACGCAACGATACGAGACTCGAATCGCAATTCTCTCTGCTGAAAACACGCAGTTGGTGGATGTAATGAAAAAGTGTCATGAGCGGTTGAGTATCTTAGAGGAAGAAAATCGAGAGCAAAATGTCTTGCAGAAGCAAGTTGCTGACCTAGAAATGCTGATAGCGGAGGCAGACCAGAAATGGATGCAGTGCAGCCGGGAAAATAGAAGCCTTCGGACACGCTTCTCTTCTGCCTCTGAACAATGCGCGGAAGACTGTTTTTACTCGAGCACAGATTACGCAGGGCTTGGAAGTGAGCAAGAATCGACTGCTGCTAATGTGCTGGAGAGCAATGCAAAGAAGCAGTCAAGAGATGAAAGCTTTGACGGGAAGAATATCGTTATTGTCGATTATCAGGTGGACGAGTACCTTGAATGCGACGAAACTGGCACTTCTTGTTCTGAAGATCTGGATCATGCAGGAGATGAAAACGAAGTGTCAAAATTAGCTGTATGTGTTAGCAGCCACGAAGGGAATAGTAATTCCTCACTCTACATTGGTATCTCACTTATTGCCTGCGCGACGGCATTACGGCTGATGTTACGAAAGTAAAACGACAATTAGCAATTAAACTGGTGGATAGATGCAAGCAGTAATGTAAAGTGGATTAGGACAAAATCTTGTTTTTTGCGTTAGATTTTATAGAAAGTAAGTTATGTTTCTTTATGACCTGTTTCAGTAACAGTATGCTTCAAATTGTGTGAGGATACACCGTACCGCTGGACTTCAGCGTCATTGCGACCAAATCCTTGTAATCGTAAGGTGGAGTTTTGGAAAGCAAGGCAAACGCCTCCTATGCTTCCAATGATACCACTGAGAAACATGGTTCGTCTTGCCAGTAATGGGTCAAAATGACGTCCTGTTTGACAATTCAAAATTCGGTCAGTCAGTACGGCTCAATTAGGTGCTGTTTACGCACCCAAAAAGTATCCAATGGGCAAAGAAGTGACACTCATAAAAATTCCTTGTGCATAATCATTAAAACTAACATTCTCCAATATTTCCTTGTGGCTTGGATTGCTATTAACGACGGGAAATTTCGGGATTTTTGGATCTTGCAGCACTGGCGCACTGTTATTCTCAAAAAAGACCATTTCTGGTACATTATTTTAGGGCGCCGCGCATTATAACGTCAAGTCAATGTGTCTGTGCTTCCGGCAATCATTTATTACTAAGTATGCGGTATAGCAGGGCCAGGTGTGTGGCTCTAGTTCTCGTTGCATTTGAATGCGTCTTCAACTCAGTATATCAATGCTGGCGAAGGAAAAATTGCTGAATGATTACTTTCTGACGGGCGCAGTTACGGGCCTGAGCGAGTTCTAAATGTGTTAAGGCGTTCTTGCTGTGGGAGGAGTTGAGAATCCAGCCGAGTCCTAACTAGTTCACCAACACTGCTGGCAGGCACTTCATCATATACCGAGAGAGAGAGGAATTCTAAGTGACTTTGCCTATGTTTAATCGCGCTGATATCGTCGTGAGGACCAGGAATGTCACCAAGATTATTCTACCTAGACTGAGAAGAGCGTATCAGCGGTTGAATGACACGTCACTTGTAAAGTCTTTTGACGTCAATATGATGAAGAAATTGTTCGTGGAGTGCTCGGAAGCCGTGCTTCGAGACTCACATCAGCACCTCCATCCTTTTGTGCGTGAAATTAGAACAATTGTTTTACCGATGACGTGCGCTTCATTATTCATCGTTGATTATCAACGTATAGAATACCGAGAGGACCACTATTACCTCATGAGACGTCATGCAGCGCAGTGAAGAGCAGGACGAACTAAAGGATGAGCACATATACGTTACAAATACCTTGCGAATTAAGTCAAAATGCTTAGAAAAAATGGGTCTGCCTGTTCTCAGTTGTGCAGATTTTCAGAAACCCAATAGTTTTCAAGTATCGACCGTTGAATCACGCCTTATCGGTGTAGAAGCGGTAGCAGGTGGTTCGTTCTTGTCTTCAATCATAATGAAGTCCAATGAATGGATATAGGCTCAGCTACAGCTAGGATGTTGAAGGCGAGCAAGATCAGGATGGAAAAAGTCGCCCTCCCGCAAAAGCATTAGCATTGGGGGTTCGCAATGGAGGATGGAGTACATCTTCAAACAGAGGATAGTAGTGTGGACCACGTTCCTGTAATGTACCATGATTATTATCAACCGAGAAGTCGGAATAGTACCATTCTTATGAGTAGAGTTATATGTTGTTCACTCAGGAGCCTACTTAAATAAACTTCATATTGTTACCACGAACAATCGTGTTCCTTCGACCTCCTTCTTTGCCCATTCTTCCTCCAGCACTTTGATCCTATTCATCACCTTCTGTGACAGCTTTTCCTGTGTTTCACCTCTCTTCTTGCTTGTTTTTGCACCAAATTTGTCATGCTCTTCGAGGATATACTGCTCCAGTTCACTTGATTCATAAAGTTGAGCCTTCATCTTTGGACTATCCTGATGAGGCGAAGACTTCAACGGGGCGACTCAGGGAGTTTTACCACTGCATCGTCCCTTCTCTGAGAAATCACCGGCTCGTTCTCTTCCTCTTTTTCGTACATCATCTTCGTTGGAGTCGTACATTCTCGTGTCAGACTGCAATCGTCAAGTGTATTTTAGAGCTCAGGGTCATCGGACCCCACGGTAGATATGCCTTTGGTTTGACAAGCGGGTGAGTCTGTTTGGTCTTTTCGGTGAAGAAGCTTTCGACTTGTGCGCTACAAAATCGCTGAGTAAATAGCGACAAGTAAAGTCTCTCAAAAAAGCCCTTACTTGTGGGATACGAGATTCAAAACGCCACATTCTTCCGTGTACGCTGCAATATCGAGATATCCGACCACTTTTTGGCCATTTGATCCCATTGCATTGTTCACAATTGGAAGGTTCAAATGGCAGCTTCTGGAAGCGCGCATCGATTTCCCGGCGTTCGATTTTCATTGATAATTTCTCATTGATGTTATTCTGCATCCTAGTGTGACACAAATGTCGAGACACAACAACAAAACTTTTTCGCGAAAAACAGATACTTCCGCAAGAACACAGCTTCTCCAATCAGTTTCTTGGACTCGAATTCATCCCTAAAAGGAACCAGTAACCAAGGAATCTAGCGCAGTATACTAAACCATTCGAGTCCTTTGATGCTCTGCGACCAAAAATCGTGACGTGTAAGTATTATTTCATCCTTTCCAGCAGAGTCGCTTCCGATGTGGTAATGGTGTACTTGCAATAGGTGTTTGGTAGTATGATCTTCTTTGGTGATATTTGCCTGGTATTTGTGTCTCCCCCCGGACTGATCGCATAACCTCTGAGTGAGCAAAAACGAGGTACAGATGGAGCGGAAGTCCTTACCTTTGATCATTTCAGTAAAGGATTCCCTATCTCGAATATGATGGAGGACGATGGATCCGGAACCAGCTGGACTGCTTCAAAAGCAATCATCATGTTGCTTCTTTCTTGACTTTTCTCATCAATGAAATCAAATGCATCCTCCTGCTCCTTTCTACCATAATTTCTGCCGGTCTCTCAAGGTTATAGGATTGCAGAAAGCAAGAGAGTTCGCGGAACATGTATCAGTACGTAGGAAACGTGTTCAAGGCGACTGCTCCTTCTTTTGATCGCGTTATGGGTGAAAGCGTATCCAAAGTCGGTACCGTCAACAACGCAATATTTCCAATTCTCTCGCCATATTCAATTTTTCAAAAAAAACTGGAGTTCAAGCAAGACGATAAATGGCATCAAGATGCTCGTGAATGATCAGAATTTGAGAAACGGGAAGAAGAGGCCAATGGAAGGCCAGTAGACGCTTTGAAGCCTTTAAGCCAAAACAATGCGCACAAGTTGTATGCGCTCCATCGGATCGTCGCAAGCTGAAAGCCAGTCACCAGATTCCGATGCAGCTAGACGTGAACGACGTGATCAAGAACAAGCTCTGAAGCGCCAGATCGATGAAGAAAGTCGTCAGCGGGAGGGGAGGAGGACTGCTTCGGCAGCTGCAACTGCCGATGGATCAAAGTATCATGAACCTTGATAGAAGACATTCGCAATCCGGTACTGAATGGTACATGGTACCAAGCAACGGAAATAGACATACACATTGTCAGAGACTTCATGGATTTTGTAATGGAAATGGCGTGGACAGTATTTAAATCGTTTTGGCTCGAAACACTCGCTAACGTCATCTTCCATTTAGAGCTTCTGACAGAATTACCCATGATATATCGATGTCGCTGAGAACAGTCGAGTCAACTGGGGTGGAGTTGGCTGAATCGGAGCTTTATTGAATCGACGTGTTCCTGGTACTTCAGCACAAGGGTCGTACATCGATTCGTGGTACATGACGCATGAAACGTTACGACATCCAACATGCACTGACGTTCTTCGTAGACCGACTCGTTCTTCGTCACGAGAAAGTATAGAACAAAAGAATAGAATGAAAGGCGACCTGTACCGAATAGACTCAAGCCCGTGGATTGAAGTACGCACAAGTTGCACTTCTGCAAATAGACTGCGGCTAATTATGTAAATATAATCCATGCATTTATTCTTTGTGTCATTCTAACCTTGTAACTTAACTACAATTATTTCACTCCCATTACATCTCTACATACTATACACTAATACAACATTCCATCTACAAAAGCACTCGCATGTGCAGGCCGCCACCAATTTATGAATACACGGTACAGCGCGTCGCCACATCATCTAAAAATAGCGGCGCCAATGTCCAAATGCATCAGCTGCACATACCGATGGGTATATGTCATTCTGTGTGTCCTTCGCATCGACCAATCAATGCAAACGAACACACAAAATGAAATATACTTATCGATATCGTCCCATGCGCCGACAACGATATCGACTCCGTTCCCGCAGAGCCCGGCATGTACTATGAGGTGATGTCTCCAATCAGCATGCAGTCATGCTAAGAGACTTGGGGGTCAGGGCAATATGTGTACGTACCGCTTTTCTCACTCATACTCGTTCTAAGTAAACTGATTATTTTACGAATGCAGCAAGTACGAAACACTACAATGACTGCACCAGCGCGCAATTGGACACCGTCGATGATGAAACGTGTCGGCGGTGGATATGTGCTACGAGCACAGCCAACAGATACGTCTGCACGACCACCAACACGACAGCGCGCGGCTCAACCAGTGACAACACCGACACGTCAACGCGTCGGTCAACCAACAGAAACAACAACACCGACATCAACACGACAACGCGCCGGTCAACCAGCAACAACACCGATACCAACTCGACAGCGCGCGGATCAACCAGCAACAAGAACGATACCAACACGAACGGCGCGAGTTAACGCACCACTACACGAATCGGCATCAATCACGGCCCGCGCTTCGAGGACAACTTCAACACGCACCACTTCAACTGGACGAACGTCGACCCTGACTCGCGTTCCTGGAACAAATGCAGCACGGGCAACTGCACAAAGACGAGCATGTCCAGTCTTGACTCGTGGCCCAGATTCCGTCGGTAGAGTGGTGACGGCTGTGGAATCAGCGACGACACGTGCTCCCGTCGCTCGTACAGGACCTACTATGGCTATTCAAGCCCGTCTGGACGAAAATGGGTGTGTGAAGAACGAAAATGCGGAACTGACGTACGAAAATGAGCGTGTGAAGAACGGAATTGCGGAACTGACGGACGAAAATGAGCGTGTGAAGGACGGAATTGCGGAACTGACGGACGAAAATGAGCGGGTGAAGAACGGAAATGCGGAAATGAAGGACGAAAATGAGCGGGTGAAGAACGGAATTGCAGAACTGAAGGACGAAAATGAGCGGGTGAAGAACGGAAACGCGGAACTGACGGACGAAAATGAGCGGGTGAGGATCGAAATTACGGAACTGGAGGACGAAAATGAGCGGGTGAAGAACGAAATTGCGGAACTGACGGACGAAAATGAGCGGGTGAGGATCGAAATTACGGAACTGGAGGACGAAAATGAGCGGGTGAAGAACGGAATTGCGGAACTGACGGACGAAAATGAGCGGGTGAGGATCGAAATTACGGAACTGGAGGACGAAAATGAGCGGGTGAAGAACGACAATGCGGAACTGACGGACGAAAATGAGCGGGTGAGGATCGAAATTATGGAACTGAAGGACGAAAATGAGCGGGTGAAGAACGGAATTGCGGAACTGAAGGACGAAAATGAGCGGATGAAGAACGCAAATGCGGAACTGACGGACGAAAATGAGCGGGTGAAGAACGGAAATGCGGAACTGGAGGACGAAAAAGAGCGTGTGAAGAACGGAAATGCGGAACTGAAAGACGAAAATGAGCGTGTGAAGAACGATAATGCGGAACTGACGGACGAAAATGAGCGGGTGAAGAACGAAATTGCGGAACTGAAGGACGAAAATGAACGGGTGAAGAGCGAAATTGCGCAAGTGAAGAACGAGAATGCGCAGTTGTCAAGCACATTGATGGAGAAATCAACTCAGCTTCAAGATGCCACTGAACAAGTGTGCAAGATCAAGGCGGAGGTCGAAGACCTTGAGAAGAGGCTGGACGTCAGTCGAGAATGCAACGTTATGTTTCAATGCAAGCTGGACGATCGAATGAAGATTTACGAACAAGATGAACTTCAGGTAAAGCAACTTACGGATGGACACAAACAGCTCAAGCTGGATTTGCTCGAGTCAAATACAATCATCCAGGACCTGAAGGTTTCCATGGAAGCGCGAGAAAAACAATTGGACAAAATGCAGAAAGCGCGTGCTACCAAGACTTTCGTCTCGACTGGAGTTCAAACACCGGCCACGAGCAGCCAAAGCAACTCGAGGGAGCGCTTATACCAGTTACAGCATGAAGAGGATGAGATCAAGATGCAGAATATAATGAAGGAACACACGGAACTCAAAATGGAGGTTGTCAACTCAAGATCGATGCTTGAAGTCTATCGGGATTTTATGAAGAATCAGCTCGTGTTCTTGGATGAAATCAAAGCAGGCAAATCATTCAGTCCACCAGAGGCAGTTGCAATCGAAGCTGCAGGAAAGAACGAGTGCGAACAAGGAATGGCAGTTCATGGACAGCAGATGCATCCCGAAAATGGCCCCATCACGTCATTGAGGATGCAAGTGAACATGCTGGATCTGACACTCAAGGATTGGGAGTACAACAAGGAGCTTTTGCAAATGAAGCTGGACAGGTTTTCAATTGGAAATTGGGCGAGTGACGAGAAGCGAGACTTTGTGCCGGATTGGAACTCAAGCAGCTTAGATTACCAGCTACAATCCGATAGCGTCGTCTCATGGACTCCAAGTGCATCTTCGCAATGCCCCGTCACGTCATTACCATACAGCGATGCTTCGTGGACTTCAAGCGCATCATTGCAATGACCTCATCACGTCATTATGCAATCATGCGAGAGGTATGAAAAATGAAGCTGAAAGATTGTCAGTGTATCAAGTAGCTGTTCAGTCGCAACTGAGTCAAGTGTCAACACATAATTGTAATTAATATAAGTGATTTTGCTAAATTGGTAGTCTTGAAGTCATCCTTGCAGACTCCTCGCGTTTGTACCTTTTCTTTCGTATACAGCCTTCAAGATACGGTATATTGCGCTCGTAGCCATTACATGGAACGATCCTTTCATATTTGAATTTATCGGACGTTATGATCATCTCTTCTGGAAGGGAAAGGGCTACAACGTTTGAACACCTCAATATATATATTCAAAGAAATATCGAACATGGCACTAGTACAGGATACTTCCATACAGACAAAGAATGCATTGAAAAGTGCTGTCAATGTATCTTTCCAGCAACCGATCCATGAGCGCGGACCTTACGAATTCAACCCGCCGGACTTTGGCAGCTTTTGTGTCTCTACCGAAATGTGCGAGGTAAGACGCATCACCTGGATCGCTTGATAGCGCTAAATTATGTCTTCAGCCAGGACTGGACCTATGCTTGCAAAGATAAGTGATATACCTACTCCGTCCGTTTCGCACCGACAATGGTCTTGAAATCCAGAGTTATTCTTCAAACTGTGAGTGCTTTCTGTTCTCGCCGCATTGGTACTGATGTTGTCTGTAGGTCACAAAAACAATAGAAGGCATCGGTAGATAACACTTTCTTGCGCGGTGACTGGAAGGTATATATGTCCTCATACAACAATGCGTTTGTGTCTAGCTTCTTGTTGCTGTTTGAGATCGTCGTTGCTGGACCTTTGTCCATTCACGATAAGGTCACCGAATTGGCTACGGCTTCTCCTCTACTTTTTATTGTGATTGTACTGTCGCAATTCCGTCCAAGAAGGTTTGATGAATCATGAACTAGTTTGCGTGGTGATCTGCTCGTCTTGTGTACACTGAGCGAGAAATCAAAACAAGACTCGGATGGAGAAGACTCACGACTGATGTAGGCCCGCATCGGATGCCCAATTTGAATGAAAACTTACGCGCGGCCCAAGACGTTTTACCTTGGACCAAGCGATGTGAAATTGAACTGGAAGTGCGTGTTAGGACACAACATTCGTTAAAATGATGTGGTGAGTCGAGGTGTCAATATCATGATAGAGACTGAGTGCCAATCACATCGAGAATCGTCGTCAGCGCTTTCCAATACAATTGGATTCAAACACTCTCCCCAGATCGACAATTTGGGTAAGAAGAAAGCCTTAGGATTCATGCATGGAATGAGGCAAAGATTGTCACTGTATTGCGCAGCCTTGCAGATGTGTCGGAAATCGACGAAGATTTAGGTCTGAAGATTATTCATATAATATTAAAAGACGCAATATTTATTCTTTCTTATTACCCATCTCTCGGTAAATAATTGAACTTTTGTGTGAATGCTTCCGAGCCGAACTAAAGCCGTGTCCTCTATCAAATTGCGTGACCTGGAGAAAATTGAACAGTAGCATGCAGCCAACTAGAAATGGGAAACAGGAAGAAGTAAGCCTTCATACTCTCCTTATATTATAGAATCCTGAAACACGATAAAGCACCTTAAACAATTCCCAATGTTCTGACCGACAATCGCGTAAGAATGGTCCTTATGATTGAATTGGAGCGATCCTTATCTCGCGGCAGGAGAGACCGCAAGCGGATTTTCCTTGGCATGTTTAGGGTCTAGGGTTTAGGGTTTAGGGTTTAGATACGTTTTCCGATAAGCGTTTTTGACCCAAGTCACCATATCCTCGTTCGAACTCTCCACATCCTCATCGTTGGGCTCAAAACTAGCCATTCGTCTCTGTCGATAAGTCTTGTTTTGAAGAACTGAGAAGTGGGAAGAGTTTCGAATGATTCCGAAAAGCATACGAGTCCCTCGCCTCCGGTTTTAAAGTCCAATGGCAAAATTTGGACGCGCGTAAATCCATCCATCCAATCTCATTCGGTCGAAAACGAGGATCTCGAGCATAAGCGGTGACGGCAAAACGGCACCTTTTCCGACTGAAAACGTTGCAGGAATGCTCTGACACTCTCGGCCGCAAAACGGATTCGGCAAATCACCATTCTGGAGCCGTCGATTGCGATGCAAACACCTAGCAGCTCATGTGGCCATTTTAGTGCGAGGTGCGGAGACTGGAAGCTGTAAATTTTAGCTGCGTTGCTCCTCGTATTGCGATCAAGCGCAAGCTCTTTTCGATACCTTAAAAACGTTTTCACCGAAACACTTTCATACCCCGTTTTCTGTGCTATACAATTGAAGCGGGACCTTTGTAAGTCGGTACATTCCAACCCATGTCGGGCGCCGTATTAGACGATGACGTTGAAAGTAAGGCTGCTCGTCATAAAATGAGCATTTCTTCACCTTGGCGAGTCCATAAATTCGTACAAGCTTCCACGTAGAACTTGTTCTTCTTAAACCCACAAGAGCCACATAACCGTACAGAACCGGTATGTATGTGCACATACTTTACGCATGTAAGGAAGTGACAAGCCACAAACAATGAGACTGAATGGCATTTTGCAATGCGCAATCTTCCAGTGGAGCGTTGCCCGTACTCATCCGGTCCTTCATTGGTATTCGATGCATTCCAAAGCTTTGCCGGTAGAAGTGTATGAACTGAGTGATTCCGAGATTTCGTCTAGCTTTGCTCCGTTAATAACGCGGTCGTATACCTCCGCAACTATCTCTTTGAATGGCTGAAAAGCCTCGCGCATTTAAACTTCTGATAGCTGCATCTTGCAGGAATGCTGGGCGGTATCAATTCACCGATCTTTTTGTACTGTACAGTACTGAGATCGTCGAAATTAAGCCCCAAAGCAATTCTCCGACGCACTCTCTCTATGAGTACGGAATCCAATGCATTCCACGGACACTACGGACTCTATTGATAACGGGAGAGGTCTCAACGTGTGAGTCGACTCACATATTTATTCGCCAGTGTGAGCTAATTCCATACCATAACTTCGTACTTATGAAACTCAAGCGACCTTCTTGCCTCTTTGGTTGAATTGAATATCAATGACCTCTAATAATTGCAACAAACCAGTTGACAGAATACGCATGAGCACACCTCTATGTATCTCATAATATGATGATATTGCGTTTACATTGTGACACATATTCCTCAATTTCGAGATTAGTCAGTAGTGCGGGCTCCCTGTTGGAAAGGTTAATGAGACAAATCTCATTCTTTTTGTGGAATCGTGAAATATTACGTGATAATCCAAGATCCGAACTATGAGAACAACCTATCAGGTGCGTATCGAATCTATGTTGTATGCTGTTTCAGGAGCAAATCAACTAGGGCCTCTGTTGCGTTTTGGCCTAAATCAATAAATTATGAGCTCGCATGTGTGTGATTGTAGCCAGCTCCGTGTGCGCATCGTATTGTATGCCTTCCCACGGCCACAAAGACGCCAACATCCCTTGCCGCTGTATCATCCAATTTGTTCCCGAGCCGTTCACATTTGACGTAATGGATCGACTTGTACATGGTTGCGTTCGAACATTACGCGGAGAAGACACATTCCTTCTCCTCTTCGATGAAGCACACGATTTCCCAGCGTATCATCAACATTTTTTTCCAGATACCGGTTTCCGTACCTATGCACAACGTCCGTAATGCTGTCAATCTCTTTCTTCGACATTCCTGAATATGCATCAAGACAGCCATGATATCAGTATCGTTCTGAACCATCTTTCGATATTAAGCGTCTACGGTCCTTCCATTTGGTCTCTTCTTCACGTTAGTATTGGAATGACAATGGCGTGGACAGTATTTGAATGGTTTGGCTCGAAATCCCGCTGGCCTTTAGCATGTTCATCTTCCTTTGAAGCCTCTGACAAAATTACCCTTGCTACTGTCGATGTCGCTCAGTACAGTCGAGTCGACTGGGGTGGAGTTGGCTGAATCGGAGCTTCATTGAATCGACGTGTTCCTGGTACTTCAGCACAAGAGTCGTACATCGATTCGTGGTACATGACGCATGAATCGTCACGGCATTCAACATGCACTGACGTTCTTCGTGGACCGACTCGTTCTTCGTCACGAGAAAGTATAGAACAAAAGAATAGAATGAAAGGCGACCTGTACCGAATAGACTCAAGCCCGTGGATTGAAGTACGCACAAGTTGCATTTGTGCAAATAGACTGCGGCTAATTATGTAAATATATTCCATGCATTTATTCCTTGTGTCATTAACTAGCTGCAATCAGGATGTGGCAACACTATTTCCGGCCATGTTTCCTCTTCGAATTATCCGCAAAGTTGCAGCGCAATCGCACACTTCGATCCGTGCGTTCTCGTTAGAACCGACGCGCTCAGATCTCAAGTCTTTACACAATAAAAACTTTCTATCTATTTCTCAACTTTCGTACGAATTATCGCCACAATTCATTTCAGACTCGCGCAAAATCACTAATCATATATTTACCAGTCAAAAAGAGCTGTTAGCACTTTTATCCAAAGCACAGGAGCTCAAGAACCTGTATGGACACCCAATCAATAAAAAGAATGCGTCAAAACCACTCGAAAATGACATCTGCTCCATGATTTTCCAAAAACGAAGCACACGCACACGGTGAGCGCTTATATCTCAGCAACACGTCTGATGTATACTTAATCGTATGGCCCCGTTAGCATTTCGAGCGAAATTGGAATGCATTTACTTGGCGGAAAAGCTCTTTTTCTGTCTTCTGATGACATACAACTCGGCGTGAATGAGACGCTCAAGGTAATGTCGAATGGTGCCGGGCAAGCTGGCTCTTACTTGAATGGATTAGGACACCGCATTGGTTCTCTCTCGCTTCAGTGATGTCATATTGGCACGCGTAAATAGTGATCAAGATATCAGGAAGCTGGCTACACACGCCACTGTGCCGGTCATCAATGCATTGTCAGACAAATTCCATCCTCTACAAGCGTTAGCTGATTACATGACGATCTCGGTATGGGCTATATTGGAAGTTTGATAGCAATACTAACGATTTTTAGCAACATTTTGGACGAGTGGATGGACTCACAATCGCCTGGATCGGTGACGGGAATAATGTGCTGCATGATTATATGATCGCGGCTGCCAAGCTAGGTACGACATATTCACGAGGAATGCACAAGTTGATCGTATCACTTAGGCGCCAACGTACAAATTGCGACACCAAAGGGATATGAACCTGCAGCGGATATCATCGAAGAAACCCAACAACTCGCAAAGGTTGGACTAAAGAAATTTGTTGATTCATACTAAGCCGTCATTGCACTCAGCATGCCAGCACTCGCGTATTACTTACTCATCAACCTGAAGAAGCTGTCCAGGGAGCACATGTGATTGCGACTGACACATGGATCAGGTCGGTCCTATTGGCGCTTACCACTGCTAAATTAACGATTTTGCAATAGTATGGGACAAGAAACGGAATCGAAAAAGCGTGTCAAGGACTTTGCCGGCTATCAAGTGAGCGACGAGATGCTGCAAGGAGCTGCTCAGAACCACATTTTTCTGCATTGTCTTCCACGGCATTCCGAAGAAGTCACCGATGATGTTTTCTATTCCAAGCGATCGCTTGTTTTCGATGAGGCAGAAAATCGTCTGTGGACGGTCATGGCGGTGTATGCATCCCTTTTGGGGAAAGCGTGAGCCTTAATCATTCAATTATAAAGAGGATACGATATTTTCCAATTCTGCCAACCCTTTCTCGATACGCACGCATTTGCCAGAGAGTGAAGCACTAGTGGTCACCTTGCGCTTCTTTGTCGGAGTCTTCTTTCTCGGCGTGCTTCTCTTCGCCTTACTAGGAGTCATTTGATCCTCAGCTGGTGGTCTAGTTACTCCGGTTTCACTGAACCTTTCATCAGGCAGCAACATCAGCGTAGAAGCCTCAAGAATTTGTTGTTCCTCGAGCTTGTCGACCTGATCGCCGGTTGCGGGAGGAATGCTCAACAGACGACGAATAAATGGCTCGAGCTCTATGGACATGAGCATTGTCTGGATATTGCCGATCATGTACAGGCCAAGTCGCGCACGAGAAAACAAACACGTCGCACGGCATCGATCGACAGACCACTCAGTTGTTCGTACCATGGAAACCAAGACGAAATCGTTTTGTTGGCTCTGATAATCGTCAATCGTCGAGATTACACTTTTTGGACGCACTTGATCCGAGTTGATATGATCGCGCCAAGCCTCCACGACGTATCGTGTCATCAATTCGCGTTGAGCTCGGTATGGTGTCAGAATCGTGATGATTTCGGCGGGATAGCCAATTTTCCACATATATTTGACAAGTGCTGTCAGGAAGAGAGCTTCTGCTTCATTCACATACGACTGCGAGGAGATTCGTGTTTCAGTTCCTTCTGGAAGATGGATGAATTGAGCTACATGCGTGAAGCCAGGGTTCTCGAGCTGAAAGCGTTTGTTACACTGAGCAATTGTATGGTCCTCCAGCGCCAAACCACCAAAGATAGCGGTCTCCGCATACCGCCAGCGATACAAGTCAACAATCCGTTGGCGGCTGGTTACCTGTTCCATCAGCGGAATGGGAACAGCACCAAGCCGGATCATTCTCATGAAAAAGCTCTGATTGAAATTCCCATACGCTTGGAGCAGCGGATGATGGAGGATGGGAACTTTCTGTATTGGATCGCCAATGAGTATCAAGCGCTTCAAGTGAATGGACTTGGTTGTCGAATGCATCTCACCAAACGCTAATGAGAGTGCAAGCAAGGAATCGAGTTCATTGATTTGACAAGCTTCGTCCATGATGATCGTGCTGATGCCCAAACCAAGACTACAAAGGTGGAGATAATGGCTGGCGACATGGGCGACATTGACACCAATCACTCGAGCATGATGGATCAGATACCAATCTTCACGCTGTTTAGCCGATCGTAAGACTTCGAATGGTTGTAATGCAGCAATCTCACTGAAAATCCATTCCCAATGAGCGGCGAATTCTTCCAGCTCGGATTGTGAGGCTGGAGAGCGCTGATGACTTTGCTCGAAGCATGCAGTCAATCGTGAGGTGTCTTGGCTTTGTTTAAGTTGGAGAAGCGGCTGGACGTGAAACTGGTAAAAGTACATGGCGTTCTCACACGAATACGACGCTGATGCTGCCACTTCCTTCATATCGCCTGCGTCATTGGTAGCCCACAGCCATTCAATCAGAGAATTGACCTGCTGCAGAAGACTGACACGATGTTCAAGAAGCCAATCCACACGTCCTTTTACATTCGTTTCGATCTCTGTAGGATCGTCACTTTGTGTCAATTGAACCACTTCTTCAGGCCGCATCCCTTTATCCAAACTCAGCAGTGTACGATGTATATCGAAGAGAGCCGTGTTCGATTGTGTGAGGATCAGAATCTTTTCGGTTCGTGGGATGGAATGATACAAATTTGAGATCAATTGCGTGGCAATGGTTGTCTTCCCTGTACCCGGCGGTCCACTGATGAGCGTCAATCCTTCACCCATTCCGTTGACGATCGCCTTGACTTGATTTGGAGTGTAACAGAGATGCGTTGAGACTTTTGATGCTTCCTGTTTATGAGCGTAAATGGTGATCTCGCCGTTGAAGAGGTTCTCCGAGTATTTAAATGGCGGATAGGCTTCCTGTGCAGCTGAAATCACTTCCTTGGACGCCACGTCCTGGAACACGATATTTTTCTCTGCGGTACGGAACGCGTCCATTGCTTCAACTCCATTATTGAGTGTGTGATACAGCGGGAAGTCAATGATGCTGAGTCCTTTTTGCTTGGCAATCGCTCGGTAATCAGCCAAAGATGGATGTTCATACCCGAGAAACAGATCGTACAACCACGCTGGTAATGTCCGAGACTGATCGACACACAATGCGTGCTCTTCTTCTTCTACCGGATCTTCGATAACAGCCATTCGCGATTGCAAGATCTCAAGAACTTTCTCGTATACCCTTCCGTCGTGGGATCGAATGAGAAGATTGGCTTGCTCGTAGGCTTCCATTGTCTGTTGTTCCAGGTCTCTTTTGTATTGAACTCCATCGAGGGCGACGACAAGTTGGCGAACACGACCTTTACCATTTGGATGCTCTGCGGTCAATTCGACGCCTCGTTCATCGTGAATACTGACGAGGCTGCCTCCACGGACGTACAAAATGCCGTATTCTTCAGGGAACGGAATATCCGAATGATTTGAGGTGTCCACAGATTTTGACGATGTACTTTCGCCTTGCATGTCGCGAGCCAATTCTTCGACTTCATCGTTGGGTGCACGTATGCTGACCAAATACACAACTTCATCGGCTCGAAAGTTGTCGAATTCCTTCAGACTATGTCGATGATCCAATTCAATTTCCAAGCGAGCGTGAACGCTTGACGGAAATGACTCACCAAGCAACGGTCTGGCGACTTTGACGATTCTCAATGGTGATCTCAGAGCAACTGCGTTGGCCGAAAAGCCACGGAATCTCGTGCTGAATGTACTGTCACTTCCTTCTCCATGCTGGAGGGTTCGGATCATGTTAAGGCGAGGAATTGTGGCTTCTAGAAACTGTCGGGAATGATGCAAAGCTTCCAGCCGATACAACGCTAAAGCGCGCGATAAGTGATCGCTCACATTCAAGAATTGAAGACCCAATTTCCGTATTGCAGCGACAGGAAACAACCGACTCTGCTGATTTCTACAGACAATTTCTTCAAAGTTCTCGTCTGACCAAAGCTCCAACTCTGTGAAGAAAGCGGATTTCGCCTCGTGAATGATCAGAGTCGAACCCTCTACGCTCTGAAGACCTTTGTCAATGTCGCAATATTCGTCGAGAAAACACGCAATGAGCTGCTGGATCGTTAGTGTATCAGCTTCTTTCTCATTTCCAAAGATTCCGACTTGACTTCCGAGTGTGTGGAGATACTTACGATTACCTTTGACACAAAATTGCTCCAGCCATTCCTTCCAAATCATTCGATCAACTATTTCCCCAGTCGCCATGCACGCCAATTGTTCCAAATCAGTGTCTTGAAAACACGACTGCCAACTGCATTGCTGAAGCCTCTGAATCGATTCCAATTGCACACGTTTCCACGCTTTGGATGAGAGTGTTTTACCACTTTGAGAATCCAATGGGAAATGATACAACAAAATTTGCAATTGTCCGACGAGTTGATTGTGAAGTTTCAGATCCCGAGAATCACACGATTTTGATAGAGTTTGCACAAGTTGACTCGAATGGAGATGCATCAGTAAACGCTTACGCTTCAACACACACTGAAGAAATCGTCGTGTTGGGATTTGACCCAGCAAATCGACCAGCAGAATAAGAAAGAGATTCATGTAGAGGAATTCGAGACGTTCTTCCTCTTGGTTGGATGTTTGCAATCGCGAAATCAGCTCATCCAGCAGACGAGTGAAGAATTGTGCGTGGGAACATTCAGGACGATTGACTCGGGTCTGCTTGGATTTTCTTGGAGTAGAGCTTGAGAGCTTTGATTGTTTGATGGAATTTTCCCAGTGCTTTTTCAACTTTGGACACTGCTGAAATTCCAACTCTCTCTGTGTCTCGGTGAGGTCATTCCACAGAGAGATTGAGACCATAGGAAGTGCATTCTACGAGTCTTTGGGTGAGATATTTATATCAAAAAGCTCAATGACAGCGTACCTCTGCGACGATTTCGACATTGAGATACTGAAAGGAGAGAATGAGAAATTGGACAATGAATACTTCTTCGATCAATGACCAAATTTGAGGTGTTGGAGAGCATTTGAGCTGCAAAAGATTGGAGAAAAATATCGAGAATTTGCTCTTTTTTTTGTAAACGCCACAAAATGACTCAAAAGCGAAATTCTGAGCCGTACTGTCGTTTTTCTGCTTTGAAAATTGAGTGATAAAAGAGAGAATCACTGAAATGACCCAACTTTTTGATTTTGAATCTGTTTTGCTGGCTGCAATGCTCTCAAACGCATCATCTGACCACAGATATTCTTTGAAATAATTACATGCATTTAGTGCGTCAATAACGCCGTGAAGCTCAGAGATTAAAGCGTTTTGTAAGCATTTATTGTATAGGCTATCGATTTCTTTCAATAACGCGCTTGGTTTGGCGAATTTTAGCTGCGAAAATAGCGCTTCAAAGTCGATCTGATTCGACATTGCGTCCTATCGTCTGATGATTTCGACGAATCTGACATTTCTACCATTGACGACATATGTGACGGTCGTAATGTGTCAGAAACGCGAATGATGCATGTGCGTGTTCACTCATGGCGAATACGTCAGCGTTTTCTTCATATAAAAGCCGCTACCCCGCCAATCCAATCAGAAGAGAAAACCTTGTACAGTATTATCGGCGAATACGGAACAGGTAAAACCACAAATGCAATAGAACGGACATTACGACTTGCAAATGGAACGTCACGCGATTCCGCTCCACCACGCTCTGTTCTTGCGCTATACGCACTCGGTGATAAAAAGTCACCGTTTGCTCGGTCTCTGAGCGATCAAACCGATTTTTACTCGCTGGAACGCCATGGACACACTGTATCGAATATAGTTTTATTTTGTCGCCAACTGCTGCAGGAATTCGGCTTAGACAAAGTATATTATCTACAAATAATATACACATTTTTCATCAGTCTAATTGCTTCCTTTCTAGCGCCTTGTTGACTCCAATACGCTGTACGCTTTACTGTTGCAAAATTTGGAGCAATTTCCAATGACGCGATTGCATTCGGGACTCACATCATCTCCTTTCACGCTCAAAAGACAAGTACATGACACAGTATCATTCTTTCAAATGCTGGAATCTGCTGGAATTTTTCCTGAAGAGTACGTGAACTATGCGGTAAAAAGCTGTCAGAAAACAGAACAACAACATCATTTAGAGCATGCGGAGGGATACAAAATCTATCGACAAATTTTAGAGTCGAAAAATCTCACTTCGTGGTCTGGAATTGTGCTGGATGCATTGGGCGTTCTGAGATCGTGGAAAGATGTGGGCTTTTCTCTCTCTGAGTACTCGGATATCATCATTGACGAAATGGAAGAAATGAATCCGGCAAGCATTAAAGTTATCGCTGCTCTTATCCAACAGCCAACTATTCGATCCAGCGTGGCTTTTTGTCACGGAAGCTTCGAGAACAAACACCGGAATGACTTTCTATTGGCTCGGTACGCTACTTTGCATTGGTATTAGGCTGATTTCTCACTTTTTTATCTCAGTCTCGTAGCCAGCTCCGACGTTTCTGTGTATCAGCAGATTTTACAGAACAACGTACGATCCGAATTTTCACAATGTATTGCGACAAATACAATTCGTCTATTCTCAGCAAAGAATGTCTTGAAATCCGATCTCTCGTCTTTGGAGAAATTGGAGAATTTCAAATGCCTGGAATTCGACTCACTTGCTGAAGAAGAGCTTTTCGTGGCCCAGAGTATAAAAGACAAACTTTCTGTCTGCAAACCAGCTGATATCGCGGTGGCTTGCCCAACTATCTCTGATGTCGCTCGTATGGAGCTCGTCTGCGAAGAAATGAACCTTCCGATCATCAGGAATACGAACAGAAATGGCGAGAATGGGTACCTATTACTTCAGGTAGCGACTATATATTCATGTCGGGTCTTTTAAAAAATTTTGATTCTGTAGCCTGGCGTGAGTCAAGTCTTCTCGATGCTCCAGATTCTCGCTGATCCATCTGATACGCACAGTCTTTACAATGTCCTCCGTTCCGATTACTTTGATCTTTCTCCCGAATTGTTATCACAACTTCTCGTCGATGCTCACAAAACGCACAAGAGCTTACTCGCTTGGATACGAGAGCATGTGTCCGATCCAGTGACTGGTAGCCTCACAACAGCTCAACCACTTGTAAAGATTGTGAAGATAATCGATACATTGCAGCCAATTTGTCATCAAAATCCGACAACTGAGATCGTTCATCAGATCGTTCAAGCATTCGGTATCCAAACTCCTCTTTGATTCATTGAGCGCTCAATGTTCTCTTTAGATTTGTACGAAACCTTAGTCACACCGACGTGCCCAGAGGAGGAAGAAATGGCGATCAGCTTTTCCGGCTTTCTTCGAGAGATTGAGCTCGCACAAAATTGTGTGCAAAGCCCATTTATTCCATTTGTGGTGCCGTACTTGCGTCATCTCGGCGAAACCCGGCGGTCGGGCACCAGCGAGCCGGAATCAAACGATCAGTATATTCGTATTTTGCATTTTCCAAAAGCCTCAGTGTCGGAATTACAGGTAATGCTTCTCGTTTCCCGCATGTGCTCTCAACTCAAACGATTTGTGCAGTCGAAACATTTGTATTTTGTCGGAATGAGTGATCGAAAGTTTCCCGGAAGAATACGTCGTCTTGGAATTGAGTTTCCAGCCGATTTGATGGAAGATGTAAAGCATTCGCAAACGCGAAAAGAGTTTCTGGAAGAGCGTCAGTATACAATGTACAATGCATTGTCCATGGCCGCAGACTCGATTTCAATATCATTTGCTCAAAATGTCGTTCCTTCCGCAGAGAAAGAAAAGCCCAGTCGGTACGCTAAGAACCGCATACGCTCCACCACCTCTCTGACCTCTTGCGAGCAGCATCTTAGAGCCGATCTGGCCATCCAAAGCGTCTCCAGTACCGACTGCACCATCCAGTCCTTCAAGCGCTCCAGCTCTTGCGATGACATCAAAACCAGTGGAATTCAAGGCGTCCTACCAGCTCGATCACTTGTCATTCTCTCAGATCGCAGAGTATCAACGATGCCCTCATCGATACTTTCTTCATCGAGTGCTCAACCTCTCTACGGATGACAATCCAGCTCTCACGTACGGCCGAGCTTTACATGAAAGTATCGCGGCCTTTGCAGATTATGTACGAGAAAATCCATCGACAACAGATTCAGCCCAAAAAGAAGCAGAAAAAAGTGCAGTGGCCGCACTGACTCGCTCGTGGATAAAGGGCTCATTTGTGTCGGAAACACAAGCAACGCTTCTACTTGAGCAAGCCAACTCCGATTTGAGACTATTCATGAGCCATCATTACACCAATCCAACAGAGATTCTACATGTGGAAGCTCCCTTCACGTTTCACGTTGTGGAAGCAGACGTCAACTTTCGTGGGATTTGGGATCGGATTGATTGTAATCAGAGGAATGAGACTGTGATAAAGGAATTCAAGTCCAATGTCAGTCGAAAAAGTCGAAATGTTGCTCTGATGGCGAAAAAGAGCTTGCAATTACAGTTATATGTCTTTGCATATCAGCGATTCTATGGGAATCTTCCGTCCGGCATCGAATTATCAATCATTGGAACGAAAGAGCGAGCACATGTGGCCGTCACCCAAGAAGACGAGTATGAGAAGAATATGATAAAGCTCATCAAAGAGACAGCCGATCAAATTCGAAAGCACGCGTTCCAACCGACTCCCTCGTTTGGAGAGTGTATGATGTGCCCGTACTCGCGACGAATATGTCGTGCTCGCATCTGATGTAAAGGAATCGCTGAACAGCTATGAAATATCACAATGCTTCACCGTTTGATTGTAAATCTTTCTTGGCACTTTATCGTGATTCTGTGGCACTCACCTTCCGTCTACGTCCTGTGGCAGCCGATCGATTGACATGTAATCAAAAGTACAAGCATATGTATTACTAGAATCGAGATGGACGATCACTCAGCTTGACTACTCAATGTACCGCTCCAATAAGGCGGTTCTGGATCTTGTACGCTAGCGTTCCGGTCGACATCATCGCATGTTGGTGTAATCATGCACGTGCTGATGGACCGGTCTAAATCGTTGTTGATAAGGGGGATAAGGCGGAAGAGATGGCGAAGTTGGCATGTAGACACATGGAGCATTCATACTCCTGAAATTGGCCATTCCGCTTGCTTGGGCTTGCGTGCTGTGTGTAGTGGGTAAGGAGGTACCTGTGTGATGCTGCATGACCAAACTTCGTGGGGATTGTGCCAATAACGTTTTCATCTCTGGTTCTTGCAAAAGTGTAGATATAAACTCCTCCATCACCAAATGCTCTTGTCTATCGTGCGTTTCATTGATCGACAAGGAAGTAGGCGGCGACAACGTCTCCGGAAGAATCGATAGACCTTTTGCTAATGTCTCAATCGATTGCAATGTTTCCGGTCCATCCTTCACTTTCCAGTAAAAGTCTTGATCATTGCTTGCCATCACACTATCTACCGTTGGAAGAAATCTGGCAGTATCGAATCCAAGCGAGGTAGCTGTCCGAAGTAATTTGACATGATCGCTTCGCGTTCGCTTCCCTTGCTGATGCAGTAAATTGGAGTCACTCCGCCTTCTTTCAAGCACACGAGAGGTGCTGAGAGAACTTAAGCTTTTACTCTTACTGATCTCATCTATGTTAATTCTTCGTGATACTTTGAGCTTGTAACAATCAGCGGCCTTCATTCTTTCCAATTGATACTCTTGCAGCTCCGTATGAAGTCGAAGATGCGCCATAACTTCATCGTACCGCGCACTATCGAAAAGTTTACTGATTTCCGCGCGACGATTATGCTCATCTTCTTCCACTTTTCTGGCCAAATGCCACTGATCCGCTCCACAACTACAATGCTTTTGATCCGAGCCTCGATATCGGTACGGTAGACTCTCTGCAAGCGCATGAACGGGAAGTGCGCATTCACAACATGGAAACATTTGTCTCGATCGAAATGTTCCAAGCCAATTGGATTTAAAGCGCGGAAACCAAAATCGATGATCGCGTGTTTTCTCAGGCCCATCACCGGCGTCATTGGAACGATACGCCGGGCCAATTTGACGAACAGCGTGATTTAGTTCCAGCATATTTGTCAAAACAGAAGGATTTTAAGGGATTGCAATGTGACGTTGTGACTAGACGAAAGATGAACTTTAGCAAATTCAAGAAGTGGAAAAGCCACACCTAATGCTTGTACGACACTAACTATTCGCGCGCATCGCTTTTCAGCAGATACCCTTCTTAAAACAGCTGTCATTGCGTCCGTAGAGCACGCGAAAACCTGCGTAACATCATATTCACGAAAGTACAGTGACACTATATCTCTGATCGGGAAAAAAGATGCACTCCTTATCGACCGTCTGGATGGATTTGACGCACTCCTTATCGACCGTCTGGACGCACAAGTGTCGTATATCGACCTCTTCTACTGAACTCATAGATCGATGATCTGCAAATACTTGTCGTAGCACACTTTTAACACTCGGATCAGAAAAGATGACACTCCATCTGATCGCATCAAATGACTGGTTTAGAATGGAAGAGGACCTGTCACACATGACACTGTTTCGCGTGCTTTACGCCTCTCTATTGTGCATCCGACAGAAATGACATGACAGAATAACGCATCATCACTTTATAAGAATTATAGAAAACCTACATGTCCTTTAGCAAATACTGTAGTCGCTATTTCACCCTTCAGACAATGTCCATAATAAGTGCTACACCTGCCAGCACCCAACGCGCAGAAACAGATTTAGTCTTCATTTGTGCCGAAAACACGTATGTGGGACCTCGGGACTCGGTCTTGTAGCAAGGGCACCAATACGACCCTTTTGTGTCGAGTTTTTCCGCCGCGATAGCCTTACAATTGATAACGGGCATGGGGCAATACATTTCTTTAGGATGCGATTTATCGATTGTGTTGTTCTGTGCGTCCCATCGAGCGCCCATCAACGAGAGACCGTGGATGTATGCTCCATCACGCGAAGGAGCGTCAATTTCAATGTTTTTTCGCTTCAGCACATCTGTCTGAATCACGAGTTTGTCAAGCTCCCACTGATTTTTTTGAGCTGTTACTTGCATGATCGCTGTCAGGAACGACTGGGGATTGATCATACCCGATATCCAAGTCACTCGAGGGATTTCAGACGGATTTTGTGTCCATTCTTCCAATTGCTGGAGACGCTGTTCGAGATTGACAAGCCAGGATCCTAATGGACGTAACGAAGGGTATGCGAATTTTTCCCAGGATTTCGGGACGCGATCGAGGAAAAGAGAATCCTGGACTGCTTCCATAGCGTCTGAAATCGTCAGCTCCCCAGCAAAACCGAGTTGTAGCTCGCTAAGCGATCGTGTGATCTCAGCCAGTAACACGTTCATTGCATCACATTCCTGTAAAAATACATTCTGATACGGCCCCATATCCTCCAAATTTCGTATAATGTCGTCACAATCGAATTTCTTCTCGCCAACTCGCGAAATGATCATTTCCGCAGCCGTTTTGGCGACCTCTAAAGGACTCATTGTGCTGTCGCCTGAAGCAGCATCGCGAGGCTGCAGCTCCATCAGAGTTTGGAATAGAGTGTCACTCTGCGTCGTACGAAAGTTGATTTCTGCATTCGGATGCAAACCAAACGCCAGTGGTGAGTCCGTCTTGAGCTCTGTCTCAATGTGCTCGAGATATTTGTCGTAGGAGGATGGGGAGATCGACATGAATGAAGGCCCTTTTTCATCGACAATGAATGGGAACATCTCCATCTCATCCAAAAGCTCGTCACGCATGTAGAAATCCAAATACGTATTGGCAAGAAGTCGGTCGAAATCATTCACAATGTGACCTCCATACATAATCTCTCCGAAAATGTACTTGAGATCCGCCCAGGGGATTTTCCCACCTGCAGAATTGTCCATGTAATTCTGCAGACAAATCGCCGAGTCTCGCAAGTCTCCAAGCGAGAATGGATACATCATATTGAATCCAAGCGGTCCGTACATTTTCCGTTCCATCAGCACAGCGTGGAAATGGCACAAACCGAAAAGAATCGATTTGATTTTACCTTCCGCTTCTTCGATGTAATCCTTTGGAAAGCTCACAAATGCACGTTTTAAATTGGCTTTCAGTCCGCTTGGTGGCTCATTCGTAAGTTTGATACAGCGATTAAGGACTCCAATTGGAATCGCGTTGCTCGGATCCGATGTGAGGAACAGACGGAATGCTTTATGGGATCCTTCCAACGCGAATTCATCGAGCTTTTTCTCTAAAAGGACCAGCCAGCGAGGCATCAGATGGATATTATTTAAAATGACCCAATGACCACTACGATGAGCGACTTCGAGTCGATCCATTGCGTAGATATCCTGACCTTGGCCCATCGATACATTGTGATACGAAACACCGCGCTCAAAGCCGTATTTGACACTCAATTTATCGACTCCTGCGACCACATCGGCTCCAGGCGATAGAATGAAATACAACGGTGTCGATGGAGTCGAGTCCGAGTACGCGCTGTCCATGACTTGAATCGAATTAAGAGCTGAATCACAGTCGCAATAATTACTTCCATTCGGAAGCACACGACGGATAAACTCACTCATTGCGACTGTCACACGATCGCGTCGAAGACAACGCACAACCAAAAGCTTCAGAAAAGGAGTTCGATCCAGCGTTGCCCAGTCAAGAGGAAGCTTTTCGGATTCAGGCGTTGGATGATTGTACCATTCACGAAATCGAGAAGAAGCTTCTTTCATATCTTGTGGAAGCTTTGCAAATTCTTCGAGTTGAGCTAACGCATTGATCCCAATCCATTGCGAAGTCGGTAGCCATTCAATGGGATTTTGGTCTCCTTCAGAATCATTTGCTGAAAACTTTTTTGGACCGCGTACGAGGAACTGCATATACGAATCGGGAACACGTACATCATCCCCGAGAATTCCTCTTTGCATGAGATTGAATGTGAGCTGACAGAGGAATATGAGTTTATGAGCTTCGAAAAGGCCTCGAGAGACCCACGTATATGTGGTTAATCGCAAGGATTCTCGAAGATTGGACACTCTTTCCTGCTGTTTGTCACTGGGAAGCGCTCGATCAATGGCGTTGTAAAAGAACGTAATGAATGAATCCAACGAGTAGCGATACATATGATCAATGGCGCTCAGTGTTGTAAGAAGAAAGTAGAGCATGGCTCCCTCTGCAGCCACGGGACGATACCACTCTCTTGTTGTGTTGATGATAATCTCCGTCTCCTGATTCCTCTTCACAGATATGGAGATATCGGTAGCCTTCTTCTTAGTCTCTTCCAACGACTCGATCAATGGAACATCGCTCAGAATATCGTCAGGAGCATTCGCAAGTCTTTCCAGCAACTGATCTTCCAACTCGACCAAATCGATCTTGAATTTCTGAAAGGCGACCACGAGCTCTTGTTTTTGTCGCTCGAGTTCAGGCTGTTCTTTTTTGACAACTTTCTCCAGCAATTGATCCTCGAGACCGCTCTCCGTAGCGATAAAGTTGATCAGTGTGCATTGAGCAGCGATTTCTGGCTTGTAGTGTGGATTCGATAGCTTTGTTTGAAGGTACATGAAAAAGTTGAGATCGTATTGCACTTCTTCTCCGGCTAACTTCAGGTACAAGCTCGTCGAGGATCCACCCTTTTTGTACACAGCCCGACCGAGCACAGGATCGAGTGTTGGATCGATTTCCTCGCTTATATTCTCAATGATGACCACAGATCCATTCACGATAGCACTTTCCATCTTCCGTAACCACCCGTGCTGACTCAATTGCAACACAATCAAATTCCGATCCTTTTCTTTCTCACGAAGCCATTTGATTCCTTGCAGCTGAGGATCAATCACCAGAGGCCATCGCTTGCAACTTGTGATAATCGCTCCATTTTCGATCGAAATTCGATCCGCAGGAAGTCCATCACTCATCATTTTCGCATTTTTACCTTCTGTGGTCAATAGAGAGAGTGGATCGATACCGTCCGTGATTGGAATCCCTTTGGCTACGAGATCTGGAAACCATTTTTGCTGCCACAATTCCTTCCGCACAGTCTGATCGAATGCGCCGATATAGGACACAAATGCCGCTGCCAGCAATGAATTACCAACAACCATCACACCCGAATGCTTGAGCTGCTCAATTTCGATTCCCCAACGCTCATTCTCACTCGCAAGTCCATTCACAAGCTTTCCAGCCAGCGCTAAACGATTCTCGCACGATTCTTTCATCTGTTCGACTTTGAGTTTTTCTTCCGTGGCTTGACGTAACGTATTCTCAAGCACTTCCAATCGCTTTTGCACCTCTGCAACTTGACTCATCGCACGTGCCAATTGGTCTTCGGCCTCCTCTTTCTTCTTCTTAGAAGCTTCCAGCGAATCCATCAGTGGCTTCACGCGTACATAGATGCGATTAAACGTGTAAATATTGACGACCCACGAGCATAAATTCGCAGCAGCCGATGATTTAGATGCCATTTTCTCAGCTGTAAACTCTGGATCAGCTACTAACGGCTCAATACGTGCGATATCAGCCTCGGGAATGTCTTCGCCTTTGAATTCTTTAAGTGCATCCAAGAAAGCCCCAGCATTATTCATCATCTTTTTCGCTCGATCCCATTTATGATTCTTATATTCTTTTTCCACCAGAATCAAGCACGCTTTCGTCACATTATCCACACCGGCTGGAGGCTTTGGCAGAGATTTCAGTTCCGTAATTGCTGGTTTCGACAGACAATCTACCGCCGAGGCCGCAGCATCCATCGCAGGCTTGGCCTGACTCAATTCCTTCTCTGCTTGAGCAGCTAATTCCGCTGCAGCTGCACTCGCCGCTTCCGCTTTCTGCTTCTCTTTATTCGCGTAATCCTGCTGGACCTCAGCTGCGGCTTTTTCTCGACCCATTTGCTCTAAAAGCTGATCCGTAGACGCTTGTTTCTCCGCAACTTTAAGCATCGTGTGCTTGAGATCGACCTGTAATTCTGCCACATCCGCTGCCGTCTTTCGAAGTGTGGAAAGCCCGTCATCCAAACGCGTAATCTGTTTTTGTATCTCTGCTTTTTTCGCTTGCAGGAGAATCTCATAAAACGAAATAAGCTCTAAAAACGATTTCGGTGTCACGTAATTGTACCGCCGCTGTGTCTCATAATACTTTTTGCTCATTTCCGTCACAGAGATATGCACATCGGCCATGTGGTTAGCGAGACTGTCCTGTAATCGCGGGGCTTCCGGGTCATTCGCTTGCTCGGGGATGAGGTCGGGAATTTTCTCCAAAAAGCTCGTTGCGACTCGGACAAGTGCATCACGAGGCCACGGATGAAACCAATCGATTACAGCACAATTGATCAAGCCTGGGAATCGTCTTGCTCGGATTCGAAACACTGCTCCAACAGGTGAGAAGCACATAATGATCCGGAAATTGTTTTGTACACGCTCAAGTAAGAATTCCATCAGTGCGTCCAACGTGTCTGGAACACCATTCGCCTTTGCTTCATTACGCAGACTACCCAGCACGCCATCCAAATCTTCCTTGGCAAAGAGATCGGGGATCCAGCCGGAAGATAGCATGTCGTTGATATACACGAGGAACCGCTCATTCACAATTTGTGAATCGGTCACCAGGAACACTGTGGGGATCCCTTGAACCCCAGCAGCTTTGATCATTTCCTGCAAGCTTTCTTTAAAGTCTTCGATTCGAACATTCGATGTGATTGCCAATTGTCGTACGTCAAAGCCGCAAATATGAGCTGCGAGCCTCGAAAGCGATTGTTTCCCACTCCCACCGACTCCAATAAGCATTGCATTTCCACCTGGATTCCCGATAATTCGCACAATTCGCGTGACATGTTCCATGGCGTTGTCAAAAAGCTCTAATTTCATCATCGAATACTTGGAATTATAATCTTCCAATTGCTCCATTAACACCTTATTGAGCTGCTTCATAGAGCTCACAGCCGTATAGCTTTTCTCGGAGCCTACGGGAGGCGATGCAAAGTCTGTAAAGATATTCACAAAGGGAACTTCCACAGCATCTCCAAACAATACGCTGAGATCGACGTCCCCGGGCAAAAGCTTCTTCGCAAGCTCGCGAATGTGTCGATGGAATTTCGCAATGTCGTCCTCGTTGATAAGTCGATCACAAAACACTCGAGTGGCTTCATGGACCCACAATGTGGCAAATGATATCGTTGTTATAAAGTTCTCAGGACGACTTCGAGTGAGTCCTTGAAAGATATTGGAAATCTCGCGCATGTTCCAATTGTACACAAACTTTGTTGCACTCGGAAGGAATTTCGATACCATTTCTTCATGCAAAAGGATGGAGAGATTCACAAAGACTTCCGAGGCTTCCGTGATGGCCGATGAAAAGGATCCGTAAGAGCCATTTTCACCGATGAGATGACCACGCAAGATCGAGTTATAAATCGTTCGTAAATCCTCTCGACTCGGCATCAAGCACGAAAAAATTGCGTAATGCCTTTGAAGTCGTTCGTCGATGAGAAACGACCCGGCAGTTGGATTCATCGCCGAAAGGAATTGTACGTCGACAATCTCTTTCCGAAATCCCAAATCTGTCCGATCGAAAATCGTTTTATAATCCAAATGCTGTCGTAAAAGCGCCAAGGCATTTTGTGTCCCGTACGTCTCCACAAACGGAAGATTGAGATCATCGATAAAGTAAATCAATCGCTTGGTCGCTGGAGGTCCAAACATACGTCCGGAACGCTTATCGATCGGAGACTCGAGCTGTTGCTGTAGCTTGAAGGAATCCGTGTAGTAATTCATATTGATGATCGAATGTATCATTCCTTCGTCTATTTCGCGGAGGTATTTCTTCAGAATCGTTGTTTTTCCTGTTCCACTGCCACCCACCAACATAGCCGGACGCTGGCGAGAGACTAACGTATCGATAAGGAATCGGATACGAACAGTGTCCATCGTCGACACGACGATCGCATTGAATGGGCTGTCGTGTTGTCCGATGCATTGAGGCACATACTTTGGCACTTTAGCAGACCAATGCTCCAAATCGTTTGTCTCGGCGTTGTAAAAGTAATCAAAGCATAAGCCTTCCTTCGGGTACCGAATGCCTGTCGTTGTCGTACTGGAGCTCGTATTCGACGTAGCGGGCGCTGATGAAGTAGCTGTTCCACTACTTCTTGTACCGCTGGAGCCTTCCGAAAGAGAAGAAAACATCGACATCCAAAGCTCATGAAAGTTTTTACGATAATCCACACTTTTATCCGTCGTCAGGGGTCCACCAAACGCCCACGTCGCACAGAATACAAACACCACTTCCACGACTTCCTGTGTCTTCTTCTCGGGCACAAGTAGCGGTAAAAGTCCTTCCAATAAGTAGCAAATCGTAGACACCTGATTGATCAATCGAACGGGAACCACTTGCTTGAAGCCTTTACGCATTATATCGGCTACAGGATCCACATACTTTTCAAAAAGAACGGGTAAGAAGGTCTTCTCAGCTTCATCCGATCGATCCGCGATCCACGATTCCACAAAAGGCCTCCATCCAATGTCCGTCTCGTTGATGTAGAGGATCCCTGCACGCGATACGGTCGCAGGTGTCGCGTTCTTTAACGAATTGATTTCGAATACCATTCGCATTGCATTACTCAATGGAATCCTCTCATTAGAAACCAGCGTCAAGACTTTATTATCGTCCATGACCGTGTTCATCGACTCGATCCATACGGCGTCAATGTCTCCGTCGAGCACGACCCATTTATACGTCTGTGACTCGGAGAAGCCTTGTTCTGCGTAGTTTTTCGACATTCCTCGCATGATGATCGATAACACTCCATCTTTCCAGTCTTTCGACAGCGTCATGTACCCATACAGCTCGTCGGAAGTCACTGCTTTGGGATTCAATGTCTCATACACACATACTTTCTTCTCCTTGTCGAGATTCCAACATTTTGCCAAGGTCTGCCACGTCGTTGTCTTGGCGCATCCCGCGGGACCCAAAAGCATCACCGAATGACGAACATCGATAAGCTCTTGCAATTGACACACTTTGAGCACGAAGCTGTCTTCATGCTGGAGATTGTGCTGTTTGCATACAGTGACGCATTTTTCTTTGAGAGTTGCATTCACTTTCGGAAGCACTTCTGTTCCAATGAATAAATCTTTGATAAGTCGTAAGAAAATCGGTGTGTCGTGATGCGGGATCTTGGGCGTGTTAAAGTCTCGCAGCGCACGCATCAGCACTTTGTCTTCGTGGACGTCAGGCTCTGCTCGTTTCAAGATCCCCGCCACGCGTAAGACAGATTTCACAGCGCGTAGACCCCAATCGTAATGGAATTGTTTCGATAAGAGCTCACCACTCAGCTGATACAGCGTCACGAATTTGATGGCTAGCGTTCGGGCTTGCTGGAAGCCTTCGGACATGAGCATGTTTTCGCAAATTGGCCTAAGATCAGGTCGTATCATTGCACACGAACGGAATAAGACTTTAAGGTTCTCTGGAAGCTCTGTCCTCCCCGCGTACCCGGGATTCATCGTGATAAAGAATCCGCATGTTGGAATGAGAGTGATGCGATCGGATGCGCCCATAAACTCGAATTCCCCGACCACAACCGGTGGTGTTCCTGCGGGAAGACTCTGATACTTTGTCTCGCGATTCGAAGGAATCGCATGGAACACAATAGCGTCCTGCACGCACTTGACTTGTGTCGCTACGACGCTCAAGACCTCGATATTGATCCGATTGAATTCATCAAAGCATCCCCACGTTCCTGTCTGACAAAGACCACGAAATATATCAGCCATTGTCTGGTAATTCATCTGATCCGAGCAATTGAATACGTAACAGCAGAGAGCCATTGCTCGCGCCAAATCTTTTGTCGTCTCTGTCTTTCCCGTTCCAGCAGGTCCCGCTGGAGCTCCACCGAGGAATAAACGTAAGGCCATTGTAAGTGTGATATAACATCGATCCGTGAGCGGAGTAATGACCAAACGACCCGTATTCCCAATCCATTCGTACGAGTATTTCGATCGAAAGTCTGTGATACGAATATCAACGTCCAAAGACTCGGGTCGCCAGATGAATCGTAATTGCTGCTGCCATAGAAAACTCAATGGACCTTCGACCTTTTCATCGACTAAACGTTTGACCACGTCTCTGGAATGCACGTCGAGTGTGATGAGAGCGATGATTTTGCATCGATCCGGGTCGCTGAGATTCCCCAGCACGAGATTGATAAGCTGTTCGAGACGATGATTACATGTCGATAAATACCGTTTCACAGCATCTTCCTGTCCATTCTCGTACTCTTCCAATGCCATTTCCGTCTCCTCTGTCCAGTAAATCTGTGTGGCATTCAATACGACCTGAGCAGGATACTCAAAAAGCCATTGATGACGAGGTTTATCGACATCCCAATTAGCAGCCGATTCCATCGCTTCCTGCATTTCTTTCTTGATGGAATATCGCATGACTTCTGTGAGCTCATTAAGCCATACTTCGACTGCTCCCGACATGACAAATGGACACGATAGCTGCATTATTTCCTGATCCTTGGCGATCATCGCAGTTGCGACATTGCCCGAGTCGTTTTCAAACACCAAATCACAAAGGGAGTCGTAACAATCGCCCAAGAATGGCATGATCTTCTTTGGATTGTTCCCATTCGAAAGGATTTCCAGCAACGCGACATTCGATACAAAGTAAAATCGCGGGAAGATTTTCTTCTTCTTGTCCAAATACTCATTCAAAGACTTTTGGCATCGTTCCAGCATGACTGTCATCTCTTTCAGCGCTTCCAATCGATTAGGAACCTCACACGCAAGCACGACATTAGGCTCCATGACAGCATTTTTCATCAGATCTTTGAAATTCGTATCGATACTCTCAAACGTGCGTGTGTCATCGGGAAGCTGATTGCGAATATCCGGAGACGATAAGAAGATGCTTTCGAGACTCGCCCATTGTTTGCTCACAGAAACCCATTCTTTGATCACTTCCTCGACATTCCCGAGCATTTTCTGACACGTGTGTACGCGATCTTTGAAAAACTCGACGAATTTCCCCATACTCGCCATTGTCTGAAGCTCGAGCTGATTGCTTTCCAGAGACTCGATGACTTCCTCGCTCGGTTTGATCACAAACGTCTCCGAGTCTTTATGAGCGACATACTCGAGTCCCAATCGCTTCCACAATTGCTCCATTCCAGTGAGTTTCTTGTCAATTTTCTGCTCTTTATTGGCAGTCTCAATGATCTCTCCGACATCATCGACGTGGAAATGAAGCTGAAGCTTGAGAAGATCCGCAAAACAGAATTTGATATCTTTGATATCAATGGCTTTGACGCTACAAATCTCCGACAATGCTTTCCAATGACGTTCCTGCATGTTTTCCGAATGCAAATCGTTGATCAATGGAAGCACAATCGACATATTCTTCACAACTTGCTCGGTGTCTTTGTAGACTTGCCATCCTTTGATCACAGCGTGCTCGAGTCCTTGCTGCTTGAGCTGTTGGGTAATTGCACGTGTCGTAGCCTCCAGCACATCCGTTTGGATGTCCTTCCAGCTCAATGTGCGCCAGCTCTCAAACGTTAAAAGCACCAGCGACTTGAGATCCCAGCAACGCTTCAACTGCTGAAGCTCGTACTTTGTGTCCTGAATCTCCGCGTACTTTGACACTTGGAGCTCAAACAACTCTTCGAGCTCATTTAGTGTCTTGGATTGCGCTGTTTTCTCATTGAGATCGGATGCGAATTCCGTCATACAAACGTATGCTTCGTCGGGTGTGCCGGAGAAGCTAAAGGGAGCGGTGGAACGGAATCGACTTCGGAATTGACGCATTTCCACGAAAAAACCTTCAAGCTCTTCTTTGATTGCTTCGACTTTAGCCATTTGTAGCGGAAGGATTTCTTCTTTCTTCGTAAATGTCTTATTCACAATCGCTTCCCATTGCATCGGTGCGGCTTCGAGGTAGTCGGGGACTGTGTGCCCCGAGACACGATTGTCTTCCATTGCGATTCCATGGACTTTGAGAACTTGAACCGTTTCCCGCAACGGGTCAAATAGATCGTTGGTCATATTCATACGCTTCCGTACGTCTCGAATATGTGTCATGACACGCATAAGCGCATCTTTATCGACATCCTGGCCATCTTTTGCATCCACTTGCTCCTCGAGACCGCGGTACACCGTGTCCATGAAGGAATGGAGACTCTCAAGCTTGGTCACCACATACTGTTCTAGAAACTGCGTGTATTGAAAGGTCCATTTGGTCGCCCACGACACCATTGCGGTCTTTATCGGCTGTGCATTCACACGCACCCATCCAATGTCGGAAAAGGTCGATAATGCTTCGATTTCAGTTGCGATACGCTCATACGATGCAATCTCATTGTGAAAACGATCCAAATTCAAACTATCGATTCCATTACTCCGTCGAATTTGACCGCCCGATGCTAAAAAAGCCTCAAAGGCCTCGGTCATATCTGTTTGCCACAAGTACGCGTACGCGTCATACTGCTGCCGAAACGATAGTAAAAGCGTTTGATTCTCATCGACGAGATCGCTTATCGTCGCTAATTGCATGCAAATCGTTGGATCGGTCATAAGCTCTTTGATAAAATTACCACCGGCATCGGAATCCAATCGCTTCATATTGCCCACAACCGTAAAAAACGAGTGAATCCACGCGTGGATCGTATCGTGAAGACCTCGTCCGTTGTTCTCTCCAATGTTTGGAAGGAATTGAGCTCGCATCGCGACAAGATCGAGCTTGATTTCCAGCATAGGAAGTCGATCGGAATAAGGTTTCGAGGTATCGTTCGGCTCCAATTGACGGGATAGAAACTCTAATGAGGTCGATACGACTCGAGCGACGCCCTGAGAGACGATATTGTTCACATACTCGACGTAGGCTTTCCATTGAGTCGCATGGACACCTGTGACCGCCGTATTTGACTGCTTCAGACGACGATGTATTTCAGCGGCACCTTCACGAAGTCGAAGCGTTCGCTGGACGATATGGCTCTTGTGAGAGCGTTCATGCTCTGTGATGGTCACTGGCTTGGGTTGACGCTCGAGAAGCGATACATTCCACGCACTCAGTGTTTCTTGAATCAAACTGAGATTCTCCTGAAGACTCGAGACGATCTCCGTTGCATTCTGCACACATTTACGTGCTTCATCGATGAAACTATCGACTCCGACACTGTTCCAATTGAGCTGTTCGGTTCCTTTGCTCACACACGCGTCAATAGCGGTGATATATCGTCGTACAAGTGGTTCTTCGACTGCATGAAGTCCTTGAATGATAGCGTTGTATGGGTCGACAATGTACATCAGCTCTCCACGATACTTTCGGAACGTCTCTTCTTTCAATGCGATCTGAAGAGCAGCAGAAGGCACCTCAATGCCCAATAGTTTGAGATACTTGATCTCTCGAAGAAGCTTCTCAAGCGCTGGATCGAAATTGACGCCAAGACATCGTGTTGGAGCGTGACGTACGAGAAGCGGGTACGTAAGTTTTGTCTGCGAAGAGGCCTCGACCTCGCGATTCCATTCCTCCACCTTTTGCTGCTCGTACTCGTGCAGTGTTGCCATCATTGCACCATACAACTTGTACACCTGTTTGGCTTCTTCTCGTTCCATCACAGCTTGATTCAGATCTTCCAACTTTCTCATCGGATGCTCGATCCGTTCCACAAGACCTCGGCACCACGAAAGTGCTCCAGCAACCGGAGGAAGATTCCAACTGATCGGTGGCGCATCACGAAACCTCAAGAAGAGATCTTGCACGATTTTAAGATCCGATCCGTAACTTTGAACGAGTGCAATGTGCTTCTTCTCAAGCTCATCTTGGATGATCGGTCGACCCAATAAGCCTTCAAACGATTCCAACAGCTTAAACCTTCCGAATAGCGTCGTGCAATCATCAAAGCCTTGCGTCAGTACGGACCCGAGTCTTCTTTCCAACTCTTTGATTTTGCATCGAAAATCGTAAAATTGATCGTCAAATTTGGATGCTCCATTGACGTCCATAATATCGATTGAAACTCGTTTGAATGCGTTAATGGCGTCCATAAAGTCGGCATGAATTTGTTGAGAGCATAACGTAAGGCTTTTACCTTTGGTGCCTCCAATTTCGATCCTTGAAAGCTTACTAAATTGAACAATTGTCAATGTGAGATCGAGGATATCGTGACATCGTTCCAGGAAGGTATCGAGACGTTGAAAAAGCGCATTTCCCTGGATTCTCCATGGATTCCCAGGGCATTCCGCATTAGCTGTAGCTTTGTAGTCGAAATACGTTGTCTTGAACGCATTACACACGTGAATGGTGGTCTTGAGCTGTTCTAAAGCCTGGCCAGCCTGATCTTGATCAATAAGCGCGAAAATCGCATCGCCACTGAGATACTTTCGAGCCTGAGCGATCAGTGAATTGCATATTTCCCGAATGAGAACCACAAGTCTCGCTGGTGTGTTGTAATGCTTGGAATTCTTCCAAATGAGAAGGATGATATGAAGCATTGGCTTGAAAAGACCGACAAGCGCCGGGAAGTCTTCGTCCGTATTGAGCCTCACAAACCATTCCTCCAGCGTCCTCAGATACTTTGTATTGTCATTCGCTTCCATACGAGCAGAGAATACCTGTTTACAAAGTCGAGCAAATGTCGTGCAATACGTCGATTTGTTTCGATCCAATGCCGTGAGAATTTTACGTATTTTTTTGCTTTGAAGCTGCTCGAAAATAGAATTGAGATTTGCAGCTTTTAGCTTCCAAAATTCGATTTCTGCGTCCGGTGTTGGATGATACCCTTGCTTGAGAAGATCTTCAGGGTCTTGCTTGAGCACATTCTTGATCTGTTTCGTCCAGGTCACAATAGAGCCTTCGAGAAGTGACATTTTGCTGCAGAAAGTAGCGTCATTGGAAGGTGTCAAAGGCTGAAGGAAAAATGAAGCGTCCATCGGCGGGAGAGGAAGACACGTTTCGCCTCTTGTTGCACTGCTGATAATCGATGCGGATGCCACATACGAATGGAATTTATCGACAATCTCTTTCGACGCGATTTCGCCCCATTCCTGCTGATGAAAAGGATTCTGAAAAAGCGGAAAATAAATCTCTGCAATGAGTTTCTCGAAAAACTCGACGCTGTTGCTTGGAATCTCATTCACATACACGTTGGAAGGTATATTGGCACTTGTCAGCACACATTTTTGCGATTTGGTGAAGCAAATGCTTTTGCCTCGACCCAACGCTCCAGGCATTTTCGTGCTTGCGACTAAAGCGTCGTTGAATACGAGCGTCATAACGTCTTCGGAATCGATAAATTCGCGGATGCAAAGCTCATTTTGCTCTGTAGCGAATTTCGCACTGAATTTCAATGTCGAAAGTCCAAAACACAATGAGCTCACACGCTGCTCAATGAACCGCAGAGGATTGACGGTACTTTTCGAGGAAGGCTCCATGGAATCAAAGTGAGAACGTGACTAGTGGTCGCAAAAGGCTTTCTATATTAAGATACATTCCATAGATCTGTCAGCGTGAACCCGTTCGGAATGCATTCGATGGCGAGACATAATTCTGGTGACCATGCAATGGAGCGATTTTCTTGGGCCTTTAGTGTCGTATGATATGCGGCCAAGACGTCCATGGACCCGGATACTGTTTGCTCAATCTGACAATCATCGATGATACGAGGCTGCTTGATTGTTTCGACGGGAGCAGCTTCCTCCAAATCGAATTCCACGCCGTAGATAGGACTCTTGTAAAAAATTGCATGCAAACGCTCCAACTCGAGGAATACGCTCTCCAATTTCTCGGCCGGATCCACTTGGAAACCCAGGACGTACCCTCCACTGGACGACGATGTCTCCAATACAAGCGCGAGTCCGAATTTCGACTTGCGAACACATGCGGAATGCAGCTGCATGAATGGAATACTCACATTGAAATTCTCAGCCAAAGTCGCATGCCACACAATGCGAACGTTTGTGATTAGAAATGTACCGAGATTCCCTTGATCGGAGGATAGATTCCAGACGCCAGGTACGCGGGTGTAAATCTGCTCGTGGGGTAGAAGCACGAGTTCTTTCTCGCGAATAATTCCACCGCGAAGTTTGAGGTCGCGATATAATTTGGTCGTCTCGTACGATCGGAAAACGGCCTGAATCGTTGTGAATAAACGAGGACTCGCTTTGACGAGACTTGTAAAGATGAATTCGAAGGTGGACGTCCCGTATTTCGTCATCACGAATAGCGCTTGCGTGTTTCCTCGAAGTTTGGAGAAAGCCGTTCGGATGCGAAGGCTTTGGACGCATTGAAATCCGATGCTGAGATTCGCTCGTGATTTATGACTTGCCCAGAGAATCCGAAGATTTGTGATTTCCAGTGATCCACGCTCGCCATTGTTCCCTTTTGTGTCCTCTACGGAATTGATCGAATCGATTAATACTTCGCCTTTACGGAGTTGAAGGCCGTTTTTGCTGAGATCGAAGCAAATTTGACGATCTTGCCAGGTTGAGAGCTTGGGATCCGAGACGAAGGAAGACATGTGAAGGGGTCATATATTTATAGATTAGAGCACTATTTGGCATCCACTTCGACGGTGTGATCGTAATCAATGGTCGGGATCACAGATTGGATGAATTTGAGAAAGACAAAGAGGTATTGATCGCTTCGAAGGGGAGATGCTGAGGCTGTTTTTAAGTTGGAAATGATACGTTTCATAACGGCTGCATGCTGACATGGATGGATGGATGCGTGGAGGAGAGTGGGATTGTGTGGATGAGGCTCCATTGTAACGGTCCGCTTTGCGTAATCTTGCATAATATCTTCGAAAATCGCATCTTCAACGAGTGGACAATTGCTCTCGTCGTATCCAAACAGCCACACGCGAGGTGTTTGATAGTATTTATCGTAGGTGATGGAGATATCGTACGTTCTTGTTCGTAAAATTGCGTCATCCATCGGTTCCGTTGCCACCAAATAAGAGCTTTTCAGCGCGGCTTTGTCGTCTACGAGGTTCTCTTCCTCGAATGTGGTAATGTCCGGGAGGTTCTGGTCCGATTTGGTGCCATCTGCCAGGATAAAGTCCTCCATGATTTTGTTTGAGAGATTTCGCGGCGGAGTGGAAGCTTTCTCGTCTTGAAGTGGAAATGGTGTATCGTCCTGAAATGAGATGTGGTCTAATTGTTGCCCCAAATCTGTGTACATTCAGACGACAATATAGTGAAATGAACAGTACACATGTCCGATCTTCGTACCTTGAAGAGAAGCCACGGTAGCATACGAAGATGCGGCAATCCAATCGCTTTCCCCGTCCACTGAATCTTCGCATTGATACGAGGTATCCAACGACGTGATCCGTTGTCTACATGGAACTATGAGCGCTGCGGTAAGATAAGCGATACAGATGAGATGAAACGTTGATTGCGACCATTTCGTGTGACTAAAAACTGTTTACCGGCGGGCAAGTACGCTCTCCGAGCACTGGATTGACCGCTTTCCCTTTTTATGAGTCAAATATAAGCAACGCAATAAATATCTTTATTTACGCGATTCGTACCATTGCCACGTCGGGCATTTGTATACCAGCAAGTCGCCCGCTTTAACAAACTCTTCCGGTGTAAGAATTCCCTTCTCCTCAAACAAGGATTCCGTTAAAATTGGTGTCAAATATTCACGGACGCCGTGAAAAATGCTCTGCATCGTTGAAAGTAGGCTTCAACGTTTCCTAAATGTATGTGGCGCGCTATTTTGTTATATTAGGAATTATCTGCAATGAAAACGACATCCGCTCCTATTTTAATGCGCTCGGACGCGTTAAATGTACTCAAGTACCAGATCACGAGCTTCATTGGATCCTTAGACCATGTGCAAGAACATCATCTTGTCTCTATTCCGTTCCCAGCGCTAACAACGGACGGATTCTCCCAGAAAACGACTCGAATTCGACTATCACAAGCCTTTGATGCACAACCTCATCCTTGTTTGAGCGTGAGAAGCTCGCTGAAGCAATTGTGGGAAGCCAAATTGACACAGAATCCTCATATTTTTGATGCAGACAAGTTTCGACTGTCGCATTGGTTCGTGAAAGGTGAAGATAACAACAAAAAGCTTGTAATTTGTATGGGGATGACTTCGTACCGGGCATACGTCTCGACGTGTTGCTCAGAGTATACGTCGAAATTGATTTCAGATGGTCTCCAGTTGGAATCACCCCTCCCATGCAACATGACTATGCAAGATACTTCTGCATATGCTCAAAGCGGACGCTATCTGTCCCGAAAAATAGGAGTCTCTGGGATTCTGGAGACACTTGATAATCATCTCGTGTTGATCCGTCGGAGTGAGTCGTCTAATGTGTATCCTAATTTACTGGATACACCCGGCGGGCATCCAGAGCCCCAGGTTCATTGTATCGTCACGATCATCCAAGTCTGTAACTTACATATTTTCTGCTTAGCGAATTGGCATCGACAGCCATACATTGGAGAAGATCAATTGGGAGAAAACAGATGCGTCGTACGACCATAAAAAAGAGGAAGAAGCCGTGGGAGAATTATTCCATTCCGTCTTGGACGAGATTCACGAGGAGATCAATTTGGATAGACATCATTTAAGCCCCCCTAAATTGCTGGGAATCGTCCACCAAGGCGAAGCCCTCACGCCAAGCTTTGGTACGTCAGATTGTGCCTCCAAATGGACCGATGTAACATTCGAACAAGCTTTCTTCGTAAAGTGTCTGCAGCATTCGGAAGAAGTGGTGAAAGCTTATGAAATGGGGCCTCAAGACGCGTTCGAGTCGAATCAATTGGTACTCCTCGAGCCGCCTTCGAAAGCGAACGGTTCCTCTCGAGCAAATTTGAATGCACATCAACTTGTTGCCACACGGAGTATAGATTGCAATCTCATGTACGTATCAGCACACCACTTCTCCTTGTGACTGATTGTTTTGACAGGAATGAGCTCACTCCATGCGCGTGCGCCGCAGTTGCATTCTGGCGGACGCGATACAAGTAGCCGAACTTTGCTATCGCCGAACTTAGCCATTAAGAACCTAGAAAACTTGTATCCGTACCTTGCGTTCTCGCTCCCCAAACTGTAAAATGACATCGAATCCGCAAAACTCTATCGTCCAAGGTGTGAAAATGCGCGGTGCTACGCGCGCATTGGATGGGAAGGGATTACGAATTGCGATAGTCTCTGCAAGGTGGAATGCTGAAGTCGTCCAAGCACTGGTTGCCGGTGCCAAAAAAGAGCTGCTGGCTGCAGGTGTCGCGGAAAAAGATATCGTTATGTTGCAAGTTTCCGGCGCTTACGAATTACCGTATGCTTCAAATCGCATTATCACCCAGCAGAAAATCGATGCAGTCATCCCGATTGGATGTCTGATTAAAGGAAGCACCATGCATTTTGAATACATTGCGGAAGCGGTCTCACAAGGTCTCATGCGCGTTCAATTGGATTCCCACATCCCCGTGATGTTTGGTGTGCTTACTTGTCTGACGGAAGAGCAAGCAAAGGAGCGTGCTGGACTCACAGGAAACGGTCATAACCATGGAGAAGATTGGGCATTGACTGCTATTGAAATGGCTCGACTTCGAGAACGTACCATTCATTCTGGATGCCCGATGCGTTTGCCGGAGAAAACGCCGTACCATCACTTATCTTCGTGTCCCTTTTTCAGCGTATCTGCGTGGTTACACGTGGCAACGATAACCGCGGTTGGTGTTGCTATTTCAGCTTTGCTCAAAAAGTGAGATTGATGCAGAGGTAGTGCCATTTAACATAATACAGTGATTCCGCTTCTCTTTTTACATCGACCAACTACCACGTAAATGCTCGTAGGCTTCTTGCGATCAAGGATAGCTTTCGACAGAGCCTTTTGTTCCGACGAGTGCGTTGGACAGTAGATACATGCTCTCTTTTCTTTTTTCTCTACCCCATTTGGTGCGATGATTCTTGACCACTTTCCATAAGGCCACTGACACGAATAGTACGAGTACAATCATTATCGCTTCCAAGCCACACAGCTTCATTGAATAACGGTTATAATGCATGTACTGTGTTATAATACAAACAGCATGCGCGTTAGTTTGCCAAAAACCGAATCGTTTCGCCGCGTTTCGCAATCACTCAAAGTACATCGCGGTATCTGTTCCATTTCGCATCAAATACGGAGCGGAAGCACGAGCTTGGAGGTTCCGGAAAATCAATTGTCAATTAAAGAACCAAAGATAAGCACCTCCGATAATTTAGCTCGACAATTACCCCAAGAAGATGTAAGTTTTCTCGTCAACAATTATACCGCTCCTGCCCTAGCGGCGGCCTATCAAGATCGGTATGCTCTTTCTCGAAAATGGCTTTGGCCTTCATTTCTATTCTTATAGAGAACACACACTCCGAGACTGCGCACGTCTACTGTGCGAAAACCGAATCGATGAGCTCAAAGATATTTTACGGCCGTATCAAGGTAGAAAGCACCCCGAATTACCAAATCTGCCGCTCTGAGCGCTCTGATAGATTTCTCGCTGAATCCAAATTACAAATATGTAACGAAATACACGGAAGCATTTTCGGAGCGACATCTTGATCGGATTCGGAAACGCCTTACGCGATTGCCTCGTCAAGTGACTAAAGCATATTCTCGCCGAGCTGCTGTTGTGATCCCACTTTGCATGTATGAGGATGAGCCATCCATTTTGCTGACAGTTCGCTCTCAAAGTGTCGGAAAGCATAAAGGCGAAGTTTGTTTTCCCGGTGGTATGGTGGACGCCTCGGATCGATCGATTGAAGAAACTTGTTTGCGGGAAATGGAGGAAGAAGTTGGCTTGAAACCGGATCGAGTTCACGTCCTGGGTGTTCTTCGTTGTGATTGGAGTAATGTCGCATCGATCACTGGCGTTGCTGTCACTCCGGTCGTCGGTTTTGCTGGTGATATTGACACACACTCCATTCGACTTAATCAGGCTGAAGTCGATTCACTATTTGTGATCCCTATCCGAGCCCTTGTCGATGCAAATAATTGGACGCGCAAAGAAAATGCCACACCGGTTTTCCATGGAGGACCACATGTAATTTGGGGCCTTACGGCGTATATATTAGATTACTGCTTAAGAGAAGTGCTTGTTATCGAGCGATAAATGAGCGCTTCTGTTACGTCAGAATCACACACGTATACATTGTAAGCGGTAATTTAGGGTGAAGCATCTCTTCCACTTCTTTAGGCATTCACACCGACGAAAGTGATGGGAATCATGTAGCGCGGGAACGAATGCATTGAAGTTGCAAAGGAAACGTTGCGAATACTAGTTTCTTATTTAGTGTGATACTCTACTTTGTTTTATCTGTTTAATAGCCAATCCAAACTGGTGTACGAGGAAGCGTGTGATCTCGATGCGGAATGATGTTTCCCATCGGTATATGTGCGTAAACACATTGATTTTGCTCTTTTGAATCCGAATCGGATGTCAGGAGAACGTATTTTTGATAAGGAAACATAACCTGCCCCAATACAGTACGTTTTCTCCTCACCCAAATCCGTCGAATTGGGTGCTAAAAAGCACTCCAACGCATTGCAATTGCGCAATAGTTCTTGCTCATCCAGTGCGCGCATAAATTTCTCTAATTGTAATTGACGGTACTTGAGAAGATCTGGATCATTTGCTCGTAAATAACTCCATAGATTCCCGTCGGGAAACTCTGGTAATTGAGAAGTAATGACTGCGTCATAATGCGCGATGATATACTGATACAGCCCCAAAAATTCACTGTAACGTCGCATCACAGAGTAACGAACGACTGGTGGAAGCTGTACATTTGTAAATGAGGAAACTTTTGTTGGCTGTAGTCGTAAAATAGACGATTTTTGCGATGCGGTAGAGCCCGCAAGTTGTGAGAATCTTGTCGTACGTGTGTCTAAAACCTCGATATGATATCGCCAACTAGAACACCGTTTGGAAACACCGGAAATGCGCAGATCTTTTGAGTGATAAAAAGGCATTTTGAGACGTTTGGCGCGGAGGTTGTCGTTGCCTATCGATACAAATGAGCAGTCACAGTGTCGTTAGGGTCCGCTGTGAAAGGCGACATGACGCATATCAGGTTAGGTATCGATTATACGAGGGTATGTTGTGTGATAGGGTTTTATCGGACCAGGTGAGTCGCTCTAGTTATGCAATCCAACAGGCTATTAAAAAGTGAAGAGCTTGACGAAGACATTTGACACCAAGTTCAAATACACTATATTTTATGTTCTGTGATCTGTGCTCTGTGCGCTCGAACGTCGAGTGTTCAGCCTTGCTATCGCGTTAACGTGATGGAAAAAAAACGCAGCAGGGAACGATAGAGTGTTGCACGTAGAACATACGGAATGAATTGCGTCAGTGGGTACGGCTATATTTGCAATAAATACAACGAATATCGTCTATGCTCGAATGACTTTCATCTTCTATTGTGCGAGTCAATGTACTCTGCAACACATTTGTGTGGCACCAATAACCTGCATGCTTTCAGTCAGAACAGTCAAACAATCGATTTACTGAGACCAATATGAAGCGGTGGGCTCCCAATATACGTCGTACCATCTCATCATGGAGAAAAAATGGTCTTATCAAGCTTACATCGCCTGAAGCTCAAGTGAAGCGATCATTTACTGTCGCACTTCAAGAACGCGCCATGCGAGCTTTGAAGGAAAAAGTGATTGAAGATTTGGAACATAATCCGAATTTATGGCTCAGCAAATCAGCCGTTGTATGTGATCTCCTTGGTCTTGAATAGTGTCCGATATTTAGGTTTCTTGTTGCAAAACAGGACACTGCCACGGTTTCAATCCTAGATCCTTCACCGATGTATGCACACAACCACCGACAAACCGACTTAGTAAACGATATGCTATCGAGCCAATTTGAATGGTAGGATTGGTCTATCGAGAACATGTCTCGTTTCTAAGTCGTCATACTGCAGTCCAGCGCGAAAGTCGCGAATTGATACAATTGGCACTTTTGAAACACAAGAGGATCCTTTCGTACTCGTACAGGAACAGCTGAGATTTGTGACCGAAAGCATCAAACAGATATTGGGTACCGATCATCCAGTTTTATCGACCGTGGCCAAATACTTTTTTGAGCAAGATGGAGGCAAAAAAGTTCGTCCAACGATGGTGCTGTTGATCTCCCAGGCTGCAGAATCGAATCGTTTAAGCAATGACTTGCCTCTTCCCAGCTCACAATCACCAGAATTTACCATGGCAGCACAGCAACGTCTGGCCGAGATAACGTAACCTACTTCCCATCGTGAACTCAAAATTCGCTAAATTTGTCTTGTACAGAGAAATGATCCATACTGCGAGTTTATTGCACGATGACGTTATCGACGAAGCGGAAATGCGACGTGGAATAAAATCAGTCAACCAGGTGTTTGGCGATAAACTGTCCATTCTCGCGGGCGATTTCCTCCTCGCAAGATCATCTGTTTGTCTTGCTCGACTGAGAAGCTTAGAAGTAGTCGAGCTTATGTCCACAATTATCGAGCATTTGGTCAAAGGCGAAGTGATGCAAATGCGAAATGTCGAAGGTCGATCGAAGATCAGCCTGCTTGAGTATTATCTCCGTAAGAATTACTACAAAACAGCATCGCTGATGGCGAATAGCTGCAAAGCGGCTCTCACACTCGGAAAACACACGGAATACGTTTGTGAGATGGGCTTTGCGTATGGAAGACATCTTGGGCTCGCTTTTCAGGTCTGTGAGAATATTATTTTTCAAAATGCATTTCGATCGACTTATATGGTCGAGTGATGTAGTTGATCGATGATGTATTAGATTATGAAGGTTTGGAAAGTGGGAAGCCTTTACTTGCTGATCTTAAATGTGGCGTCATCACAGCGCCACTATTGCTCGCACAAGAACAGTTTCCAGAGTTGAAAGTGTTGAGCGATCGAAAATTTTCCCGAGATGGGGATATCGATCAAGCGTTCCATTTGGTCAGTAAGAGTTCTGGCATACAAAAGACAAAAGAACTCGCAATCGATCAAGCAAATCTGGCTTGTGATGCAATACTACAATTTTCAGCTTCTCCAGCAAGGGATGCTCTAGTGCGTCTGGCTCAGTGCATTGTAAATCGTTCGAAATGAAGCGGAAACTGAACTCGATTCAATTCGGAAAAAATCGATTGAGCTGATCTCTGTAGAATCTTAGAATTACATATCTGACTCATTGCGGTCGTGATTGGTTCGCTTTTATCTTAATGATGGTTCACCATAGTGAAGTAAGTATAGAAGATTGTTCGACGAATTCTTTGCAGTTCGGTTGGTCAGATGTTCTGACTGACTTTGGATCCAGATTTTTTATAGCGAATCAGGTAATAGATGGTGCAAGTCAGCACATTTCTTTATTGGCTAGAGTTTGTTGCAGATAAGTATCCTAATACTACGTGTGTCAGAGATTCGATGACGTTGCGAATATGTTGCATCTTGAAGTTGAGCTACTGCTGCAACTCTGATAGGAATTTTATACATCATAAGATTATTTACGCATGTATACTTGCTGACTATAAGATACTGTTAGAGGCGGGTGTGCTGCTCACCGTATACCTCTAATTGACTTGTAGTCAGGGAAATTATATTACACTATTGTAGGAGCACATACAGTATGCAATTGCTATTCGAATTTATTGTCCAGACTGAATCATCCTCAGTCTACATCAACTAAACAGAAGTACACCTCACTTTCACAAAGTTGATGCAAACCACCACACCGATCCAAATTGAATGCAGTACTTCTGCCACACAAAATGTACACTCCACAACGTGGAAAGATATCGTATGGTATAATGTCTTTGTGCTTTTACTATGGCACATTGGCGCACTCTATGCGTTGATATGCGTGCTTCCATCCTGCCGCACCAATGAGATATTGATTCATTGGTTCTTTTTCTGGTGGCTCAGCGGGATCGGAATTACGGCTGGAGCGCATCGCTTGTGGTCCCATCGATCCTATAAAGCTTGTACCGGTCTCCGCATCTTTTTGATGCTCTGTAATTCAATGTCCTTTCAAGGTTCAATTTTCACATGGTCTCGTGATCATCGGGTGCATCATAAGGAATCTGACTCGGACGGTGACCCACACAACTCTTCACGAGGCTTTTTCTTTGCACACATAGGCTGGATCATGGTCCGAAAACATCCTAATGTGCTCATCGCAGGAAAAAAGCTGAATCATGATGATCTTTTACAAGATCCGGTCGTATCTTTCCAGTCGCGGTATTATTTATTAACTGCTCTGATTATGTGCTATGGTATACCGACGTATACGGGCCACCTATTGGGTAATATGATGAACGGTTTTTGGGTGGGAGCCGTATTTCGACACGTTTGGGTTCTTCATATGACGTGGTGCGTCAATAGCGTTGCACACTTTTTTGGGTATCGGCCATACAATCAAAATTCTCGCGCGCGTGAGAATGCATTTGTGAGCATTTGCGCCATTGGCGAAGGATATCACAACTACCAGTGCGTTACCGTACATGAATCGTATCTAAACCAACTCACGTGTTGTATGCATAGCCACAAGTATCCTTTCGACTACGCTACAAGCGAAGGTGGGATTTTCTTTGGACAATGGAACCCAACGAAATGTTTCATTGACTTTTGTGCATTCATGGGATGGGCGTACGATTTGAAACGAAGTCGATCTGCAGCTGCTGCTCGAGAAAAATGTTATGTAAAGCGTTCACCCGACGGCGAAGGTAGTAAGATACCATTGACAAAGTTGATGCAAGGAATGTTTAGTCGAATCTACTTTGGGCCGCAAGGCAAGCGCACATTTTGATTACGCGAGGTCTCAAGCTAGAGCGACCTAATTTGAATTAATATCACAGTTTTATGTTGCTTACCCTTATGTTAACATACACTGTGCAATTCATTCACCCTTGCAGACTGATAAGAATAAAGGGCAATTAATCATCTTTCAAAGGTTTCGACTCTATCGGAATCGGAGGCGTCTAATTCACTTTCACTCTCTTTTTTATCACTTTCCGCTTTCTTCCTCTTCTGGCGATATCAGACTCGAGGTCGCATTAAACGCTGCTTCCCCTTCTTCTGCAAACGCTATTACATCCTCAAAATAATCCACGAGCTCTTGGCATGTGATTCCCTCTCTAGAAATAACTCGCAGTGGCGCGATTTCCAGCTGTTTCTCAACATCTTGCTCTAATGGGTCATTGGCTGCACCACATGATAATGAAATTTCCAATCGAAATCGCTTGGGATCATTCTTCTCAAGATGAAATCGCTCAAAGACTCTCACTACAAAATGCGTCATATAACACAGCTCTGGAATCTCTTCAATCGCCTTCTTTGCTTCGTCGCTGATCGGAGACGGTATATCGCAATCCTCGCGCGCGTATCGAAGAACATTCAAGAGTGAGTGCAAATGCGACTCACTCGTAAAGTATAGTCGCGTGCGTACAGACCGATTCTTTGATCTGATTGCGTGTTTATCTTTCGCATAATTCGGGTTCAGACGATGGGTCGGGTTTGCATGAACGCCACGAGCTAAATCCAAATCATCTACTATCTTCATCAAAAGTGTTCGACACATGGCCGAGCCAATCTGAATCTTCTCATCAATATCGATGCCGTACTCTTGAGGAACGAGTGCGTGGGCTAAAGACGCAGCGATATCAAGACACTCGCGAACATCTTTCAAGCACAAATGCGCGTTGTGAAGTGCGTCATACCGCACACAATCGTGAATATCGGGAATTTTGGATAAATCAAAAGTGTTACGTTTGCGGCTGTAAAAGTCTCGACATAATTTCGCCCAGCGCTCGCGCATCATTTCCAGTGTTTCTCGACCGCACGGTTCCGGGAATCTCGACTCCTTTTCATCCTTTTTCTTGCTCTCGCCAGACACATGAGGATGCTGATCGCGACGAGATACATTCGCACTCAGACTTCTAGCTCGTTCGAGCGACATTCGTCGACCATCACTATTCGAAACCTTCTCACCGTTGTTCAATTTGACGCTTGTTTTATCCATTGATTTTTCTTGGATCATTTTTGTCAATTGCTCTCGAAAATTACTCAAGAATTTGTGCATCAATTCCATTTTCTTTACCGGTTGATCCACTACCACTAACGCTTGTGCCACTGATCGAATCAGTCGTGAGCTCGAGTGTTCCAGCAATTCCGTGCAATTATCGCCAAGATGAATGATGCGATGTAATCGCTGCTTCACGCGCATGATCGTTTCTTGGACCGACGAGCCGGATTGATCTAGCATATTTTCTTCGGCTTTAGCCTTAAGGACCAGCCCAACCAAAATGGGAATGATATCGCCTTCCAAGCTCAGAAATCCTTTCGCAAACATCGCAGCTGTCTTTTGCACGCGACCTTCATCGCTGGTGTAGATCTTGAGGTCGTGACGATATGTCGAGTGCAAGCGAATGAGTCCATGACCGCCGCCAGGATACATTGTCTGACGGAATTTATGTCCCAGAGCTTCTGCTTGCTCGGCGCCAGAGTGCGTGAGATCTCCGCCCCATTTCAGAATGAGTAGGAGCTTGGAAACGCATTTTCGTAAGCCTCCGGTACTCCCTCGACGTACGGCCATATCATCCGCTTGGACGAACGAGACTTCGTTGTTGGCGTTCTCATTCATATAAACGTACTCTTTCGGTTTAAATTGTACTTTTCGATTGATTCCATTGATCCTCCAACGCTGTAACACGTCACAGAGCGTTCGATACCCTTGAACGCGATCATTTGCATCTTCTCCGTGCTGTACCTTTCGTTCTTTGAGAAATGCCATAAATGCAGGATCACGCTGCTCGTACTTTGCAATCAATTCCCGACTCACTTGCAATAATTCCTCTAAATCCGCCACCGCTTTGATTTTGAGATCTAATTTTTTCGACTCAGAGTTACTTTTTCTCTGGAAGTATTGTATAAACAATGGATGACAGACAAACATTTTCATCTTCTGTTTTGGTGTTCGATCCCCATGTCGAATAATAGCCAATACGCATCGAAGTTCTTCTTCCTCTCCGGTGGAGCTAATTTCAGTCCATTCCTCCGAATCGTTTGCCGTCTCTTGCTTTTCATCGACTGAGAATTTAAGATTCATTGCATTCATTGCGATCGCACTTAGTGTTCTCCATTCTAATTGGTTTCCCAAAATTTCCGTTTTTGCGAGTTTTCTTAAAAGCAATGCTCTCTCAAGATATTTAACCAGTAACATTGCACAATCATCGTAATATTGCTCCGAATTTTTCACAAAACTCCAACCATTAACATCACAAACGAGCGATTCATTATGGACGCGAAGAATATCAAAGCCACAGACCGTTTGACCAAATGCAAGACAGACTTTGCGAGCCATTTCCTTTTCATGGGGTTCTAAAATGACTGGATACCGAATCTCCTTGCCGTCTGCATCACGCAGAACGCGGCCGTCCAGCACAGGCGACTTTCGAGCTTCTGCGTGCGCGTAATTGGGACCCACTGTGTACACTTTGACATCAGTTCCTTGAGTAGCCTGAAATTCTTCGTAAATAAATGAACCGGTACGGCGAATCGTATTTAAGTGAGGATCGAAGACTGAAGATCGGCTACCGATTTTCCGAAATAGTTTCTTGCATCCACCACCCGCATTCATTGGATAATATATGTAAATATTGTGATTTTCCCCATCAACAGGCTTTTCAACGAATGGTTTTGCAATACGAACGTCACGAACTTGGATGTAATCTTCATATTCTAATACTTGATCATTTTCTATATTGTTAGAAGGATTGTCACGATTTACAAACACGTGATTTGGGAGAGGAATATTATTTTGCTGTAAGACTTGATATACTTTCCGACGATCCAGTAATAGCTCTTGTTTGGTGACGTCATTGAGAACGATTGGATGATGAAGATTGACGTAGTCTTGTGCTTTGTGTAATGGAAATCCAGTTGAATAAAATGAAATAAAAATGTCACAAACCGGCCACTGGTCGACGGTTTGATTCAGTATCACGTGGTCACCAAAAATGACAACTTTGAAAATATTGGATGGAAAACGCGATAAAATTGCTTGCATCGGTAAAGAATGCGCTTTCTTTTCCATTGCACAAATTCCAACGATGTACAAACGGTCGGATTGAAAGCATGATTCCGGAATGGTTGTATCCATAGACACCGGATCCGCAGCAATTTCTAAAAGACTTTTTGTAGAAAAACTCCTTATATTCGTAGAATTTGGAACAAACGATTGCATTTTGCTCAAATGAAAATTTTGTTACAGCTGTGTGGCCTTTTCCACTCTAAAAACGCTAGGTACCTAGATTCGTGCCGCATTCAGATGTAAAAGCATCGCACTTAATTTCAACTCGTTGACCAATCATGATATAGTCGTACTTTGTATACTCAATGACGTAAAAGCTGAATCAAGGACGTTCCTTCCTACTTAGGCCGCGAGGCAAAAAAATCCTTTCTCTAGTGGATCCTTGCGAAAACGTGTGTTCGAAAAGAGTATTTTACGAACAGAAGATTTCCATACGGGTGACTTGCGCTGATCACTATGGTATTTTAATCAGTAAAAATATCTCGATCACGTTATTGCAAAACGTACCTTTCGAGTTTCCAATTTAAATGACTCTCATACTCCATTTCCACAAAATCACATATTGTTTTAAATGAAGCTTTCCCCCCCGGTGAAACACGAAGTGCGTGTGATATCATATCACCATACGTCACACTTGCAATAGGTTTTCGGGACTCTGAATGTGAATTACATAAGCATTCATTTTCTTAAAAGTTGCTTACGTACGATTTCCACGAGCTTTGACACCGGCTTGAAACTCACAAGACGGACAAAACCAAATCTCCGGTACCGACTCTGCAGGATCGAGACGAACACAGTCCATATGATACCAGTTGGACCGATCCAGACATCCTTTGTTATCACACGCAATCATGTTTCCAAAACTGGCGCCTCTACAAACGCAATACAGCCGTAATTTTCGTCGTTTTTTCTTACTGCTTTTCCCATGATCCTTCTCTTCGTTTAAGTCTTTATCGTGTTCACTCGAACATTCACTCCGATGTGTGACTTCTTCCTCCTGCTCACTTATCAAGATTCCACACTTGGAATGTGTATACAACGTACCACATAATCGCGCTTTTCACGTTCTTCAAACACGCACGCGGTAACTAAAGTTCGTAGTGTTGACGGAACGGCTCGCGATTTTTTTATCTACATTTTTGTATGAGTCGTCGATACAACGATTCTCAATTTACTGATGAGCTTACGAATGAGAGAAATGAGGCAATCGTCGACGTGTCATCAATCGTACGTCGATCAAAGTGTTGCGCCACAGTGATTGCAAGCTGATCTTTTGGAGTGTCAGGGCTCTCTTGAAGCTGATGCGCGACCAAATATTTTCGTAGAGTATTTGCCTAACAAAATGCATTCATTTTCTAGTATAAATGAGTCAGTCTCAACTTTTATTGCTGAGAGAAGTTTGTACATACACGGAGCTGTGTGAAATCCACACGCAAACTGGAAGGATACTGCGGACAAGGACGCTGAATTGAATTACGAGCCTCGACTTGCAGCATCGGAAGCATTTGCATTCGATCTTCTGATCGCATCATTCGAAAAAAATGAAATTTTTGTTCCGCGGGCTGAACTCATCGTTGATCGATCAGATAATATGAAGGTTATGCGTTGGCAAAGGTGTTTGATTATGGGAAAGCTCCGTAAACTTTTTAACCGATAGAGTGCGATAAGATGTCATAGTGCAGCACTCGAGGCTTTCGCAAACCAGTCACCTCTGAATTTACATACATACACTTGAAGCGTATTCATAACATTTCAGAGTGTACAACCGTTACACAATATCAAAAATAAAGTTTTCGCTTTTGAAAATGGCGCATTCCTTTCAATTTTTGTATCGCAATGGTAACAGAATGCCAAGAGAACTCCATTTCCAACCAATACAACAAATTGCAGAATTTTTTGATCATGAAAGCTTACAACGTCCGAAAAGGCAAATCGCAAACATTTCGCCAGCAGTTTCGAAGTTTTAAGAAAATTGATCCAGCGGTACCGTGCTTTCCATTAAACTTACGAAAATTCCTTGCTTAATGAACGCTGTAGAGCCACGCGGAATACCTCGTTGTCGATGAAATTTGCCGATATCTCTCCATCTCGCCGTTCTATCGGGTCGCGCTCCTGCCCGTCTTCAAGCCGATGGCAGTATCAGCTTCCAATTCGAAAGAGTCGCGCATCGATTTCCATTTATTTCTACAATTTCTGCAGAGATTTGCGATTAGAGCCACAAAAACCAATTCAGAATCGTCATTGTCGGATGATCTACCGGTGATTCCATCGCAATCGATACAGACCGATACACTTGCTGAGTACTGTGATCCATCGAGTCAGAATCAATTGCATGCAGTTCCACCGCCACCGGTTCCCGGAGTCTGGAAGAAGCGAGAAATCACCATTCAAGAGCGAATCACAGAGTATACGAAAATTGATGATCATGGAAAGCCACAGAAACTGATTGAAAAGGAAAAGCATCAATCGGAAATCATCCATATGGAATCGCTGGATGGTGAGTTTGCACATCGTGAGATCACGCATTTCGAGACCTCGGAACACTTGAACGATCAGCTGGTTCATCATGATCACGGAAAAGAAGAATTTGTGCACTTTAAATCGCAATTAGATGAGTATTCCCGATTCGAATCGTCTGTACCAGGAAATCAGGAAAATGGGAACGGGAACGCTTACCAGGAATGCGAACAGCCACCACCTTCACCGACCATAAAACGGAATCCGAGCGATGGATTGTTCACCAATTCTTTTGCATCACATTTTCAGCACGTGCAGGTGAACGATATGGAAGGAGCAGAACCGATGGATCCAGAGAAAATTTTCTATACAGGGATGTAGATTGAAAAAAGCTTCTGGGATGCAATTGAGACTCTATTGAAGTTCATATTCCGAAGCGAAAAATTCCTCGAACGCAGTTGCTGCTGATGCACTCAAAACGGTATCCTCCAACAACTCAGATGCTGATTTTTGAGCCAGCTCGGTAATTGTTCCTATTGCGTCAGAATGAGCGGTTGAATTTGGTCCATACCCGACCAAGTACCGTAAAAGTCCAGCAGCATTTCACACTCGTCTGGTGTCAGGAAGCGAAAATTGGACACAAGAAACGAAATCGCATAAGATCGGGTGTAAAAGCGCTCCGAGAGCTGGTTCAAAGATTATTCAAACGTGCATTTGTATCAGTGCTTGGGCTCCACGTACTTGCTTATTCATCCAATGTGCTTGCTCAGTGACTTGTTTGGACAACTTTCCATGAATAGAAGCGATCAGTTTTGCAGCTGCAGCCGTTGAACCAACTATGATGTTGTGTAATTGCGTGGATTATCTTTATTCTGCCTCTACTTCATACCGCTGAAATTCTTCAGGGGTAGATTTTTTCTCAGAAAAATAGCTTGAAAATCGACTTTTGGCTTTATAATTGTAATGCAAAAGAGGTTTTTGAAGCCATTTGCAGCCTTTTGGAGGCTGATATTCATCAAACAATGTTGTATATTATCTCAAATGTATACCGAGAGACCACGGCTTCATTTTCTTGATTGGACAGCATGTCGCTGAGTAACTATAGCACCGTATGAATCGCTCCATTTGGTGGTCCAATTTGCACAGAGGGATTACCATGAATGCAACCGGAGGCGACACGTCTTTGCGCTGTGCGATCATTAGGTCTCTTCCCGAACTTAGTTCAGCTATAACTGTTATGATGCATTACTTACCACTTTGGCAGTTAATGGCGCCTGTCAATTCAAACGATTCAATGAGTTGTACGAGGAAGTATGAAAAAGTAACGCGAATCGATACTTTTTGGCTGATATTGGTACATTCCTTCCATCTCTTCTACAACTGAATTGTATGTGAGTTATATGAATAGGAGATGTAAGGCTTTTTTATATACGCTGCTGCGGAACAGTATGTGGATTGAATAGAATTAGTAAACGGTTCGCGCTGCTGCAACGCTGAAGTTGAACTTTAGCTGCCATTGAACTTATGACAAACTCATTTTTATTGGTTCAAATCTGAAAGCGATTCGGACTTCTTGATTGGTAGGATAAGAAAGCAATTGATATTGGCAGCCAATCGCGTCCATCTTTTTTCAAATAGTGAAACAGTAAAAGATCGCTTCCCACATGATCCTTAACAGTCTCGCAGACGTCGTGAAGACATTATTGAGCTTTTACGGCTCTTTCGGGTACTACTGGATTCAGGGAGGATCGTATGACAAGTGCCCTTTTTTCCGCACTGATTTGCACGCTAAGACATTTGTCTATTCCATGGTACTTTTACAAACGCTGTGGAACCAACCACACTATCGCCATTCGTCATTTCGACGCGATCTCGTTTTGAATTTGAGAAATGTTGCTGTTCCGGGGACTGCAATTCCGCTGTCAACTTTATGCTATTCGAGAATAGTGTTATTTCCTTTTCTTATGTTTGTCTATCCTATTTTATGTGCCCTTGGTGCGTTTTTTGAGTCATGGAACACCACTACAGGAGTGCTGGCAAAATTGGAAAAATGGCTCCAAATGTTCCGCCAAATCTTGGTGAATCCTCAGCATTGGTTCGGATTCTGGCGCCTCAACTGCCATCTTGTGAGTCTACATAGCTGGAAGTATTCTAGTCAAGGCTATCGCATGGAGAACAAGTGGGATTTCCTGGAAAAGTGCGTGGAAGAAAGTATTGCGGTAACTCCATTTCTGGATGCTCCAAAGACTCTTGTTGTTAAAGATCGTAATGAAGAAGGTGGGCTAGGGATATTTTTCTACCAGAATGCGGTCCATGGAGGCGATTGGATCTTGCAGGAGAAATTGGAGAATTCCAAATTCATTGGGTCACTGCTCCCCGAAAACGCTCCACTGTCGACGTTTCGTATCATTACGGCTTCAAAATGCGGTATTCCCGATCATAATGCATTCAACGGTGACAAGACGATCAAAGCATTGAGCTGTGTTTTCCGCGCTGGACTTAATGGTGCATCCACTGACCACAAATCAATCATGTTTGATGTGGACATGGAAACAGGCGAAATTCTCAAAGGATCAACGACGACCCACTGGTACAAAATCGGTCTAAAGCATCTTTTCAATGGACCTTTTAGTCGTGGACATGATATCACTGCGCATCCAGACACCGGAACCGTGATAACCGGTCAATTTGTCAAAGAAATCAAAGAAATGAATTCCTTGGTTTTGAAGGCCCATCAGACACTCATGAAAGATGTCCCGTTATGTGGGTGGGATGTGGCACTGACCGAAAAGGGCGCTGTCTTATTGGAAGTCAATATTTCGTGCAATTTCTTCCGTGGGACATTTGATCAGCAATGGTATTTCGAGCTTGTTGATGGCTATTTCACGAATTGTGAGAGAAAAAAGGCGGTTTAATTACAACCAATTGACAAGCTGTTTATTTGTAGTCAGGCGCATATGTGAAAAAGAAAGTTGTATTGTACCTATGACTACACTACATTCACGCAACAGCTACTTTTTTCTTGGCTAGTCACATTCGGCACACGTTCTATCCATATGCCGAACTGAGCCGATGCAAAAACTGCGACATATTAACTTGACCTTGACATTTACTTCGATTAGCTTGCTTCTTCAGTTATACGACCGAGATCGTAGAATCTAGCGTACTTCATTCGATTCTTCACGATGATTGGTGCAATATCTGGTCGATTGCGAAGGAATGCATCATTCAAGGCGCCACCCATCCCCAATGAAAACTGATCATCTGTCACAATGGATGTGCTCAAATTCAATGTCGAAAATTCCAGTATGTAGACAACATGAGAATACCCATGATAATCCGCCAAATCGACGGGTGTATCTTCTTCAATGTTGGGCATGTAAGGGTCTGCACCGGCGGCCAACAACAAACAGCAAGTCTGATACTTTCCTTCTTGAGCCGCGAAATGTAACGCGCTATTGCCTTTGTTGTCTTCGGCGTGTATATCTGCTCCTGCGCGTATCAGAGTCTGAACCACATTGATATGCCCCAATTGTGCCGCAATCATGAGAGAAGTTAATCCGCTGGAACAAATTTCAGCATCGATATCGGCTTTGTATTGAATCAGAATATTTACAATATGATCAAAGCCTTTTTGTGTTGCAAAATGTATCGCACGAACACCATCGGGTCCCATCAAATCCACGTTTGCTTGGTGTTTCAACAGCATTCGAACCGCACCTTCCTGTTCATGCTCACAAGCCGCATGAAGAGCGGTATACTCACCACAATTACGCTGATCGACATCTGCCCCATACTCTAATAATAGCGCTACAATCTGATCCAAGCCTTTACATACAGCGATATATAGAGCCGATTGACCGCTCACGGTTGTGCGATCGAGATAAGTACGGATGGAGTCAGTTCTTTTCAAAAAATCGTTCACTTTAGTGGTATCGCCTTCCGCGATCAATTGAAGTAATTCTCTGTGGCGAAGTCGGTTCAAACTTTCACTTGAGTTATTACGGGCTGAAAATCGATGAGGAATGAACCCTCTCCATCCGCTTGCTGAGTTTTTTTTAAGTTGACTGGCTCGGTAAGCGAGGGCGGCCTTCATGAGTGCCGCCGCTGTCGTCATTCCATCGGAAGATTCGACAAGAACTCTGCTTGCTAATAACGGCATGTTACGGCCAGTGTACGTTTGGATGGAGCTAATTGATACGACTGATGTCGTAATGTGAAATGGATGAAAGTCAAGAATGCGAACGTGCGAATCCGCCGACTTGAAATCAAGCCAGAATGTACTCAGGTGAGTGTAAGGATCCTGCGGTTTTCGGTAGTTTTAGGGTTTGAACCCTCTACAGCGAGGATAAAAGATAGTGGTAGATTCGACCATTGGTATTGGCAGCTGTTTCATACGAATCAGACGACATGTGATTAGAGAGAGAAATTAGATTCAGCAGTGCCGACCCACTCTCTTTTCGTACACCTAATCCGGTCATCCAATTGGATGTAACAGGTATGAGTCACTCTAGTAGCGTTAGCATTAGGTGCGTTTTTGAGAGAAAGAACATAAGATACAAAAGTGTACTGTACTGTAAACTGAATAGTGCTAGGAGTTTCTAGAGCACCGATTCTCGATTGTGTTCGGTTTTATACAACAACGTGAGGACCGAACGCACGCCACATACACACGAACTTTCTGATTCGACGGTGTCAAGCGTATATGAATCTGATAAAAAACGATTCGTTATGAGAAAGCAATCTCCAAACATGTTAATTACCGCATCGCTCGTGATCGACTCGATGGTACCGAACCATTCTTCTTGCTGTACTTCACATTCCAAAATTACATCATCTCCTTCTTCAAACACGTACGAGTTCACGTATAAACGCCGTCTTGGAACCAGTCGTACATCTTAACACCAAATCAGCAAACGACTTTCCGTACAATAAAACCGACTCAACGCACCATTGGACGCGAATTCTTCCGGACGTACTGCCACCGCAGTCTGTCTACGTAACTGAATAATCTCAGTTAAATCATCTGCCACCGCACTTGCGCTCAAGTTGAGTATGGCCGGTGGGATACCAACGCTTTTCCCGAGTCTACGCTTCTTGCTCATATTTTTCCAGTCGTTTTCAAGCTTTACATTCATATGGAGTTCCGCATGCGATTCCGATTCGAGCAGATGCTTATATACCGCCTTCTTCTTCTCAATTACCAATAGTTCTTGCTGTAATTTCTGCAACACGCACTCCATCCGAATCAGACATTGATTTTTGATCGCGATTTTGGTACTCTAGAAAAACTATGTAGAATACGCGTATGTGACACAGTACAAAAACGCACCTCTGCAATGTCGTGCGACCGCTTCAGCTCAAACTCATACAAATCTTGAATATTTTTTAGTTGCAAAGTTCGATGCCATTGCGCACTTTGCAATAATCGTTTTCGTTCTTCTTTATAATCTGTGATACGTCTACAGTACTCAGCGAATGTTCCCTCTTCAATCATTTTCTTCTTGCGTTCCAGATCTTTAAGCTCTTCTTCATATTGTTTCAAGATCTCTTGTTCCCTCTTCATGTCTTCATCTTGTGGTTCTTCGTCACCTTCCTCCATTTCTGTAGATTTTGACGAAGCAATCGAGGCAGATCGCGCTTTTCTAGGCTCATCTTCCACAAAACCAGCTCGTGCACGCCGAGTTGATCGACGAACCTGTTCTTGCTCAGCTTCATCTCCTTCCTGTAATTTGTCGGATGCGCTGTGATAGGCGTTTTCTTTCTTCAGGTCAAATTGTTCAGCCTCATCGTGAGACATCTCTACATCGCTCATTGCAAGCGATTCCTTTCTCTCGCGTTGAGGTGCTCGATCATTGCTACTTTTTGTCTTTTTGGAGCTTTCAGCTTCCACATAGGTCGTCGACGCATTGGTAGTAACATGTTGAGCCGCGTTTGGACGCTTGCGTCGTGATGCGCGCTCCATGCTTTGTCTCCTCTTTTGGAACTACCAACGTTTTTCTTAATTTTTCATTGAAATGAGCTGTATTAATTGAGATTTTAGATCTATATAGTATTATTTATGCAATATTGACTTTATGGCTGAATATTCAGACATTATCAGAGTTGAGGACAGGCTCTGTGTCAGCTCATGCGCGTCTCCGTGTCTTGCATTTTTCATACAGTCTTTCATCGCTTTGTTTCGGATGTATTCTGGATATTCGCACATAAATAATTTCTTCTGAATCCTCGGCTATCTCTTCATCTCTTGATTTCTTCTTTTCGTCTCTTGAAGAACCGGTTCGCCCTGTTTGTGTGCAAGACGAACGTGGATGCTTTGTTGATACTGTTAAATTTTTCTTAATATCAATTTCCGGTACTTTTCGAACTTTCCTCAATGTTTGTAACTTTGGCGTTTGAACTGCAGCTCGGCTGCGCGTATGCAAAGATTGCGCACTTGGAATCCGATCTAGTCGTAAAGTACGGGCGGAAGTAGCACGGTCATTTGGTATTTCACTTTTTGGACAAGCAAGTTGCGCTTGTGTTTGATCTTGCTCCAATAGAGCGCTCCGCGGTTGCGTATCAAATGGAATGACGTTTGGTTCACAGCATGGATCCGTCGATGCAAAATGCATATCGCTGTCTTCCACAGTACATTGATCGTGGCATTGGCAGCCACAGGATGTACCGTCGCATGGCTGCGTCCATAATCCTCGTGGCACTTCACTATTGTTTGGATACGCCGCGACCTCCAGAGACTGTAAAAATTGATTCAGATTGATCTCACCTGATTCATTCATTACCAAAGGTGCACATAATCGTTCCATCTGTTCCTCGGTGCAGAATAGCCCAAATTTAATCCGTAAATTACGTTGCAGTGCCTCTACCGTAACGAACGGACTGCACCCAACACGTAACAATTTCATTGCCCGACGATGCTGATGTACCCCATTCGGTGTCCGCTCCAACAATTTCACCTGTATGTTCTTCTTAAGCTTGTCAACCGACCAATCAGCCGTTCTTTCGGCGCCCTGAATTAACGCCTCATTTCCGTTGATCATGAGAAATTGATCTCGAGCCATTTGCCTCAATTGCTTCGTCTTCTGCTCGCTAGCCTCCTGGCTGCGCACAAAGTACTGCGAGTCGGTCATCGGCTGCTTCAGAATCTGTTTGACGAATTCACGCAGATCAACCTTCCCCTTCTTATCGTGGTCATATTTGTCAAATAATGCTCGAGCTTCTACGTCCTCAAGAATGATCCCAAATCTGAGTCGGAGATGCTTCTTGAAAATGGCAAAATCGATCGCATTATCTGCGTCATTGGAACCAAGTAATCGACAAGCTTGCTGGTAGACATACTTTCCCGAGATTTTATTCCTCTCAAGAATTCTCTCTTGTAATTTACGTTCTGTTTTTGTGACATCCCAGCGAAATTTGGACAACGAAGTTGGTAACTCGCGTCCCACAGGCTCACGAAAAAGAAGCTTCTCACGTGGACATAACAATTTATCACTAGTCTGAGCGTGAGAGTTGCAGCGACAAACACGAGGTTGGTGGGGCAGCGTCATAGGTGCGATTCGCTTTAATGACATCTCGCTACGATATTTACCACGCAGCTATAAATACGTTTAGATTACGAAAGCATCGGATATTTTCGTCGACCAGGTCACGTGATTACGTACTCAGTATACAGTGCAACTGTATACTATACTACCACCTGGTGTCTCTATCTGCGTAAGAAAATCCCGTGCAGCTGTCTGATGGCGCGATAGCCTTCCGCATCTTTGACTAATTCATTTCTTCTCAGTGCGACCAATTTTCAATCTCAATCGCCAGTTCTCTGCTCTGATAGCAAAAGCTCCACGCAATACGACTTCTATTCCTTACTCTAAAGCCGCAATATCAAATAGATGACGCATCGTTGGACGTCTACAAAAAGAGCACATGTCAGAAAAAATTGTACCACACTGAAATAAAACGGCAGAACCCATGCGGACAATTCCAAGGCTGCTCCAATCCAGTTAATTTGTGCACAATCTAAAAACTCTCAGTCATTGACAATAGTTCCTATTCGATGTGATGTACTCACTCTCGTCATCTCCGCTTTGCTTAAAGCTGTGCCGATCATCACAGAGCTGCGACACGCACGGGAAGCCAATATGCTCGCAACTTTTGATAGTCGAAGTGATTCGATATTGGACGGATAATCTTGCAACAATGAAATCAGTTCGCGGAGGTCTACAAATCAAATCTGAAATCTCATCCTTCCCATTCGCCTGCGTGTATACCTTCAATTCCAAATTGTGTTTCTTTACTCAAAGGAAGAGACAAAAGCCGCAATTTATTACTTTGTGCCTGCGCATCTATTTCAAATGTGAATCCATTTTTCTGAAAAACTTGCAAGTGATCCAAAATGATCATTTCTTCCGTTGTTGTAAGCTGCAGACTCAGTGGGCGAACCAAAGGCTGATGATGTAATACCGTCGAGCGTTGAAGCGATTCATACCGAAATTTCTCATCGCTTGCGTGCTGATCGATAATAAACAGATCTTTCTCATCGTATTTGGCGATAATGAATCCGAGGTTGAATTGCCCAATGATTTCCATTCTTTCAAAGTCATTTTTCTGGAAAACACGATGAAGCATCTCATCCGATATTCCTTCCTCTTGGACAATTGGACCTTTATCGCTAAGGCGTTTTCCAAGAAACACTTCCTCACGGAAGAATCGATTACGGGCGTCTCGAAGAGATGACAGCGTCCATCCGGAAACGATTTCGGATGTATACATTTTCTTTGGGGAAGGTTGATCTTGTCGAAATTTTGCTCTTTTCCGCGGGCACATTTGCGCAAATACGGTCTCAAACGCATCGCCGGATTCTTGAGGTGTCACAGAATTGGGTTGTAGGTCTTTTTTGCGAGTCTCTGGGGATCCAACAACCACTTCCTTCTCGATTACCGATGTCGTCTGACTGCACGCTGGTGTTTTTTCCTTCGTAAGAAGCGGCTGAACCGTATAAATTCGTTTGGCTGGTTCATAAATTTCGATTAACTGCGTTTTCAGTGTCTCAATGATTTCGTTTTCCTAAAGGCATGTGAACGTCGTCACTCTTCAAAGTCAGCAAATCGAAAGCACATACATGTCGGAAGAAAACTGTTCTCTTGTCGGGCGTCACATTCAAATCGAGGTCTTCACTCGGCACCTGGAAATCGATCACATACGCGGCGTATTGTCGCATCTCAAATTGCCGCCAGACTTCATGGATCGCCTTTGTAAGTTTGGGTGCGTCGATCGGACGTCCATTGATGTACAGAAATTGGCGATCACTATCACTTCTTCCTGCTCCCATTCCAATTTGACTGATGTACCCATAAGTGCGTTTTTCATGCGTCGATATCGCGTCCAATTGGAAGGGAACTAATGTTTTGAAAAATTTCATCCCAAATACACTCGCGATTGTGATCTTCATAGCTCTGAATCGATCTGTATCGACAGTACATTCCGTAGACAGAACGATCTGCTGTCTCGTGCCCATCCGATTCGATGCGATAAACTTTACATTAGTCGATATCAGCGCATATGTTTGGATCACTTTGAGTGCTTTCGAGTAATATTTCTTGATATTTCGATGAAAATCTCGACAACGGACGGGTAGAGGCTACAGTAAAGCTGTCAATACGGCCTCGACAAGCGCTTTCGTACATTAAAGAGCCCACGGACTGTGACCGTAGTGCCCATTCCTCGTGCTTTTGAACTCTTTTCCAGAAGTTTGCCGCATGATTCGTACTTTAAAAGGGTTCCCATTGCATCCTGAGCCGTTTTGGTGCAAATTGTGAGCTCTAAAGCCAATTGACAGATGGAACTGAGTGCTTCGCCGCTGTTGTAATTGCGTTATTTTTCACTCTGAGAATAAATGAGAAAACGTACCGAAATCCAAACGATTGAACAGTCTCAATATCTTCGAATAGAGCGATTTTGGATGTGTGATTCTTTTGCGCGAGCGTGGCGTGATTCTCAGAAGGAATACCGGTGCCATTATCGAGCACTTCGATTGTGGTTTTCCCGTACTCTTCGAATCGGATTACAATTTGAGTTGCACAGGCGTCAAGTGCGTTCTCTATTAGCTCTTTCAGTGCAATGGAGGCGTCTGGTATGGATTGTCCGCTGCAAATTCGCTGTACATCGCCGACGTCGAGCGCTTGCATGGACGATGGCATGAGGCGAACGTAATGTAGGTACGTGCGTAATTAGCCTAACGTACGTGTGTTCAAGACGTTTTGTGATTGGTCGAAATAGCTCGGGAGTATTATGGCGCTGCGTCCGAGTGATGATACTCGGCAATCGACTTTGACGCGTCGTTGGGATCGCGATGTGATCGCAATTGGGATTGAAGCAAGCGCAAATAAAATTGGTGTTGGTATTATTCGTTACAACCATTGTGGAGACACAGAAATTCTCTCAAATCCAAGAAAAACGTACATCACACCACCCGGTCAAGGGTTTCTACCTCGAGAAACCGCATGGCATCATCAAAACCATATTTCGGGGATTATCCGTGCCGCTATCACAGAAGCCGATATCACAGCGGAAGATATCGATGTTATTTGTTACACTAAAGGCCCCGGAATGGGAGCTCCTTTGCGTTCCGCAGCAGTTTGTGCCCGGATGCTGTCTTTAATATGGGGAAAGCCTCTCGTTGGTGTTAATCACTGCGTTGGACGTACGTGTTGTCCTATAAAATGCAAAAATTCAACCGTATCGCTCTACAGATATCGAAATGGGTCGCAGTGTCACAAAAGCCTGGAATCCTGTTATTTTATACGTTAGTGGAGGCAACACTCAAGTCATCTCATACTCGATGCAGCGGTACAATCGACCGATTATCTCTTCATGGGCGGTGTTGTGCTGAATTTTGAATACAAAGGTACAGGATCTTTGGAGAGACTATCGATATTGCGGTGGGCAATTGCCTGGATCGATTCGCTCGCTTGCTTGAACTATCAAATGATCCTAGTCCGGGGTACAACATTGAGATGCTGGCTAAAGATGGGAAGCAATACATTGAGCTACCTTATATCGTCAAAGGAATGGACGTGTCGTTCTCCGGATTGCTCACATTTATCGAGAAAGAAGCCAAGTAAGATGAACTGACTCGAAAGCGAGACAATGACCGTGAATGAAAGGGAGAAACTCGACGCTGGCGAATGTACCAAAGCAGATTTGTGTTATTCTTTGCAAGAGACTGTATTTGCAATGCTTGTATGTGATACTTTCTTGGACGTATGGGTGTCTAACGAGTCATGTGGCAGGTTGAGATCACAGAGAGGGCGATGGCACACTGTAAACAATCTTTGGTCCTAATTGTAGGCGGTGTCGGATGTAATAAAAGGCTTCAAGAAATGATGGGAATCATGGCCAAGGATCGTGGTGGGCAAGTGTGCGGTATGGATCATCGATATTGTATCGACAATGGGGCCATGATAGCCCAAGCAGGCGTGCTGCAGTATCAATATGGAGAGGTCACTCCCTTCGAAGAAGCCACATGCACACAAAGGTGACGTACTTCTCGAGCTTTTTCGATCCGCACTTACTTATTATTTTAGATTTCGGACAGACGAAGTCAAAGTACTATGGAGAAACGATTGATTCCTCGCTTCATGCAAGGAGCTGTACTCTATCCGAACACGATCTATCTCTACTATAGCTTTTGATGTCTGCGGGATCAAAAGCGCAATTTTGTCTTACTTTTGAGCTAAGAAACTGATAAGATTTATCCTCCACTATATGATTGGTTCATATTCACTTGCTTGATTATCGCGATTGGTTTCTCTTATCAAACGATATAACCAATCAGCATCATGAACGGTATCGGTAACCGCATCTTGAGTATACGAGTTTACCTATACAAACGGGGCACTTGCTATAAATACCAGCGTTAAGCGTTACGTTAGCATACGTTTGTAATGTTATCGCCAACAGCACCGACGCCCGAAAACGACAATTTGTTATTCGCGGTACCGAAAAAAGGACGCTTGCACGGTCAGATCCTCGAGTTATTACGAGGATCAGGCATCGATTACCATCGGGTACGATCCACATCCATTCCTTCCCAGTCTCTATCTGAATACGTTTCTTACTGTAGCCGAATCGCGTGGATATTGCGATCTGTAAAAGTCTTCCAATCACATTAGTCTTTCTACCTGCATCCGATATCGCGACTTTTGTGGGTGAAGGTAATCTCGACCTCGGGATCACGGGACAAGATATTATTGCCGAATCAAATGTCGACGTTATTGAGAAATTAAAATTGGGCTTTGGAAAATGCCGTTTAAGCGTCCAAACGCCTCAAAAAGATCACATCAGTAATCCTATGCAATTAGCCGGCAAAAGAATTGTAACTTCCTTCCCCAATATCACACGAACGTACTTTGAAGCTTTGGAGAAAGAAGCCGACACAAAGCCGACAAAAATACGATACGTTTCCGGCTCTGTGGAAGCTGCGTGTACGCTTGGATTGGCGGATGCGATAGTGGATTTGATCGAGACGGGTACAACCATGAAAGCTGCCGGTCTTGAGCTAATTTCCACAATCTTGGAGACGGAAGCAGTCCTTATCGCGAATCCAAAGTCAAAGAAAGACAAACTGATTGAGACAGTGCGAGTACGGATGTTGGGGTATCTCACTGCGATGCAGTACAAGATGATCACTTATAATATCCACGTGGATAAGCTTGTATTGGCGGTTGAAATCACTCCGGGACGGAAATCTCCAACGATCAATACGCTAACAGGAAGTGACTTTCGGAGTGTCACAGCAATGGTCGAACGGACCAATGTGTCGGATATCATGGACCAACTTCATGAAATTGGGGCCACCGATATTGTTGTCTTCGATATTGAGAATTGTCGAGCTTGATTGTGTCGAGTGTAAATGTGGCTAAACATTAGTAATCCATAAGACAGAAAAGCTCATTGCTAATAGAATCGGAGCTATTTCCACTCGCTCTGTTAAAAGCCACCGTCCATTCGAATGTGACGTCTGGCCAGCTGCTTGTAGCCCCCATCCTCTGGTCAGGCTTTTCTTTGAGCATACGTACGTGGCCGTGAGTCACATCCACGTGTTTTGATGCATTGTCCACTTTTTGTTCGCAGTAAACCAAATGGTTGACATTTCGTTTGTAGCAAAAGATCTGCAGAAAGGTTTTTGACTCATTAAAGAAATTGGGATTCGGAGTTTGTATCCATGTACAAATATATCCACCACATGTTTTCTTCCAATGTGTCACATACGCCTGTGGATAGAGCCCAAGTGTGGACGGTTATTTTACAATGAATAGGGGCGTGAGTAACACAAAAATGTCATCCAGACTACCATTTCCGAAAATGCTTTCTTCACGGCACGAGAATGATGAAGGCCTCTATTTGAAAGGCCTTACTCCACGTAATGAGACGCAAAAGTTGGAACTCGATGAGAATTCAAAGGGTTCCACCCCGTCCATGCACTTTTACTCACTCTTTCGACACGCGAATTGGATAGATAAAGGATTGCTGTCTTTCGCTTGCTTGATGACGACAATGAATGGAAGTATGGTTCCGTGTATGAGCCTGGTGTTGGACAACGCTTTTCGAGCTTTCCAGTCGCCTTTAACAGCTTCGCATGTCGATCTTCCCGGAATCACGGCGGTGACGTTCAAGTATATCAGCATCGCCATCACATTGCTCGGTACTGATTCAATCGCCTGTTTTTTGTATGCATACGTCGCGGAACGCCAAGTCAAAGCTCTGAGAGAGAAAGTCTTGAGGAAAATGCTGTACATGAATGTTTCGTGGCACGAACGACGAGACAACTCGCTTCTTTGGAGTCGCATTCATGAAGACACGACCAAAATAAGAGATGCAATGAATCTCAAGTTCCACGACGCGGTTAAATACACGTCTCAGTTCTGGGTTGGATACCTGATCGCCTTTACTAAGGCCTGGGATCTCAGTCTAGTGATGGCGTGTGTGATTCCAGTGATCGCTATAACGGTAGCATATATGCTTCGAGTGATTCGTGGGGGTGCGAAAACGGTGCATGAGCATGAGACAGAAGCCGATGCTGTAGTCGAAGAAACCATACGAGGTATCCGTACGATCACGTCATTGAATGCGGGTGGTCTTGCCGTGAGAACTTACAAATCCAAAGCACAAATGGTCCAAGACGAAAATCTCAATAGAGCCAAACCGATCGCTGGAATGGTTGGGCTTCTTTTTGGTACGATTTGGATCATGTTTTCCGTTGGATTTTGGTATGGACAACGAAAAGTCTTACAGGGAAATGTGAATTCCTCCTCGCACATGTTCCAAGCTATTTATGCGATTGTGGTTGGAACGCTTGCACTGGGTGAATTATATCCGAGTTTGTCCGCTATTGCAAAAGCCAAAGTGATTGCTGTGCCCATTTTCGAATTCCTGGAAACGAAATCGACCATTGATGCGTCTTCAAATGACGGTGACATAATTTCCAATTTCGAAGGGAATATTGAATTCAAGGATGTTCATTTCAGCTATCCAACTCGGCCTAATGCTTCCGTTTTGCAAAAATATAGCGTCCGCATCGAAGCCGGTCAAAAAGTTGCTTTTGTTGGACCGAAAGGTTCTGGGAAAAGCACGTTATCTTCTTTGTTAGAGCGATTCTATCTTCCCGATCAAGGAAATATCTTTTTAGATGGAAAAGACATTCAAAACCTTCGTATTCGCTGGCTACGGTCGAAAATTGGTTTGGTGCCTCAGAATCCTGCATTGTTTACCGGTACAATTCGCCATAATATTGATGGTGGCATTGAAGGCATCAGTCATGACGATGTTATCGATGCCGCTAAGCTCACTGGCGCCCACGAATTCATCATCAGACTTCCCGAAAAGTACGATACATTGGTGAGCGATCAGGGAGTATCGCTGTCCACTGGCCAGAAGCAGCAAATTGCTATTGCACGGGCAATCGTCCGGAAGCCTGCAATTTTGATTTTGGATCAGGCTACAAGTGTTTTGGATGTTGAGAGCGAAAAGCAGGTCCACAAAGTGCTAAATCATCTCACGGAACAAACTCGCATGACAGCCATTTACATCACGCATCGATTGAGTACGATCAAAAACGTCGATAAGATTGTGCTCATGGCGAAGGGAACCGTTATCGAAGAAGGCACTCATGACGATCTTCTTCAAAATCCGGGTGGAATGTATCGCAGTATGTGGAACGAGGAATTGGCGCAGCCGAAAGAAGTAGGGTCGACTGGGGAAGACAGCGCTCGTGAATTTCCTCGACATTTCTCTTTTTCCGATTCTCTGCATGAAACCAAGCAACAGAGCTTGGGTGGAAGTACTTGGAGTAAAGCCATTGAACTTGTCCGACCAGAGCGGAAACAGATCGGATACGGATTGATTGGTGCCGCTATTCTTGGATGCAGTTATCCCGTTTTATCGATTTTCATTGGAAAAACTATGGCGGATCTGACACGGGGGTACGCAGACTTTGCAAGAACGCAGGACCAGAAGTACTTGGATAGAATATCGGTGAATTGGATGGCGTATGGGCTAAGTCTGGTTGCTGTGGCGTACGTGGTAGCGCTGAGTGCTGGGATGAAATCATATTACTTTCGATTCATGCACGAGAAACTCCTCTTTCGTCTTCGTATCACTCATTTCAGCAGTCTTTGTCGTCAGAATATGGGCTTCTTCGATCAGAATTCCACTGGGAAACTCACTTCCGAGGTTGCCACATGTGCCGCTAAAGGAGCTCATCTTGCAGGGGAAGCTCTTGGACAACTAGCTGAAGCATGTTTTATCACAACCGCGGCCATCATCGTCTCCTTCTTCAGTGGAAGTTGGATATTGACACTGATCTTGCTGTGTATCTATCCGCTTTTCATCGGTCTACAACTCATCAGATTCGGAAAAGGAAAGCACCACGCTAACTGCCTGAGTTTGTTAAATGAATCGGGAAATCTGGCGTCAGAAGCTATACATAACATTAAAACCGTCGCTTCATTGGGATCTGAAGAAGATGTTCTCTCGAGGTACACTAAAATGATCCACGAAGTCGCCAAGGAAGGAAGACGTCGTGGTCAATGGTACGGTTTTGTTTTCGAGTCGAGCCAGGCTCTGGTGTACGGGACTTATATTTTTTTATTTTGGTACGGTGGTAATTTGGTTGCTGACGGATCCATCACACTAGAAGCATTGATCCGCACATTAATGACAGTCTTGATGGCAGCCCATGGTGTAGAAATCGCATTCAATTACTTTTGTGATACTGAAGAAGCCGTTGCTGCCATCAACACTATTGTCGTATTGCGTGATCGCGTCATCCCAATCGATTCCTTTGACACAAATGGCGACCAAATTTGTAAAACGGCGGGTGATTTGAAGTTCCACAACGTGAATTTTGCATACTCTGGCCAGGCGAATGCGCTTGAGAATTTCAATCTCCATATTCCTTCTGGAAAGACAGTAGTTTTATGTGGCCCAATCGGAGGAGGATTAAGTACGTGTTTTGCTTTGCTTCAGCGTTTCTACGATCCATCCAGCGGCCACATTTCCATCGATGGGGTCGATATCAAATTGCTGAATCCCCAAAGATTACGGTCTCAATTCGCTGTTGTGGATCAGGAACCCATTTTGTTCAGCGGATCGATCAATGAGAATATCGCGTACGGCGTCGAGGTTCGAGGTCACGAAGAAAAGATCATCCAGGCTGCCATTTTGGCCAATGCGCACGGCTTCATTACCGCATTTCCCGATCAATACAAAACCCAAATTGGCAAGTGGGGTGCTCATCTTTCCGCCGATCAGAAGAAGAGAATCGCAATCGCTCGAGCTTTCTTCAAAGAGGCACCAATTCTACTGCTGGACGAGGTGACAAGTTCGATGGATACCCAAGGCGAAAGGCTTGTCCGTGACGCTCTGGAGAAGATTCGAAGTGTACGCAAATGCACCACATTAATCATATCCAATCGACTCTCTTCGGCTCAAAACGCCGATTTAATATGTGTGGTGAATGATGGTCAAGTGAAGGAAAGAGGAACGCATTCGGAATTATTGAAAGAAAACGGTATGTACGCTACTCTCATCAGATCGAGCGCTTTGTAGCTGCTATCCTTATCGATTCTCATTTTGAGTAGTTAGCGCATGTTATAAAGAAAGCTTTTACAGTTTATTGAATTGTGTATCTTTTTTCGGGGCTTGAATTCTTTGTGCGATGTGAAAGCGTTCCAGAACGATCAATGGAGTGGCAGCGTAGTGTCGGTGCTCGCTTGTGCGCTCGCAGTAAACGCGTTGCGGTCTACAAGTTGCCCTATGGGAAATTCCGCAAAATATTCCTTAAAGTTTGAAAGTTCAAGCACAAAAATCGTTTGGTGTTTGATACATTTGCAGCGAATAGTTGTTATTGGACACACAATCAAAAGCTGCAGGGTGTCTTTGAAGTACAAAAATTACAAATCGGTGGTGGCTCGTGAGAGCGCTAATGTGGCTTGCTTTCCATGGATTAAAACGCGTGAAATGTAAAGGGAACGTGAGGATGTTGTGATGTGTACGATTGGTTCCTGTTCTGGTTGAATCGGAGGAAAATTCTCGGAAGCGTCAACGCCAAAAGCTTCTTCATTTTCATCGTCTTCTTGCCCGTCCTCCTTCTCGTCCGTATGTACAGTAAATGCTTGTTTCAATGTGGTAGCTTTATCCGTAAGGGATGTGAGAAAAGGATACTTTGCGTTTGTCGCCATATATTGCATGTCTCCGTCCGCTTGTATGCAGAAACCATGTGCATCATTCAGAAGATATCCTCGCACTGAATTGTCCATAAAGCTGGCTATTTTTGTAAACTATCGTCTTGTAAAGCTAGTAACGCAATAAATACTCGACGTCATGTCTACTTATGATACTATTCATTCCAAGGCGCACTACTAAAATAATCCACGGTACACACTCGTCAAAGGCCAAGAAATTATGGCAGCAAATGCAGGAGACGAACAAGTCGAGCTTTTTAAAGTAAAAAAGCTAATTAAATCACTACAAGCAGCTCGAGGGTGCGCGAATTTTCTCTTTCTCTCACTAGCATCTTTTTTTTTCTTACTACATGTTCACTATCAGAAATGGAACGAGTATGATCTCTCTTATCATTCCTCCAAAAGATCAAATTTCGCGTGTCTCTAAAATGCTTGCAGATGAAATGGGCACAGCATCTAACATCAAATCACGTGTCAATCGTCTTTCTGTCCTTGGAGCGATCACATCCACGCAGCAACGCCTTAAATTGTATTCAAAATGCCCTCCAAATGGACTCATTATCTACTGCGGTACTATCGTCACCGACGAAGGCAAAGAAAAACGCGTCAATATCGATTTCGAACCGTTTAAACCCATCAATACCTCTCTGTATATGTGTGATAATAAATTTCATACCGAAGCGTTAAATGAACTGCTGCAGGACAATGATCGGTTTGGATTCATTGTTATGGACGGAAATGGAGCTCTTTATGGTACCGTCGCTGGGAATGCACGAGAAATCCTGCATCGATTCTCTGTCGATTTACCGAAAAAACACGGACGAGGTGGTCAATCTGCTCTTCGTTTTGCCCGTTTACGTCTGGAAAAGCGTCATAACTATGTTCGAAAAGTAGCGGAAATGGCCACACAAATGTTTGTGTCCAACGACAAACCGAATATTTCAAATTTGGTACTTGCAGGATCGGCTGATTTCAAGAACGAGCTTAATACCAGTGATATGTTTGATAAACGGCTGCAGGAAATCGTTGTCAAAGTCGTGGATGTCTCTTACGGAGGTGAGAATGGATTCAATCAAGCGATTGAATTAGCGGCGGAAACGCTATCCAATGTAAAATTCGTCCAAGAAAAACGACTTATATGTAAATATATGGAGGAAATTGCTCAAGACTCGGGGAAATACTGTTTTGGTGTCGGTGATACGATGAGAGCGTTGGAACTTGGCGCAGTGGAAACGCTGATATTATGGGAAGATTTACCGCACACACGATTCACGTTGCGTAATGAGTCAACCGCAGCAGAGACACACAAGATCTTATCGCCATCAGAAGAAACAGTGGAGTCTCATTTCATCGATCCCGATAATAACGCAAAATTGGAAATTATGGAGCGGATCCCGTTAGTCGAATGGTTTGCGAATAATTACAAGCAATTCGGTACGGTGTTGGAATTTGTGACGTCCAAATCGCAAGAAGGCTCTCAATTCTGCAAAGGATTTGGTGGAATTGGAGGTCTTCTACGATGGAAAGTCGATTTTATGGAAATGGAGTACGAATTCGACGAAGACGATGATTTTGATGAGGATGCATTTATGTAGTTCTAGATATCATGAGGCTCAATATCAGCAAAACTAATCATTCGATGAGAGAATTTTCACTTTATCAAACGTTTGGCATCTCAACCTCATCACTCTCTCCCTTCCTGCAGATTCACAGGCTCTGTACTGAGTCTGGAGCTTTGTCGCGGTTGAAATCTCCCAACGATTCGTACTGCCTCCCTTTTCAGTCGTCAATCCCAATACCAAGAAGGCTGGCGATGCGAGAGGATGTAGAGTAAGTCGTCTTCCGTAACCAATTCTCCCGGACTCGGGCTTGTATAGACATATCCCAAGGATGCATTTTCGGCATCCTTCAGGTACCGAAAAAGCCCCAAAACGAGCATTCCTTCCGACAGCAAAAGCCCGTGAAACATCTCAGCAAAACATCGACCCACGAGATGTTTCGGGGCTTTGGTAGCGTACAACGAGCTACGTTGAAGCGTTTCGTCGGCCGTATCACTCGAATCTTCCGATGACTTGTCTTCCAAAACGAAGCCATCCTATCGAACACTGTCAGCGCCCACACAGACTTTGACTGCAGCCAACGTACGCTCTTCCATGCAGCCGAAATAAATTCGTGCAGAATCCTCTTAATCATCGGATTGAAAAACTGATTGATCATAAGGTTATCGCAAAATGATAAGCTGCATGTCAATCCTGAGGCAAATGCCGGGGAAACCGAGAAATCCGATGCTGTAAGGGCCAAAGTCTTTTTCTCAGAAGGGAATCCTCGCCTGGGCTCTTGAAGCAGCGATTGTGCAATGTAATGGACATTGGATCGATTCGTGAGCTCAGTGATGATACTCCCGGCCTTGTGGTGCCCCACCATTGACAACACTGTCCTGTAGAGCGCTAGACAAGGCTAAAGACAATGTGAGCAACCGATCATGAGATGAGAAGCAAGTCTACCGCATCGGCTAGCAACTCGGTCTCGCAGGACTCAGAAAAAGCTTCACGCTGAGTCGACATGAGCACAATTCGAAAAGACTTTTGAACTCCACCGAGCTGTAAGCTTGAGATATGATATGGGTTCCTGTGAAGGAAATACACGTCTGGAAAGTGAGCAAACAGAGCATACTGCTCCTCGTTTGGGATTGTTGCAGCTATAAACACAATGGGTCGATGAGGATGCAGCACATCCACACGTAAAGGACCGATAAAGTAAGGCATGTGCTCGGGAAATGTATCCATTGACACGATACAAACTGTGATAGGATCCAATTGGAACTGTAATGTGCTCACGTCGTCGATAAGAACGTCATGGAGCCTGCGAGGACCTGTGTCACCTGCTTTACCAACAATGGAAGGACGATGAAGCAGTCGAGGAAGACAATTCGGGACTTGAGATTGACCCAAGAGGGAGTTTAATAGAGGTGGTCTCCAGCTTCCCTTCGTCATAGACTCGACTGCATCCGCTTGACGCCGGTCTTTGGCGATCGCAATTGCTGATTCGTAACCCACGCACGTATACGAGAAGCCTGGATTCAAAAGAATGTTGCTCTGAGGAGCTCCAGCCGGGACAATTGCGAATACGATGACGCCACATTTCTCGAAGATAAGACCCGATACCTGAGCAAATGCCATTCCTCCAACGACAGCCTCGCTTGGAAGCTTGACACAATAGAGCTCGTGGCTGGCTCCATGCAAATACCGTGAGACCCAATGCGATGTTTCTGCATCCAAATAAGAGTTAGACGCATTCACGTTCGATGAGCACGTGAGGTTGTAGATCAGAGTCGAAAAGCCCGGACAGACACAATTTTGTGCCAGTAGTGAAAGCACCAGCTCCGGATAGAACAAAGCGTTTTCTACGTGTAGATCTTCCATCAAGCGAGCATTACACGATCGATGCATTTGCACGTATAACGGGGCGCAAGGCCCAAAACGCTTGGCCGCCAAAACTCGCATAAGCGTTCGATAATCGCATTCTTGCTCGTCTGTTTGCTTATTTGCATGAGATAGAATGAAGATTGCAGAAGCTGAGCAGCAAGCGGATCGTTCTGCATCTTGCTGATCCAAAATGCTTCCCTGGATAAAGCTTGTTCGCTTCGAGTAGAATGGATCCATTAAGAGAGCCTGCAATGAGCTGGAAGGTTCTTCTTCCGATAGCACCACTACGTTGACATCCACAACATCATGATCATCGTGAAAGACCTCGTGGAAGAAGCAGTCGATGCGTAAGGTGCTCAGGTCTCCACAGAGAACCACATGCCGAACACGGCTAGAAGGCTTATACTTTGCTGCTTGGTACACTGAGAAAGCACTTCGGAGATCCATCACGTGAGCGAGCTGGTAGGGTACAATCACTATGAGTACGACCACGAGGATGCCGACAAAGAGCTTTGCGAGCGTATTGTCTGCCGGGGGAACTTGAATGGTCACAAACATGAGTATGGAGTTGAAAAAGGAATTGAAAAACGTCCAATTATGATTCCATTTGATCCTTTCATCGAGCGTTTCAGCAATCTGGAGGATCCCTGCGGCACATGCGATGATGAAAATCAGCTGCAAGTAGCATAGAGCGGCAAATTGCTGCACTGGAGCCATATACTCGTGACAACGTGCTAAAACGGCTTTGATAGATTGATAGCAATGAAGGAAACGGACAGGGTACAAAAAACGCCATGGAGAAGCTCCAAGCCAAAGCGTACTACACAAGATACCTAGTTAGGGATTAATGAGATCGATGACCTTGATTGATAGCGTACGCACTGTGAGGAGACCAGAAATGATGCTGGAAGTACCGGAAGGGTGATACAAAGAACTTCCAAAGTGGAGACTGATAGAATCGAGTCAAGACGATGATCAGAGAGATATACGTCACGGAAGAAGAAAGCTATGAAAAAGCATGCCGCTAAGATTATTTCCAGGCTCCATTGCAAAGGTGGAAGCTATTAGAAAGTATCAGAGTCTCGTAACATGCGGCTCCTACTACTTACAGAGCTCAGCGGGGGCTGATACGTTCTCAGAATGTATGAACAAGAGAATAGAAAAGAGGAGATCGCAACCACGACGTCGTAAAAAATCCCAAATGTGCTGTGGTCCAAATACCTTGACAGAATCGCAATCAAACATTTTTGGCCTGGAAAGCCTCAAGTAAGAAAAACCTGCTTAATCGATCTCGGAGGCGTTTTCCGCGCAAAAAATTTAGTGAGGTAGAGGATACGACACCTTTGTAGACTTAGTCAGTGAAATTCAAAGTACAGGAGGAGCTTGACGCACCATGGGCGCTTCCAAGGCTTCTGTGCGGTGGAACGGATTCTTTCATCATAGTGCGATGAAACGGAGACGTCTTGCACAGAAAGCGTGACATATATGTTGCGTGTGTCACTTATATGAAAATTGTACCATTGGAATCGTTCCGTAATGCTTTGTGTGCTCCGTGCATAGCTGTGTATTGCTGGTAGCGTTGGGTGCGGAATGCATCATGACGTTTCAAGATCCGTCCAGGTCAAGAAGCGAATCACTTATATATTAATGTGTACACCTTAACTAGCTGTTTTTTTATCTACCCATTTCTCACAACTGAGCTTTTTTACTTGCATTACGTCTGCGGAAGCCACGATCGGAGCGTGTATCTGTAAACTGGGAAGCGTCCCACCTATCAAGAGCATGGGATCAATGCATTTTTCTGCGTAGTAATCTTCACATTCCTGTGGATGCATCCCGCTGTCGTCATCTTCCGCTTCTCCTTGTGAATTGATAGAATTCCTTCGTGTACTTGAGTTATTCGCATAAGATGTGGCTCCATTTTTGTAATAAAGCAGCTCTTCACGGAGCAATCGGTATTTTTCCTGAGACTTTATAATTTGCGATCGAAAAAGCGTTTGATACTGCTGAAGTGAGCTTTGAAGACACGCCATGTGATTGCCTTGTTCTGCCAGTCGCGTCTCATTGGTCTGTACAGAAACCTCTGCTTGGTTTCGCAAGTTCTGAAGAAGCACTTCTAGCTCTTCCACATGCTTTCTCAACTTCAAATTCTCTTCTGATAAATTAGACCCTTGCTCGTGACTTTCACTCTCAAGGAATGAACGTGAGAGACTCTGCAGTTTGAGTTTGAGCTCGCAAATCTGAATTCCTCTTTCTTGAGATTGTATTTGGTGTACACAAACCTTTCCATTCTCGTCGATATCATGGTCAGGATTGTAATTACTTAATTGGATTCCAGGACATCGGGAGAAAGCTTCAGTGATCAGCAAGGAATCAGTTGGTGTGGTGATACATTTGATATCGATAATATTGTGCTCTCCAGTCGATAGCACGATCCTCCAATCAGCCATTTGAAGCAGTTTTCGCAAACTGAGCGTTGGATAAAGAAGAGCTGGAACGGTGGAGTGTGTATTCACCGATAATAAGGTCACTGTGATCTCCTCCAAGCTCTTCTGCAAGTCATTCAGTTCTTGGTCTTTGACATTTTTCTCAGCCTGAATCGATTCTTTATCTCGTTCGATTTCAGCATTCCATTCTGTGAGGTGCTCACATTTTCGCTCATACTCTTCCATTCTTCGAAGTAATTGCGTGTAAGACATTTTTGGAGAGCCGTCAAGCTGCTCATTTGAATTCCATTGCCGTTCATCAGAACCCTCAGGCTCACGTTTCTCGCTTTCGCGACCCGTATCGAGGGAGTCGGCTCTGGTTTCCAATTCCTGCTTGAGAGCTTGTATCTCTCGTTTTCCAGCCGATACAGCTTCTATTGCTTGCAGGTATAGCTCTTTGAGCTTTTGTTTCGGCAAATCATCATCCTCCAATGGTGAAGAAACCAGCATATTTTTCAGCTCTTTTGCACGTAATCCAAATCGAAGAGTCGACATGGTTTCTGACAGATTATATGTGCTGCAGGATGCGGTCAGTATTAGAGCTATTTTCGCTTTTCCACTCAGAGAATCTTGCAAAATGCGAGTGAGTTTACTGTCCCGGTACGGAACGTGTTTCTTCCCTTCAGCCAGAGCTTTGATCACATTACTTAACGCTGAAAGCGATTTGTTGATGGAAATTGCTTCCTGAAGAGCCTTACCACTGACATTCGATTTATTCACAAGCTCTGATCCAGCCAAGTCAACAATATACATTGTACAGCTCTTCAGCTTCATCCGTGATCCATCCACTAACGTTTGATAGCGCGCCATCGTTATTGTAAAGACGCTGTGACTTCGACTTGAATCCTTGTTCATCTTGGTCGATGTCACAGCTCTTTGCTGAGTCCCCGATCGAACGTATTCAATCATTGTGCCAGCGTCTGGAGCAACCAGCTCGGTCATATCACTGATGAAGACACCACGTTGTGAGCATTCGCGTACGCGAAGAAGTCCTCCAGTGTTACGCGCATTCCCAGCCGAAACCGATGCTGAAGACCGACCACTCCTATCCGTACAATGCAACAAATCACGAATTTGCTCCAAGTAAATCTCCACGAATGAAGCAGTAAATTCGAGACAAGTGGAATCGTCTTGGTACGTCTCCTTCTCACGATACAAGTCTCGTATTAACCGCGGAATGATCCCGTCACTCTGATTCACAATCGATTTTGACTGCTTGGTGCAGGCATCCATGCAGCCTGAGATCGTGTGCGTCTTTCCGGAACCAGTCTGCCCGTACGCGAAAATGGTGCAGTTACCACCTTGGATGAAGTCATGTACCAAGTGTTTTGCGCTGTTCTCATACACTTGTTCTTGTGTGGCAGTAACGTCAAAGATACGATCAAAAGTGCAGCGTAAATCGTCGACTTCACAATGAGCGCTGCGGATATATACTCCGCGATCGTCAACTACTGTCGAACAGGAACTAGCACCGACTTCTTTCTCTAAGGCGTTCTGGGGCCGAAGTCGGCAGTACACTTGGATGTTGAAAGGAATTTCCTGCGAGTCGGAAGAGGAGTCTGGCATCAAGAAGATGAGATAATAGCTTCACGAGAAGAAACAGAATTCTTAGTTCGTAGGATGCATTTAGATGTGTAAATATAGCGTAGTAGCTGCTTTTTTAATCGAATCAGTTCAGAAAGAATGATTGTAGCATTCTTCTAGGAATGCGATGCAGGGCCGAGACGTTCTGATTGGTGGAATTCGTGCTAGAACTGTTTGTTTGGCGGAATGCGAGTTTTTGTTACTGTGGGCACGACTAAGTTTGACGCGTTGATCGAAGCTTTGGATCAGAGAGAATGTTTACGGGCTTTGTATGAACATGGATATCGAGAAATCACAATGCAGATTGGTCACGGAATGTATGTACCTCGTGGAATACTGGAAGACAGACCAGATTTGAAATTATCCTATTATCGGCATGATCCACATTATAAAAAAGATGTCGTGAAGGCTGATTTAGTGATAAGTCATGCCGGTGCTGGATCGTGTATGGATACGCTCGCCGAAAAGAAAAAACTCATCGTCGTTGTTAATACAGCTCTTATGAACAATCATCAGGCAGAATTAGCCGACGCTATGGATGAAAGGAGGTACTGTATCAAAACTACTTGCAAAGATTTACCGGATACGCTCAAGCAAGGGCGCTGGAAAGATGATTTAGAGCCGTATCCCTCGCCGAATTTGAACGCATTTCCAGCATTAGTTGATGCACTGATGGGCGTATAGCTACTTTCGTGTGACTTTTTATTGGGTCCACATTCGGGTAACAATACTTTGACATCGTGTTACAATGGCTCGAAATGAGGAAAAAGCGCAGTCTTTGCTGAATCGATGGACGTCCATGAAGCAAGACTTTGCGGATACCTTCAAAAAGTAACAATAAAGACATTCTATTCGCTCGATTCCCATGACCAGTTTGATATGACGTGCACTTTTCGCGCCATAGTCGTCGACCTTACACAGCCTCGCTATGCCACACGCTTCGAGATGCAGAACGTTTTCGCCGGCAAATTGTGCGTGAAATATCAAGAAAAATCTCAGACATACAAAACGGTCCGTACAGATGCCTTGAGACACACTCATTGGTTGCGTAGCAACGCCATTCAAAGCCACTTAATTCATGCTCGGTGCATTCATGTAGCGGGATCAAGCGAGCATATAATTCGCGATCTAAATGATGAGATAAATAGAAAAATACGATTGAAGAGGCACTGGGAGCTACGAATTGTCGAATTAGGAGGACCTGATTATGGAAAGAGTCAACCGCAAGTCTACGAATCCGATGATAATGTGGTGCATGCTGGCGGCTACAAATACTTTGGAGCAGCCAAGAATCTACCGGGCGTCCGTGAACTATTTGAGAAACCAAAAGAAACCAACGAAAAAAAGCGGACTGTGGATGACCTCTATGCCAATATTTGTCCAGACTATTACGGATTTCGCGATGACGATGTTGCGGAGCTATTGGAGGAAGAAAAGCGAGTGGAAAAAGCTCAGCGTCAGGAGGCCATAGAGGAATGGGAAGCGCAACACGGGGCTGAGAAGTATAATACGAAAGCATCTGTACCATAACATTTTTATCTGTTGAATCGTCAGATCGCTAATGTGTGAATTTTGCAGGTCGCTTGCTCTTAGTAACAAAATGAATTGACAAAATACAAACAGTACCATTTCGTACTTAAGCAACTTAGCTCGGTAGAGTTTGATGCTGCCATCTATTTCCTTTGGTAGCAAGCGCATTGAGCTCCGTAGCATTTATTTGAAGTGTCGAATCGGATTTATGTTTTGTGCTTTTGCGTATTCTTTTGAAGCCTCCGTCCACTCAGCGCTGGTTGTTTTTGGAGACTTTGGAATACTTCCGCCAAAATCCTCGCCTGATCATAGAATTTCGTTAGTTACTAGCGTAGCTTGAATCGTAGAGGGCGTGACTCACCTGAGTAACGTTGTAATGTGAATAACACAGTCGAGAGACCGATTCCTGCCCCTACGCCCACGACAATCGCCTGATTTGTTGGCAAAGATGCGAGTAGTTTATGCAGCCCCATTTTTTTGTTTTAAAGGTATGAAGGGACTCCAAGTTGTACACTAGGATAATGTTTTGAACGCAAAAATAGTCTCACGCTAATACAAGAATGTTGGATGGAATTGTAAGTCAAAGTATATCGACTAACGTGTTTTCTCTGACGTGAATAGTGCGTTGGATTTCCAAGCCAGCGCGAGTTTTGCATGGTAGCGGGTACCACAATGCGAAAACGGTGATGGATTGCTTCTACCGGGATAAGCGTGACAGAGTCAGGTAACATCGACATTCAAATGCTTTTCAGGCATTGCAAATATATCTTTACATTATAAGTTACCGTTTATGCCTTTATCAGCGCCCATAACATAAAAACGAGGCCGTATGATGACACGGAAGTGCTTCATTCGACATATATCTGCAACTTAGTAACCAAACACAACACTTCTTTCGTTAGCCATGTGTCACAATCTCGAAAAAAAATTGGATCTTTGAAATCTGACTTGTCTTCTTAGTAAATTATTACATCAAACGTTGATTCCTACTACTGGAAACCATCGCTTTGGTGGATACTCAGCATCATTTCCAGGCCTCTCAGAGATCGAATTTGATCTTTCACCTGCGAGCTATGCTGACATAACTTGGCGAGTAAGACTGCGACATTTTTTCTGGCGAGGCCATTGGAAAGAAGCTGTAGTATTTTGACAAGAATTTCAAGATTGAATGGTTTCGACAGGGCGGAAAGAATCGTTTGCGATGTCTCTGTGTGTGTTACCAGTGTGATCACTACGGCTAAGATGTTTCCGATTAGCCTTTCAGAAGTAGCATTGGATTTGCCTTCGAGACCGCTCTTCTTGTCCACATAATAATGAAGCACCGAAACGATAGATGGAACGATCTCCTTATAACAGAGAAGTCTTGCACACAAACTGCTCTGTTGTTTGATTATCCATCCAATGTGACACCATACCTGAGAAAACAGTTGCAAGACAGCTCCATCATAATTCGCATCGTTGGATTTTATGCAGGAAGAAAGGTGTCGATGTAGCTGTACAAGCGGACCAAGCATTTGAAAGCACATGTCATCGTACCCGTCATAGCCCTTGGCACACTGATGATGGCGGCAGAGAATGCTGACACAGTAACCGATCAAAGTTGCATGATTCAGTACCCAATCCAATTCATTTGCGAGAGAAAGTTTTATTATTTGTGTCACTGGTACCGTGCCCCTTGCGCTCATTAGAACCTTACGGCAATACGAGTCATCTTGGAAAGTGAGGTTGAGAAATGTTGCAAAAACGCGCTCCAAAAGGGTACTCCATCCGATCTTATTCATGCAGCTTGTCGCAATTGTGGCGCCTGCACTTGCCGTTTCCACCAATTGTGTAACCAGTACTCTGTTTTCTTCTACTTGTTGGCTTAGTCGGGTTTGGATATACGAATTGGTCGTCAAATTCACCAGAAACCCCAGCAGATCCAGCATCGTATTGGTCGTTGATGTCATTGTAGAAATTCTGTCTGCGATATATGCACCAGCAGCATATATCGCGGTCATATATATCGATTCTGGTAATCCCACAATCGCCTGGATTCCTTGTGCTGAATCGCTCACAGTGAAGCAAAGACTAGAAATGTAATGGAATGACCGCGGCTTACTATTGTCAAGTAGGAAGAGAAAGCTTGTTAAAACTTGTGGGGTTCGTATGACGTGTTTTTTCCACGATTGAAGCGTGATCGTTGTATCGAGAAAGCAGAGTGCGGATTCGAGTACATCTTTTTTGGTGCAATTTTCTCTGCTCCAAGACACTATAGCATCGTTGATTGCTTCTGGAAGGCACGCTTGCTGGAAAATGATTAGTTGATTTCGTGGAGATTGACGACAGCAAGCTTCTAGGATTTTAAAGCTTGATGAAATGATTTTCGCTTGCCTTTCCAGGCCGACTATTTGGTTGATTGAAAGACATCGATCATGTGCTTGCAAGTGGCTGACCAGAATTTGACAGAATTGAGGCAGATTATTGCTTGTGCGAAACCACAAACGTGCATCCGTATCACGAGACAATATCGTCACTATAAGCTCGTAACCTTCTGTAAGATCGATCTCATTATCCGGTGCGTCTCGGATGAGCTTCAAAAGGCTTCTTAGTCTCAAAATGGCCGAGCCCCTGGCAGCTTGCAAGTTGATCAGTGTATCAGCAGTTGAATCTTCGACAGTATCACTCTCGTTGAGATTATATTTTTTCACGAGTTTGGCATGCAAAAGGGTGTCCTCATACTCACCAACAATGCTCGAGTATTGCTCCAGTAAGTCTGGATTACTTTTCTCAATACGAACAGCAATCTTAAGATCATCGACGGATTCCTGCAGACGATTTTGTTTGTACTTTGCAGCTGCACGGCGTGAAAGTGCTTTGACATGTTGCGGATCGATGAAAATTGCCCGAGAGCTAAACTCGATAGAATCGTCCATTTGATCAAGTCGGAAGTGGCATAACGCAACGTTGAAGAGGATGGCAGCTATGAAAGGAGTCTCACGTAGTGCTTTCATATACATATCGATAGCCTGTTCGTATTGCTTGCGTTTATAGAACGCATTGCCCTCAGCTTTCCACTCTATGTGCATAAAGTGAGATGTTGATTTCGATATTGAGAATATTAAACGTACTTTGGGAACTCTTTTGTTTTTCACGCTCTGATTTCTGGCGTTTATTCAAGTCTTTTTTGAACTGGTCACAAAATTGTGGATTCTTACGCTCGAATGCCTCATTTTCCAGCTTTGTACGACGGTCTTCTTTCTCCTTTTCTTCCTCCATACTTGCTGGGTCATGTGGCTTCCAGTGATCCCATATTGAGTAATCGTTTGCGTCCTTTTCTTTGTAGGAACATACGATGCGATTCTTATCGTGTTCTCTTTCAAGACCTTCACCTTCCTCCAAAGAGCCACTTGCTCGCAGTCTGGCTCGGTTCCACCAAATCTCTTTCTCTTCCGCTTTCATTTTCAATTTTCGTTCATGCTGAAAAGTAGTTAGAAGGATACAGAATGGCAGAGCATGTCATAGAGCTGGATACCTCTCGCTTCTTTCGTTCGAGCTCTTTCCGCTTACGCTCCGCTTCGTCTCGTTCTTGCTGCTCAGGAGTCTTGTACCCTGGAATCTAGTAGTTTTGTCTTACATAATGCTCAAAGATGACTTCAACATACCTTGCAATTTGCTGGGTCAAAAGTCCCATTCTTAATCTCTTTCATCGCTAATGCAACCTACGCGATAAAGCTCTGTGTCCGATGCAGAAATAGTTGCATACTCAAATCAATGGCTCTCACCGCATTTACTTTGTTGAGAAACAAATCGACTTCATCGTCAGAAACACATTTTGGACGCGTCATTTCTAAAGCTTTTTGCGGATCCATTTTTGTGTCCTTTTAAGATCGCTTTATAGTACGCGTTATCGAAATACCGGTAATATACGGTATCTTGCTGCTTTTAATGGATCAAACGCGTCATGAAGGGCTTGCTTGTCAAGTAAATGAGGATGATGCAAGGGATATTTTGGAGCAACTAGGCTATATTCCGAACAATTTGGTACGAGTCGCTAGTTACACATCTAAAGCAGATGATCACAAGGTCGCAGTGGTATTATTATATCCTCTAAAGAGTGATTTGAAAGCATACAAAGCAAAGCAACGAACAGCTATCGAGCCCTTCCCGACAATTTACTGGCTTGTCTCTAAAGATTTGAAAGCCCGAGTATCTTTACTGGAGAGCCAAGGCAAACTTCAGGAAATTCAGCAAAGATTGAAACTCAGCATAGAAGCGCTCGCGTCTATAAAGTCGAGCCATGAGCAATATGCCTCGATGCGGTGGAATATGCTGACGGAAAACGATAAGTTTCTGGTCGAGAAAATGAAATGGAGGTATCCATTACAGAACGTAGGTATCGGTGGCATCCAAGACTTTACGTATGTCAAGTGTCTTCACGTGCATTACGCTCACTATTTGGGATCAAACGGAAAAGAAAACATCATCGGACACTGGGTCCAAGAGCTTTTGGATGGCCAACTCTCATCTGACTTTTAGACTTGCTGATTGGGTATATATGAACCAATCATCTGTACGATTTGGCTAGCCTCTGATGGCGAATTGGACAGCGCTTAATTCCGACTTGATTGATGTCAATGTACTCGAACAGAAAGAAACCAAAGAAGCACAAGAATCGAGACATAAAGAGCTTTATGAGAAAGCTCTCCGCCTACAGAAAGAACAGGTAGCAAATTCTCGTTTCTTAGAGTAATAAAGAGAATTAATGTATTGTACGCAGCCAATGCGAGCGAAAGAAATCTATTACAACCTCTTGTCGGTAAGCTATCAATTCTCTCAGTGGTATCAAATGCTCACGTAAAAGTGCAGGAATGCCAACTCCAAGATCATCTTGCCTATTTATGTAATAAAAACCTAGCTTCATTAGCATTCGAAAACAACCAGTATCCGATATCTCTGAAACTTTATGCAAGTGCTCTGAAATATGATACTACCGATGTTCTCATTTGGTACCACATGGGACAATGTGCCATGGAAAACGGAGAGTAAGTTAATAAAAAGGTATTTATCAATTTATACAGGCAATTAATTGCATTCCATCTTCCTCAGTTTATGGCTCGCTCGGCATCTTTTGGAACAAGGAGTCCACCAAGACCATACATTCTGGCCGATATTACAGCAATTATGCAAAGTTTTGTATCTGATTGGAGATACTTTTGTGTATAATCACATTGCGTCGTATTTGCTTTCGTATGACACAACCAACCCATTCCTCCGTTTGATGAACCAGAAATTGATCGAGAAGGGCCGATGGACGTCCTTGTCACAAGACGTAGCGATACTGGAGCCATATGAAGCGACCCAAAGGCCAACGAGTAACCACTCCGGAAGATTGAAACTCGCGCAAGACGACCTCACTCACTATGAAGCGATTTGGCAAACCCGAAAGAGAAGACGAACAACTCCTTCTCAAAAATCGCAAAATACTCTAACCGCTCCGTTTCAAACGTATACGCTCACTCACTTGTCGTGGAAGTCGCTCGGAGTAGCTTTATTAGAAGCCTTGAACGATCTTTTGAGTCTAAAAGAAGAAGAAATGTGGACATCATACTCAATTCGTCAAGAAACCATTCAAATTTCCTGGGATATCGCTGCTCCACCCGAGAAAAGGATCACTGCGGACTCGGAGGCTGAGAATAACGTTCAATTCAAACCAGCTGATTGTCCTTTACCCGAAATTGTTCTTCGCCCAGCAGAGTCGATAGAAACCAATCAAGTCGACTCATTACTCCTTCCTGAACGTCGAAAATCCCGAAGGCATCAAGATCGATTGCGTGAAGAGCATCAGGCCGCCATAAAAACTGCGAGAGAAAAAGACATTGCATTCCAACTCGGGAAATTCATTGGCGTTGACAACTTGTTTGTCGAGGAAACGTGCACAAAGACCACAGAGAACAATTGTTTCGCTTATTGGAAGCGATATACCGACTCGCTGACAATCACACACAAAAACGAGCAATTTTGGCTTTGTCTTCGAGATGAGACAGAAATTCAGTGCCGCTGCTTCACTGTCGAAAAATGCGACACGGAGAATAAAATTCCAATTCCAACGCTCACAAATTCCGAACAACGAAACGAAATCAACAGCAAACACGTTATTGAATTTCTCAATCGAATAGCTCGAAATCTCTCAACAAAAAGAGCAGAGGTCAACATTCTGCAAGCAATTTTCGAATATCTCATTGCTTGTGGAGAATTTGCGCACACGAAACTCGAGTCAGACTTTGACGCAACTCCTTCCTTTCGTGACATTTGCATTTGGAACTACTCGCTACTCAATATTTGCCTTCACGGAAAGCCGTCGGATCCAAAGCCAACGTACCGCATATCGGTCGAGTTTGCCACCAACACGGACGATTGTCATGCGTTCTCTCTGCCTTTCCACGCCAAAGTATTCTCCCTCGAGCTTGAGGTCGATCGGTATCTGGAGACATCAAAATCACTCTCTCGAAAACGCATCCGACCGAATCATTTGATTGCACAGACGCAAGCACTTGTCGTGGAGTATTGTCTGAAAGGAAAAGACTCCAACACACTCGTTCGTCTATTTTGGCTGCTGGGCAGTCTCTACGAGAGCGTGGAAAGCTGGGAAGAAAGCACCCATTACTTCTCTCAGTGTCTCACGACGTTAGCTGAGAAAGAATGTATACTGAGACTTCCGCATCGCTCTTTGGATCCTGTCATTTCAATCAAAACTCTTGGCGAAAAACTACAGGCAATGGCGTTCACCACGCAATACGCTCATGCGAAAGTATGCTTTTCCAATCGCCAATATGCTCACGTAATCGAATGTCTCCAGAGATACTTTTTCCCAGCAAATGCTCAACCACAATGGGACAATATCTTGGGCTCGGATGGTCGTCAACCGCTGCGATTGTTTTGGACGTGTGTTCGGCATTCCAGCGACACGGAGACTCAGCAATCAATGCTCAGTACGCTTCTATTTCAGCTCATTCGATTCATTTTCAACGCTTTGCAAAACGAGCGTTCAATGGAGGAATTTGGACGCGCGTTCGATGCGATCGAATGGCTGCTTCAAATCGCTTCCAAAAGCAAATGTGCGTACAAACAAACAGACGAACGCAACATTTTGGAAACGTGCTGTGTGAAAATGATCGAATCTCTCGCAATTTTACTCCTTTCAAATCCTTCCAAAGCGTTTAAGCGAATTTGTAGCATTCTTTCCAAAGCTCAAACGACCGAATCGATGGAACGTGTGAGAAAACTCGCGTATCAAACTTTCTGTCGCGTTCGAAAAGAGACATTCGCGTTGGATAGCTTTGTTTCCAGCGTCAGTCCGCCCCAAGGAACAGAGTTGATCGCCTCCTACGACCGCCACAAAGAAGAACTGATGCTTCAAGTCCTCGAGGTCTTCAATGAGATCACGATCGTCCTCATGGAGCGAGGAATACCGCCATCGAATCCACCTTCCAACATATTTCTACTCGAATGCTGCAGACTTCTCAAGGAAGAAGAACGGAAATTAGCGTTACATGGAGAAAAAACGGCGTCGTTATTCCTTCAGGCTGCGATCGCATTCGTTTTATTGCAATATATAAATCTCTGTGCTCAACAGTTTGCATCGGCAATTCATTTCATCGATTCCATCGCATTTCTGCACGAGAAACTCGCAGGATACACGCAATGTTGCATTCCAAACACCGCACAATTCTCACAGCCAAATACTCGATCGTTTGCCAGTGTGAGTCTCCAACTGCTGGAGAAAATGCCGTGGAAATTAGAGTCAGAGGTTCCGTCTGGAAGTCGTATGGATCCTCACGATAAGCTTCTGGAAGCAGTAATGGCACAATGTTTCCGATGTTTATACGACGTACAATTACTCCCGAATTTGGACGATCATCACACCAAACGCGAGCTCACTGAATTGGATCTCAATGATGTCTTTCGTGTCTCCCAATTTGCCTTTCGGATACTGCTGACATACCCTCCAAAATCGACGTCGCAAAAGCGTGAGAATACCAAGTTATTGAATGCTGTGCGAGACGCATTGATGGCGAATTCTCCGCCTTTGGACGATCATACGCTCGTGTCCATATGTAAGATCGCGAAGGCGTCGACGCTCTGCCTCGAGCGTTCTGGAAGAGAAGCTGTGTGGACATACTTGGAGTTGGATGGCTTTGGAGCGTTAGTATCGCCCACCGACGCGTTGTGGAAGACAGCGGTGCATACGGTCGATGCGATTCGCTCGGAAGCGGTCGATGAGAAGCAGAGCAAAAGTGTATGGTTCTTGAGCCATTTATGGTATCTCATGGGTGAAAATGATACGATTCCACGCCGAACGCGCGGATCAGCGACTGATTTACGCGATTTACACACATTGGAAAGCCGAATGAAGTGCCGGCTTTCATACTTTCTGACAGATGTGTTGCATTTCCATCCGGAAAGAAGAGCTTCGTGGGTGGAGATTTCCCGCTTGGCTCGAGATTTGTACCTCGCTGTGATGGACACAATGCTTATCTTTTTTGGACGACATACGACATTGAACGTTCTCCAAGCGCTTTGGCAACGAGCAGTGACGGAAAAGGATGTCATATCGATTGCAAATTTGCATGAAAAAGTGCTTCAATTTGATATTTCGCAAGCGTTCGATCGATGGAATCGCATCCAATCGGAGACATTGCAGTCACGCGACCACGCGTTCTCTTTAGAGAAACACATTGGACGATGCTGTCTCCTGTTAGCGGAACTCGCATGGCGGAGCTGTACGCTGGCGGCAGCATTAGGCGATCCAATGAGATCAGTAAAGTCGTTACTCGATGTGGAACCTCGTCATACGACTTTGGAAATGACCATTGAGTGTCTCGAGGAAGCAGGCTTACTTCTGTACGGTTTGGTGCAAGACACAGCGCTCGACGCACCTTTGGTCTGTGAGAATGTACCGCATCGAAAACACGAAAGACTTCCGATGCAATTAGTGCGTCAGGCGCTTTGGATGATGGAATTCGCACTGCAAATGAACAATCTTCGAAGTATGCATTTACGCCAAAGTCGCAATGATATAAGTATCGACGCATTTGCATATGAAATGACATTCCGACTCGAGTACATTGCTGGAAAACTCGCAAAAAAACTATGGAAATGGCAATGTAGTAGCAATGTCACGCAAACGCAGCGCATCTTGCTTTATTGGGTCCATGCAGACGGAGCTCGGGTCCTTGGGAAATTGGAACAACACGGCTATGGGCTCTTGCATGCGTTCTACGCAATTCAGTCGTTCCGACTCCAATTACTGCTTTCGTATCCCAACGACCTGAAGCAATTGCACGTCGTATTGACGCATTCTTACGCATCGGAAGCGTCCGAGTATCAAGTCGTGAAATCCATCAGACAGCCCGAGTCCACAGACCTCGAAGACTTGACGCTCGAGACAATTGCGCGTCAACCGCTTGAATTATATTCTGCCGAAATGATCGGTAAGATTCGAGCCTTTGCGTTCCTCAACATTTTGGACGCGCTAGAATACGTCTGTACGCAAGATCGATACTTCCATTCGGCTCATTACACAATGGCGAAAGCATATCATTACGCACTTTTATTCTCCGGTTTCCTTGTGATGAAATGTCCCGGACGCATGGACACCAATACGTCGGCAAAGAACGCATTGTCGGAGAAAGATTTGCGGTATTTCATCCGCACGCTCGAAAATCGATCGAGAAGACATTCCGAAGCGATTCGAGAGCCTGTGGCTTCTCAGGTACAGCTGCTGGGTCTAAGTAACGCGCTCGACTGCATGGCGTCTTTGTTTGATAAGAAACGATCTCAGGTCGTTGCTGTGTGGTTTACGGAATCCATCGCACCGATCAAAAAGTTTGACGGACTCAATCAGCGCCAAGCAAAGTACGACGGCTATCGACTTCGATATTGGGCCTTTTACCTCCATCTTTTACAGCAGCACGACGCGTATGGACGACTGAATGAGCTGACAATGTGGGCGTCTGCGTGTAAGGAACAACACGATGTGGTCGGATTCATGCTGGAAAGCGTCCTCCACGCTCGAGCGGATGTGTTGGAGAAGCGATTTGAACAAGAGTCCTGCGATTTCGATCGGACGAAAGCGCTTAGTAAAGTGTACGGCTTTTACGTCGACGTATCTCTCTCTCTCCATCGAATCGAACGTACGTCGAAAATGCGCTTGAAAGAACGCTCCGAAAAACTTCTCATCCGTCACACACAATTTGTGTGTCCGTCGACAGACAAAATGACATCACACGAGTGGAAAGAGATCGTTTGTATCGCACGACAGAAATGTGAGGCGCTTTGGCCCGAGCGTACGGGGAAATCCAAGCACGTAAAGCCTCGTGTCAAAGCTCAAGACGGAGGCTATTGACGGATGTCTATATAAAGAATCTATTCAGATAAGGCTCCGAGAACCCCGCTGACGTCCTGGAAGATGTGATACGCGTATGGCTCTCACAATCGGTTTCTCGCCTTTCACGACCCTCATGACGTTCCAAGAAGCGATCGAATTCCTACCCGGACGTTTGTGGTATGCTTCACTCAAGCAAACGCCAATGCCAACGAGCGGCGTGCACTATTTTTCAATCGATCAGGAATTAGTGTATTGGAATTTCTATTTAGACTTTGGGCCTTTGAATTTGGGGCAAACATTTGTGTTCTCTGAAATGGTAAATGAGAAATTGAAAAATGCCGCAAAAAAAAACGAGAAACTCGTGTTTTATTCGTCGACAAAAGGACAACAGCGGGCGAATGCAGTTTGCATTTTGGGGTGCTGGGGAGTTTTATATCAGCAGATGACTGCAGAAAAGGCCTTTGAACCGTTCCGCTCGATGCGATTCCCATCGTTCCACGACGCAACGCCATCGGTCTGTCAATTCAATTTATCGATTTTAGACTGTCTTCAAGGCCTCGAGAAAGCGATTCAGAGGCGATATGTGTCGATACAAACTTTTCAATTACGCGAGTATCAGCATTATGAACAAGTGGAGAATGGTGATCTCACGTGGGTGTCTCCGAAATTCATCGCATTTGCTGGGCCTCATCAGCAGTACAGTCGGACGCCGCAGGGTCATGTGACGCTCACACCGGAACAGTACATTCCTTATTTTAAAGCGAAGAATGTGACGCTTGTTGTACGACTGAATGAGAAGCAGTACGATCAGAATCGATTTATCAGCGCTGGAATCGAGCATTTGGATCTCATCTACCCGGATGGGACGAATGCACCGATACCGATCCTTCTCAAGTTTATTGAAGCTTGTGAGAAGACCAGTGGAGCCGTCGCTGTTCATTGTAAAGCCGGGCTTGGACGCACGGGTACTTGCATTGGAGCTTACATGATGAAACACGATTTGTTCACAGCCCACCAACTCATCGGCTGGCTACGTCTGTGTCGACCTGGAAGTGTCATTGGACCACAACAGCAGTTTCTCGAGTCGATCCAGTCCGTCATGTGGGCTTCCCATCCGTCCACCAACTCGTGTCTTCTAGGACCGATCAATAGTGTGCAGCCAAAGCTTGCAGCTCTTCGACCTGTCGTCGTTCAACCAGTGAATGGAACCGCGGGTCTTTTGCCTCGTCGCGCTCCTGGGAAGATCTACTCATCCATGGGCACTTTTGATCGGACACAGGGCGCAAAACTGAATGATCAAAAGCTTTTACGACGGCTTTCAGTGACAAAAGGTCCAATACATTAAGTGTTTTTAGGTCTTCCACAAAAGAATGGAAACACCAAAAGTGACACTAAAATAAACGTACGTTTTGATTTCATGCGTGACAAATGCTCCAAACGAGTTGCCCACAATGCAATTCCATCCTCTACCATACTCCTTATCCATATGACGACGAATAAAGTCGGCAATGCTTGAAAAGGTCTTCCCGGCCTGCAAGAGATAGTAAGGTAACTAAAAGACCCGGTCATTGATTACGCACCGTGATTTGCAGCTGGAAGGCATCCTTAGCAAGTGCTGTCACCTTCTCCAGCATCGGCTCCGTCATATCCTCAGCATACACGACTGTTTTGGACGATACTTTGCCTCTCATTGAAGTTTGAAGTCGAATGACCTTTCAAGATCCAATTTTTGTGACAATTAATGGGACATTTTTCCCACAACTTGTCGTTCTCTTTGGCATTGATTTTCAAACTTGCTGCAGACTCTCATTTAGAAGGAAATGGGGAATGCAAACGATTTTTGGTCCTTCCTTAAAGGAAAGGAAAAGATTGTGATATTTGGGGCGACAACTCGTATCGGAAGAGCTACAATTCGTGAGCTTGCGAGAAGAGAGAAAAAAAAGTTTAATATCACCGTTGCTGTCGAGGACACACACGAAAAAGCTCTGCTAAATCTCAAAGGGGAGAGAAAAATTCACGTTAAGCGATGCGACTTTCATGATTACGATTCTATACGCGAGGTTATTCGAGGCGCAAAAGCCGTGTTATTGATACCTTTGATGAGTGAGCTTGGAATTACGTTCTCGAAACGAGTCATTGACGCTGTTGCAAAGCAGGATTCAGTTCGGTGGCTTGTCCTTATTAGCAGTCTTCTTGTCATTAACGACAGTGGTAGAGCAGACGATCCTATCGATAATCAAGAATCGAGTGTACGGGTTGACGCTGAGGCTATCGAGGAGATTGAAGGGTACGCGCGCCGAGTTGCACTGCATTCAAGGTCGGGTGCCCGTTCCGTCCTCTTACGCATTCCAGTAGTCATGGAGATGCTTCTTGTGGGTCGGGATGAGATCATCTACGCTAGACGCTTTGAAAGCATTTTCGGTCAGAATCAGGTCATTCCTTTTATCGCATTGGAGGATGTTGCAAAAGCCGCTAGCGTCATACTGACAAAGCCTCGTTCAGAGCCATTGGAACAGGTGTATTCCCTTGCAAGTATGAAAAGCCTTGTGACACCGGCAGAGGTCGCCGAGGCGATTGGGAAAGAGGTTTCGGAGGATATTTCCTATCGGCAAATAACGTCCGAGAAACTGAGAAATGCGTATAAACGAAGAAGACTATCAGAGCATATAGCTTTTGTTTTGATCCAATTCAACAATCTTCTTCGGCAAAAGGAGAATACATGGCGGGAGGAGATGCTTTCCGATCATTTTGAGAAGATAACTGGACAGCCTATGATGTCAGCAAAAGAATGGATACAGAGGAATAGATTCTTTTTTGAGAGAACGCCTCAAAACCAGATACAGTTATTCGTCATTGGCGCTATCGATCCAGTATTTTCTCAAACAGAGAAATTCGTCTCCAGGCTGACAAGAGCCTCGATCGGCTCGAACAACGCTTCGACAGATACAATGTCGAGGACGGCATTTTGTGCGCTCAAATCACTCAGTACATCACACTCCAAATCGGCGAAAGAGGACGCTTTGAAGCACTTTGATCCTCTCGAATTGGAAAGGCTTCTAGGACAGCTAACCACGAACGATGTTGTTGTTTTTGTCCCGCCCCTGCATCACGATATTGCAGATTGCATGAAAATCCTCAAAAGATTATTTGAAGCTATCAGGAAGACTAGAGCCCGGGGAGTCGTTGTGATGAGCTCCATATATGCCGAATGTGCAACCAACAAGAAGATGACCGATTTGGTTGCAATGGAGAGGTATATTGAGAAGTCGGGCGTTCCGTACGTTATTGTGAGGGTACCAATGTTTATGGAATTCTTTCTCACAGTCCACAGAAACGAATCCGAAGCAAAAGACGACAACGGGAACAATCAGAAATGGGACCCTGAGCATTTACATGATCCTTTACTGTCTTCAGGAGAGCACTCAGCGGAAGATAGAAAATCTCTTGTGAGCGGGAATAGGAAACATTCGCAATGGAACCTGCTGAGCTGGTCGTTGGAATCTTCGCGTCAGTATCTGATTTCCATTGAAGATGCTGTCAAATTTATGGTTGCAATCGCGTACACTTTCCCACTGCATTGTGACGGGTCATATAACATCTATACTGAAGCGTTGACTATGAAAGAAGTTGAAACCGTACTGCAAAAACGCGCTTCGAGGAAGTATAAGATTGATTTCTCCGAGGTGGAGGCAATTCAAGCGGATGGTACCAGCTGGGAGACAATCTACTGGTCCGAGGACTACACAAAAGCGTTTCTTGAGAGCTCTGTCGTCTTATCGGCAGATCCGCCAATTGAAAGAGAATTAAGTTTTCAAGACGTTGTCAGCAATATTGTCGAGCCAGAGACACTGGATCGATGGGCTCATAAACATTCGAGGATGTACTCGCATACACTCGGCTATAGTCATCATCACCCCGCGAGAAAGCGCTCAAATTTCAAGTCTCATGAAGATTATATAGCCAATTTGAATGGAAAAGAAAAGAACGTTACCAAAGAAGGCGCGCGGCCGGTACAAGAAGACCCATTGAAACTCGTTTCTTATTAGGAAGATCTAAGCAATTGTATTCCCGTCGTATCTTTTATTTTACATGCAGGACAGTAGATTACGCCGTCAAACCTCGTGGTATATGCGTGGTGAAGGCTGTACTCTCACCTATGCACAGTCAATTACGGAAGGAGCTCACGGCTGTACGGGTCAATTATTTATTCAAATTGCTCTGTATTTGATCACATCAAAATTCAGAATTTGAAATTCATAATACCTGCCGAAATGCTAAGGAATTACTTTGTATTCGGTTTGGTCTTACTGGCGGTAAGTCTCATGATTGTCACAGTATATATGATTGCGATAGGTAGCCCAAAGAATCCATCATAGTGTCAAGTACTGAGTATTGCCGACTGAGTGCTGATAGCATGTTGTCGTATATTTTTTGCCAGTACTGCCCGCAATATGCGCTCGACTGAGCCACAGCGAAAAGTGTTTTATAAATATTGTATGCGTCAACTTCAGCTTATCCTCGGTGTAATTTGTTCCATCCGTAATCGAACATGCACAAAATTCTCTTCACGTCGTTCTTCAAAGTTCTTTTTAGTTAAAGTGCATGTCATATGCAATGTGCGTTTTGTTTCACAGTTTGAAAGGTTGGCGCAAACCACATCATAGAAGTAAACAGTGCTCCAGCTTTAAGAGGATGCAATAGCATGCAATATAGGTATACACTGCAATAGTTTAAAGGCGACATAATTCCTCGTTTTGACTAATAACACAAAACGAGCTATATCTTCGCCGAGCAAGCGCCAATGGAGGTGCATTCTGCTATTTGCACACCTATCGAGCAGTGTACTATGTCAATTCTTATAGGTCGTAAGTGTGGTCTCTGTTCAGTGAGAATAGCTTATATAAAGTAGCGTACTCACTCAGTCTTTGGTGTGAAGCAGTGCAATCAGATTAACGGGATTTCAATCATTTTGTCTTCTTGAATGCAATCACAGCTGCATTCTATCGCTCAGGCGATTTTGTAATAAAAAGTATGTCATAGCAAATTGATCAATTCTAGTATTCAACAATGTTTCTAGTGCCCGAGTTTCTCCAACTCGGAGTGGTGAAGCGAATCACTTTAAATTAGGTCGGGGAAGCATTCAATCAAGTTTTCAGATTTTTCGCACGCAAATGGCACGCAACAGGCGAGAATGCATCCCCTTCGTATGGCATAATGCGCATTTATTTGGCATAAGTATCTTTCTTCTGTCCTATTGCGACCCAAATACTGTCGCTAAAGGGATTACATGCATATTACTCGCCTTATTCGTACTCAACTGTTTGGACATGTTTCTCGCAATGTATCAAACCTGGAAAGTTCCAACAATGAAAAGTCTAAAGGATTGTTATGCGCTTATCACAGGAACGACTTCGGGAATTGGCCGTGAAATGACGTATATACTCGCCGCGAAGGGGTATTCATTGATATTAGTGGCTCGTACGGAGGAAATTTTACAGCGTATGCGGACAGAAATTGAAGCTTCTTTCAAAGTACATGTACTCATTTTCCGAGCAGATCTATCCACCGATCGTGGAATTGAAAGTGTGGTAACATTTGTCAACGAGAAGAAGCTAGATATTGATATTCTGATCAACAATGCTGGAGCCTCTTATTTGGAATTATTTCAGGAGTTAACTGTAGCACAAGTTTCCGAATTGTTGACATTGGACTGGACAGCTGTCGTTCGTTTGACCCAAGCCATTGTACCGCAAATGATCTCGCGACAAAAAGGTCACATTCTCAACGTCGCCTCCGTAGCAGCCGCAGGGCCTCTGCCGTACATGGCGCTTTATTCCGGATTAAAGGCCGCAGTCGATACATTTACACAGGCACTTAGCTTTGAGTTACGCGGTAGTAATGTGTTCGCAACAAGCTTCTGCCCTGGACCTGTCGACACAAATTTCTTAAAAATCTCGATTGCAGATATTTCTATATTGAAGAAACTTCCTTTCCTGATGTCGAGCTCCAAAGATTGCGCAAAAGCTGGTATCGAAGCTATGTTTGATAGGCAGGTGTGTGCCTATGACACGATAATGAGTCAATTGGCTGCTTTTCTCCTTCGAGCGGTTGTGCCAACACGCCTACGTCTGGTGATACTCGCAATACTTATGAAGCAAATTGACAAAGTTGGGGATAATATCAAGCAGTAGATACTTCAGCCTGCTGCTTCATGGCGACTATTGACTCGATTTGATAATATCTGAATAATAGCGAACCGTAATCTCATTTGATGAATTGCTTCCTCCATCATGAAAGCCTCCGAAAAGGGTTATCGCCGGTGATCTTTCTGTTTAAATGTTTGCGATTCGGTAATAACTAGCGAAGAGGGTAAATGGGCGATGTGTTGATGAAGAAGCAAATTCAAATTCGCATAATGAGCTTTTCGCTAAATGTTCTGTAATGTCGCATCAAGTGTAAGGATTAGATCTGGTTTTGGCTCAGCAACATTTATTGCAGCATTTCTGTCTGACAGAATGAGTTTTCTGTATAAATGTATACCCTCTCATAGGAGTTCAGCTGTACGATTCATAACATGGTACCATCTTACATAGATACATTCCAGCGGGAAACAATACCGGGAATTAATACCCTATTTGTTGGGTTGTCGAAGGTGTTCACCTGTACAATTTATAAAATGGTACCACCTTACATAGATACATTCCAACGAGAAAACAACACCGGGAACCAACCCCATCTTTGCTGGTAGCCACGTACAGCCCTTCACTCGTGTGCAATCGTACTGCATAATAGGATACTGGTATCTGGGAGCTTTACAGATTTTATAACGTAAGGTCATGAAGTTGGCAAAGTGGTACAGCAACTTGCAGAGAATCTTCTCGCCAGAAAAGACAACGACTCTGTGAGAATAACATGCCTGCTGATTGTTTATTGTAAAGCGACCGTGGTCCAGCAGAACGCATTCTCCTGCCTTTACTTCATTTTCGAATTTTCATCACTTGCAAGAGCTCTCATAACAGCAATGAGAGTGTACTTGACTCTACTCACGCTGGCGCCACGTTTTTTGAATTTGCGAGGCATGAAATGCCCCTACGAAAATCAAATCACATGTACTACAAACAGCGACATGGAAACCCCGACATCCCTTCCTTTTCATGTGCCGTCGCCAGGTCACACAGATATGGAATCAACTTTTCTTGATCCTCAAAACTATTACTATATTGCGAAAAATTACCAGATCAAGTACGAATGTCTCAAATCATCGGGCAAGAAATTCAAACTATCTTTTGAACATGTCCAACCCTATGGATCTGCTAAACATTGCCCGCAATTGCAATGCTATTTCGAACGCGGCAACGTGGGAATCACGACATCTCGTAATGTTGATAAGATGGACACGCCCATGTTAAAAATTCTCAGTGAGGGACCTAACTGGAGGATAAAATTCAAATGGGTGAAGCCTCAAGTTCCGCCCCGAGAGCATCCTTCTACTCCATTTCCTTTTATACTCTTTGAGGGCAAGGAAATAGAACTTAACTTTGGATATTCAGGTCTCGGCGTACCTCCATGGAATTATCATACATTAAACAAGCATAGGTTCAAGCTTCTATTTAGCTTTGCAAGCGGAACAATTGAGTTGGACACAACACATTTGCCTCTACACATGACTCAAGGAGATTGGGTATTTGGGAGAGGTGTTTTGGAAAAAATGAGTGTTCTGCTTACAAAATCGGCAAAAATGGAATATCATGTCCATTTTGGCGGTCGTGGAGTGTCTCTCAAACATCAGCACATCATCAAGTTGGCCCCCATTCCAGACGGCAAAAAAATCGATTGATTCGGCTAGGGCTACTTTGCTATCAATACACTTTGCGGGCTTCAACTCTATGCGTGAAAATCTGACTTACTTGACACAGACAAGGCTTTTTCACACAATAGGCCTCTATTGTACTTATTAGCACGCCCGCGCTGTCAGGTGGACAAGGTGCTTCGCACCTGCCTGTTGCATGCTGTTATAGCGGTCAAGAAAAGCTGAGATACTCGCCAAACATTTCAACTGGTTCTGCTGTTTTATTTTCATATTTCGTGCAAAGTTGCCACCTCGACCACTTAATTGGATATTGTTGTACTCATCACTTCCTCTTCAATGTGTGGTTGAGCTTCAAGACCATTGTGCCTACATACTCCCCAATGATCAGTGCACACTTAAAAATGGCAAGAGCATACACCTCGATCATTGTCCGAGTAGAGAGCCATTTTCTTTTGGTACCATTTTGATAGTGGCACTCAGTGTTTTGCCAACAAGTAGCGTTAAGGTACTGAGTCATACGCTCATCTCTCGCCACTGAGTCACTTTATTTCTCGTGATGTTAGGCTATCGATTCTTAACAGGATCGTCGCATCCGCACAGGTTACTCATTTATTGCGCCGAGCTCCAAGTCGAAGGATTTATCATACACTGATCTCCCTTGCGTCAGATAACAAGCGAGTGGTCGTAAAATACTACCCAGAAAAAAAGTAAATACATCAAGCTATGCTATTTGACCATTTGAACAAACCGTATCGCTTTCCGCGGCCAAACGTCTCGAAGATATGCTTCCGACTGCTCAATACCAAATCTTTTGACGGAGACATACATTCACTATCCCTTGTATGCATGCCCATAATCGTGTAGACGGCTTATATTCAAGTATTTCCACTTCCTATCCCATCTATTTTCTCGTACTACTTTTACGCATGATCCATGCCCGAACTTAAGCAAATCAAAAGTACGATTAATCAAACTTCAAGTGCTTTCCAGAGAATTAATTTGATACCCGCAATGAATGCGGGAGATAACAACGACACTCTTCTATTATGTGCGGTTGAATGTATTTCTCACCACTACTTCATTGTAACTCTTTCAAGATACACGTGGAACGTATACCGCCTCGATCAAATTGACGAGCATAACGCAAACAGGAATGTTGCTCATTCGATATTCCCCGTTAAAGTACGTATTTTCACTTGCCATTCGGCGCAAATTATCGTCAAATTTGATTGTATGTGTCTTATAGATCGCAACTCATACCAACTTGCAGAAAAAAGAATTTGAAAACCTCCGAATGTTGCGTCTTTACCAACTTCACCCGCGTCAAGATAGTATAGTTGAATCTCGAGGCGCTGGTAGTACTCAGCTCGAAAAAGAAACAGAAATTGTGGTTGGAGGTATTTTCGTGTGTGAGCACCGTTCGGACTCAGAACCCTTGCATACAAGGAGAGCTCACCGGCTGTGTTTCTATTCCCTATCCGACCAAAAGTAGGTGCAAAAATGCTTCGTCTTCAAAGCTGAGCTTTTGTCGATAGGATGTTGGAGACAAAATGTTACGAGAAATGTGTTTTGGATGCTCGCGTGCACGGGGCTGTTGTTGCTGTTCTGACCGAAGACCAAGCAATCGACCTTATCGAACTTCACCGGTATCAAGTTGTTCGAACTATAAGAGAGGTTGTGAATGCAAAATTCGCAATTGGATCGGAATGGATTATTTTTTCGTCGTCGACTCCTTCGTATTGGTATGAAAATTCTGGAGATTCAAGCATAAACGCACAATACGAGAAACGATTCAGACATCAAGCTGCACGTTCGGACGCTCTTATTGGGAACAAAATAAAATATGGAAATTCACAGTCGACGTCTCCTTCGTTCACTGCTGTCGACGTCGCTCAGAGTCTCGCATCAGGAATTTATTATCTGGGGGAGCTTGGGCGTTCGACTTTGTCACCTTATTTCTCATCTCCACCAGAACTTTTTCAAAGTCGCTCTCGACCAAACGTAGACACTGGCGACGACGATAATTATGTCTCTGGATCGTTGTCAGCATCACCAAATCAGAAGAACGTACCTAACAATCACAGTGGATCTGTAATCGTACAAAGTCTACAAAGCGAACGAATTCTTTGTCGGTTCAAGTGTCATTCGAGTCCCATTGCTGGACTTTCAATTGACCGATCAGGATTACTAATAGCAACTTGTTCGATCAAAGGTCAAAATATCCACGTGTACCGACTCTTCCCTGCATTGCAATCCAAATGTGCAATAAATGACGACATGGCGCAGTCTTATCAGTTACTGTACAAGCTTCAGCGAGGAATTACACATGCCCAAATTATCGATATCGCCTTCAGTCAGGATTCTAAGTGGATCACAGCGACCTCTGCGCGTGGAACAAGTCACGTGTATGCCATTCATCCGGAAGGTGGAAGGATCACACAGTACAGCCATCTGGATTTTGACACAGATCTAGAAGACGGAGAAGTTTTCGATGAGCTCAATGGGATGCAGAGGAAGCACATCGATGATTTTTGCGCAGATTATAGAATATTGGAAACAAAAAAATTGAGTCAGGTGGCGAGATTCCATCACTCACTTCCTGTGTCCATGAAATCGGGAGGATATGGAAGGAAGGATAGGTCTGTATTCGAAAGTGCGTTGGACGTCTCCCATACATTTATAAATCAACGTGGAATGACGCCATCATCGTCTTTCCACAATTGCATGATTGACTCTGAAGAAGGAAGGCAGTACCATTCACCAACAGGAATAGCGCATTCGCCCCCGATTTCTTGCTGTTTCGGTCATGATAATTTGGTTTTGTTCTGCTGCAATTTTGGCAATGTGTTGGTGCTTCAGCTCAAGTGCAATCCCGTGAACGGACGAAAAACATCTTTGGAAGCACGTATGGAAGATGCACAATTCATGTTCGATGTCACTTTTGATGTCGTAAACCGTTGGAATATGCAGCAAGTTTCAACCTTCCAAAAGAACTTCCCACACGCTTTATCAACAAAGCCGTATATCGCTGAATCCAAGTGTGACGGTAAAAGCGAGCTTCGCACGTATGTAGACCGCGAAGTTCCTCTATGGGCTCGTCCAAGCATCAAGTTTCGCGTTACAGATTCTGCAAACCCTGAAGGGAGGATTCAGGAAGTCAATCGACGTGGTCCGAATGTAACCCGAGGGGGCTCGCAAACAGACAGAGTCGATGCCGCCAAAAACTGGGAAGCAAACGTTTTTGTCTTCGAAATGGATTCTTATTTCGGGACGGGCAAGTCACCCGTATTTGATGGTCAAGATTGTAATCAATTACCCGAAATTCCAGGGTTTAATTTATACGATAATATTGATACAGCAATGCGTTCAAGTGTAAAGCTTTCGAAAGAAGACGACACTTTAAAAAAAGCGGAACCCGAAGACTCACAGACGATAAAGGAAATACAGCTGACAGATCGACCCGGAATGTGTTCAGGCGCAGAGCCGCAGTCCAAACAAAATGGCTTCATAGCCGGTGTCGTCCTTCAAGAATCATACTTTAACCTCCCAGAAGATCAAACATAGCAATATCTGAGCGTCAACTCAGCGTATTCAAGTATCAGATCTCGCTTTGTACCCCAACTTGGTCGAGACGCATGATCACTACAATCCGAGGACCACGTTTTAGCAGCCGACGACAATTTCAGCGTTGCAAAAAGCTTTACAAAGGCGCTCAGTTTGCAGTATGAAGAACTGAATTCACCCAAAGTAAACTATTTTTGATCCTTATGTGTGTGTGCATTCTGCCACCAGGCCTTTTCCTTTGCTCCTACTTCCTTAAAAAACGAATTGAGCGTCGAGGATCGTCGAAAGCTCCTACAAGTATTAGATTTGGGTCAGAATGCTTCATCGTTGAATTTAAGGGATACATCGATATCGCACCTCGATTGTTGGCCACCTGCCGCTTTGTATTTTAGAGAAAATCAAATCATCTGAGCATAAGAAATGAGAAAGATTAAAAGTGTAGTAAAAGAAACGAAATTTACCATTCAAATAAATCTCAAATGCCCCTGAAGAAACGAGTTTCTGAGAGATTGTACCGAGCAGAATAAGGACTGTGAAGCACGCGATCCGATTATCCATCGCTTTCTTAATGTGCGTCTCATCCCAACCAAATTGCCGAAATATCTATTTTTTGTCGTGGTAATCAAAAGTAACGCGTGTGTGTGGCATTACCTTATCTCCAAAAATGATCAAAATCATTAGAATGAATTGCGCATATCCGAGGAATTGGGCGAGTAGCTACACAACAGAACCGTATTGAGAAGACGTAAATTTAAAATTTGTACATCACCCGTAGAGTCGGATGAACTGCGTAATTTTCACCATAGATGCGATCCTGTAGCTGTGGATATCGATGCACTAAATGCTTTTTTACTTCCATAAAATTTTGCGCAAATCCGCAAGAAGTGCAGTATAAAATCTGAATAAAGTCGTTTTGCAACGGTTTAATGTGTGAATCCGCATGAGCCATAGTCAATGTGTCGGCTAAATGACAAATGACATTGCAAAGCAATGCGCCGAGAATGAACCTTAAGCCCATAGTCATTGTCAATTTCAATTAAGTCAATCTTGACCTATAAGAGCTAATGATTCGGGTAATTACTTGAGCGAATAGAGCGCTGCCAACAGATATGAATCCGAGACATAATGAGAGGCGCTGAACATTTTGTAACACTCTATTACAATTTCTAGTTCTCGAGACCACTCATCATCACTACAACTACACTTCGTGTCGACATCTAATCCATTGTAATCTGACGCTGCAAAAAGCTATAAGAGCTTTTCCGTAGTGGCGTCAATGAGCTTGCTATAAATGTCACACTGTGCAGAATAACGCTGGTTTTTGGTGTGTTGTTAGGATGCTTCTCTCCGAATCCAGATGGCAGCCTGCTCAAAAAGCTAAAGAAAACATTTCCGAACGCGCGACTTTCTTTTGCCAATTTGTGTGTAAGCAACCCCGCTCGTGATAACTTGTAGCTGTTTTTCCTATACAAAGCTGTTTGCTCAATGGTATCCTCTAGTAGCTGCCTCACTGTTTCGTCTTGAGTAAATAATCTGCTTTTATTTCCCCTCACTGGATCTTGCCAGAAATGTCGCTGCCATCCAAGTATAGTTCTTCCCCAGTCAAGGCAATCTTGCTCGTAATACGCACTCAAATCGATTCGATGCATTTTCCCGTATCGAAAACACTTGTCAGTGACATAAATTTGGCACGTTTCGATATAGAAGCTATTTGATATTCTGTTGATCGGCGCCTGTGCCTTCGCAGTCACTTTTCTACCATACAGCCTCAATTCCCCCTTTAAAATTTTGCAGTCTGCGTGTGTATAGTATCGAAGCACTCCTTCTTGAAGGACGAAATAATACACCGTTGGGCCGGTGAAGATCTCATGCAGTATTAGATATCCCTGTCGACTCATATCGTCGAGTACCGCCTTTTGAGAATTGGGCAATAAAGGTATCTGAAAGGATCGAATTATAAAGTGTTTATTGTGACGTATTAGTTGAGCAATTGCGAGTAATGCGTGAAAATCTCAGTAAAGGATGTCCTATAAAAAAGCGCTGTATCAGGCCGGCAACGCATTTCACGCACGTTTTTTGTATTCAAGGAACATTGTGTGTAGCAGGTTCCTGCTCTATGGTTGGAATTTGTGCACATCTGTTTTGCGTAATTCTCGTTACTTATCGACGAATTGCCAATTTGTTCATCTCCCTCTATAATGTTATAATCCGAAGCTTTCTTTGCTCGAGCGATTGATTGGTCAAACGCGTTTGCAGTCAAAATGCAGCATGATGAAGTGATTTGGGGCGTAATTTCCGGGCAATTTTGCTCGTTCAAAAGCAGATTGCCTGCGACAAAGGCCTTGTTTTGCAGGAATGAGTACAATGTAAGTGGTCTATGCAATCGTGGAGCATGTCCTTTGGCGAATTCGCGGTATGCAACAGTACGGGAGCATGAAGGAATCTGTTATTTATACATGAAAACAATCGAACGTGCACACTCGCCGAAACACTTATGGGAGCGTATCAAGCTGTCACGTAATTATAGTCGATCACTCGAACAGATTGATCAGCAATTACAATTTTGGCCTAAGAAAATGATTCACAAAGTGAAGCAAAGGCAGACCAAAATCCATCAGTATTTACTTCGGATGCGTAAATTACAAAGTCAAATCAAACCGAAATTAGTGGTTATTAACAAGAAAATTGAGCGACGAGAAATTCGAAGAGAAAGAAAAGCACAAACTGCCGCGAAGATCGATACGGCTATCGAAAAAGAACTTTTGGAACGGCTGGAGAAGGGAACATATGGCGACATTTACAATTTCCCTGAAAAAGAGTTCAGTAGCATTATCAACCAGAAGGGAATCGCACAAACAGAAGAAGAAAACCAAGTCGAAGAAGAAGTAGAATACTCGAGTGAAGAAGACGCTGTGACTGAATATGTGGAAGATTTTGAAGAGAGTGAAGATGAAATGGAAGATTTCGAAAGCGGTGCAATTAGTGCTAGTGATCAAAGCACGTCTTCTGACGATGATGATGAAGACAATGATGCACATGTAAGGAGAAAGCGAAGTCTCAACGACGCGTCCAAGGTGAACAAGAAATTGAGAAAAGGTACGCACGACGTTATCTACATTGTTTCACGAGTGCCAATGTTGATTCTTTCTATGTAGCGCCGGGACCTTACGTGGAGATTGAATATGAACAGGAAAACGAAATGGAAGAGCCACAAGCTCACATACTAGCCTGATAGTGTAGGAAGCCGGCAACATAGAGAAGTAAGTAAATGCATTGCTGTATACTGAAGAGAAGCAAGATGTCAAACAATCAACCGCAAGTACAGTATTCAGTGTGTTTACTGCTCATCTCGCTTGTAATAAACATTCTATATCCTTCGCAACCAAGGTCGGGTCGGAACGTGGACTGTATCGCTTATATGGAATGCCATTTCGGTCTATCAAAAACTAGAAAGCCTTTCAGTGTCACGACGTATAGTGCCGAAATCATCGAGACACACAAACCTTTTCAAAATTCCAACTGATATCTGTGCGTGAGACGGGCATCCATACGATCCGCATGGGATGCGTGTAAAATCCACCAGGAACTGTCATGTCGTCTATCAACGTACGATCTGATGGAAATGGTAACGAAAGTCTCAAGTGATTGTACAGAGGATGAGCATTGGCCCCATTCACTTCGATTTTCTCTGTCAATTCGAATTTGGGACTAAAATTATTCCCTGGACGAATGTGCTTAAGACTGGTCAATATTTCTTCGCCAATCAGATTCTCCTGATGACCAAACTGATTGCACGGACAGCCTATGATGACTAGCGCTGGGTAATTTTCTGCTAGTCGATTCAAGTATATGTATTCCTTTGTGGTCGCGTTGCAGTGTGACGCCACATTCACAATCAGAATTACCTCAAAGACAAATATCAGACTATCTGTGAGCGCATTTGCAGTATAGTGTACCTTGTCGATAAAGTCCGAAAGTCGAATGACGCCATTGCCAAGTAGTTTGCGAAACGAGAATTGATACGCTGTCTTCTTACGTGTACTGGATTGCTTCTGTTGCTCTTGGTCGGTCACCGGGATGGCTATTGGAATTGACGTGTTGTCATACTGCTGCCGGAAAACGCTGTCCTTAGCAACGGTATTTGCTTTCATTGATGCGGTCGCATTCAGTAGAGCAGAAACAGAGAAAGCGGAATAAATGATATCATGTAGGATATATAATGATACAGGACTCTCTATATTACCCACCTTTATGTTGCCCACATCGTTTTAGCTGACGTACCTCATGTCTAATGGATCGTCATGTGTACTTTTTTGGCCTCAACTTGGGGTCAAAACTGCCACATTGACGAAGGGATACATTCTTGGTTTTCAGACACATGACAACACTTTCTGCGTGACAAAGCTTGTCCCTGAATCTGACACTGGTGATGCTACTCAGACAACTTTTAAATCAGCCCGAAATAATAGTGTATCAATGTGATTCGTAGATAATAATGACCCACAATGCCTGGGGTACTATGGTGGTCCACACGATTTACCGCAATTTACTCAATCAATCAAGGCGAAAGGCCGAAGGAAGCGCTCTATTTACAGTCAAAGAAAGCAGCTTTTTGCGCTGATCGTCACGGAATCCCCTGCGCAAACAGCGCTCAAGGAGCCTACAGTACAATGGATCGTATACGACTCCAAATTTGTTTCATTTTCGGGCTGCAATGTGATTCTCTACGATCCAACATTGTTAGTAAATCGCTTTGGACCGACACTTGATACCGCATTTATCGCACAACCAACGCTCGAAGAACCTTTACGTAAGATTGGTCACCAGCTTATCGCTATACGTCGTAAAAGAGGATCACGAGAAAGTCGGTTTAGTACAGTAACACGCGGGTTGCTGCATCTACTGGTGTGGTGTCTCTCTCCGATTATCAAGTTGTTTAGTAGTTTACTCCGCATCATTGAGAAGGTTCTGGTAGTAAATAAAGTGAATTTGACTGTGAGTAGCAATTGACCGACACCCTGTCTTTGGAAAAAGTACTAATTTGCTGTTTGTTAGAATGGATCCGTCTTGATCGCAATCAGTTGTCGTCAAATGAGAGCGATGATTCAATTTGTCGAGTACTTGAAGACTCTCAAATCATCGCAGAGCTGTAAAGACGCCTCATTACCCCGATCACAAGTATGGATCTCACTTGAGATGCTCGACTTTTTCTTCTTCGTACTTTTTGATCAATGGCTTCAGCAACATGTGACACAATCAATACTTAGCCTTCTTCCGAATTCAATGCTGTGGGTCGTTTTGGCTTATTCTGGCAACATGTGAACTTATGGTCCTATTGTAGCTCACCTTTGGCATTTATCGAGTTGTTGCAGGCAAACGTTCTTTGGTTGATGGGATCGCCCGCAGGCTTTAAGGTGATTCCTTGGCGGACACGATTCTCCAACTCAATCTGACGTCTCTATCACAGCTGAACGTACCACTCGCATCAATCTTTGGAAATGGTATCATACTCTGGTTGGACGTTTGTCGCTTTTTTTTCGACTTTATTAGTGTGATCCCGAAGATGACAGCATCATACCCGTTTTTCAACAAGTCGATTGGATGGATTTGGAGTCATGTTGGGCTCACGATCAAGCTCAGCTTGATTCTTGACCTCGTGTATTACTCAACGTGGAATTCGCGATACATTTTCAATTACTTTATGATGCTCAACATGCTTCAAATGAAGTTCCTCAAGACATTGTGGCGTTTATTTCTAGGATTGAAACTGAACGTTTTACGCAAACGAATCGATTCGTGCGATTACGATATTCCAGAGGTCTGTTGAACGCACTGCTCCATCGTCGCGCAATCTCTGATGCATTCTTGCTTGTTGTATACCAGTTATTGCTAGGCACTCTCTTATTCACAATCGTCGTATTTTTGATGACAACATACATTGTCTTTTTTGCTTTTTTTGCAATCATTCGACTACAAATTCGTTCCATCGAGCTGTTTTTGTGGATCATTATCGGTGGCATTCGATGTACTTCTTTTGGGATGATTCTCTACCGCCTATGGAATCCAACATTCTTTGCCAAAAGTGTGCATCTCAATTTGTCGCAAAATTGTACTCCAGACTCAACAAAGACCCTTGATGACTCTATGCGTTCATCACCAGACTCTCGACATTCGCCCATCGACTCAACCAAGATATCTGATTCACGCTCGACGCAAAAGTCGTCTGCAATACAACCGGTCTTCACTATATACTCGTTGGAATTTAGTTCTACAGCTTCGATATCACTTTTTCGACTCCATATTCAGAAAATTACAGAAAAATTAGCTGCGCATTTGAAAAACTGGGAGCAAGTATCGACATTCATTTTCGTTCCAACAGGCGATATAGATTTGATTTTAGATCCGATATTTGAGATTGGGTCGTATCACCACTCAGAAAAAGCTGTTTAGATGTTTTACTGGTCGTAAAGTAGCGGTAGATGACACATAGCGAAGGAATAGGTTGCATTATTAAGATCACGGTAATGTTCTCAGAATGTGTGCGAAGTCGTCATGTAACTATTGGAATCAAAAGAGTGCATCGACATGACCAAATCCTGCTGTAATTGTCGTTTGATCGCAGTGTAAAATGCCAAATCTGCTTCCAAATCACGTCGATGACATTCTTGCAGCTTACTGGTGCTCGAAAGCCCCTCGTGACATCGATCGATACTCTGATTGATTCTTCTGAGCCGCTCTTCGAGAAGATCCCAACGATCCGTTGTCGCCATAACTGAGCTGTGTGTGGTGGTAGTGGTGCAAACAGCACGTGTTGCATGCATCCGCTTGGACGGACGGACGAGGTCAAGCTCGGTTCCAGCAATATTATCGCATTTGGATTTTGTCAAACAAATGGGATCATCTTTGTGTGTATTGTCTGGAGCAATAAATGTATACTCTTTGGTTTGTGCCGCCATTTGCGCCTCTTGCATCTGTGTTGATTGAGTATCGTGGTCAGAATTATTTTCTGATCCTTCGACGAGCAGCGTGCTCAACGACATTGTATCCACTGATGATCCAGAAAGTTGCTCAATGATTGCATATTTTTCTGTTTGGTCACTATTGATTGCCATATTCGAAGTTGATAGCGTCGGATTGTCTGCTTGGTCATCATTGTCTTCCAATTCTGCTTTTTGACAATCTAATGCATTTGAAAGACCTTCATGTTTATCGATACCCTGGGAAATTGATCCTCGAGAGCTTGTAACCAATGTGGCGTCCATGCTTTCCACACCGATTGAAATTGAAGACCCGTCGTTGTGCTGTCTTGGTAATGCAGAATACTCAGTAGATTCGACTTTTCCAGGATCGCTTTTCTGATCATGATTGCTTTCTCTCTGGTCGTGGTGGATTTGGTCGAACTTTACTGCTTTATGGTCCATTCTATGCCTGTGATCAGATCTATTGACTTCACATACTCGTGTAGCATCCTGCTCTTGAATCTGCGGTACCTTTTCTGCTTTCTGACGCTTCAGAGGGGTACTTAGTACATTGGTATTTAGCTTTTGCGCGTCACATCCGGTACTATCAGAAAATGTGTGTCCATCTTCCTGAGTAACCAAAGAATTGCGTGCATTAATCTGCTCTCTCTGTGATGTCAGTTGCCCAAGACGACCTTCTTGAGACATTTCTGCCTCCGGAGCTTCTCTTTGAATTGTATTGAATCTCTCGGCTTTGCGCTCTCGCAGAGTACCTCTTTCCTGAATTTGTGACGCTATTTGTGAGATCGAACGCTTTGATGGAGGAGCTGGTACAAGATTCTCCTTGTTGTGCATTTGATGCCTGGAGAATTCAGTAGCGTTGGAAAAATCATGTCCAGCCACCTGAGAAATCGGAAAAGAAGGCGCATTCCTCTGATATATGTGTGGCGTAGCTTGTTTATTTTGAGCCGATTGCACTTTTCCCGATTGCTGGGCTCTTCTTTGCATGTTATTCAAACTTCCCCCTGCATGCTCTCGCGGATTGGCCTTCTTCTCCATTTGTGATACTTGTCGGGTTATCTGAGAATCAAACGGGCAAGTTTGTACAATTGTCTCGTTGTTTTGTATTTGCCGATGCATCGGGTAGGAACGACTGACACTTTTTTGTGTCACACTTTGTTTGGCAACTGAACAGGTGGAGGACATCTGAAGATTTTTGTTCTCATTTCGATATTGTCCACCGGACAACTCTGTTTCGGCATTAAGACCTTTCCTGAGGTCCGCTGCGTCGCATACTGACTCATTTCTGACCTTTTCTTCCATCACAATGTCCAATAGCTCCGGTTTCATAACCAATCCTTTATGTAGATACAAAAGATCCAATCGTCCCCAGCAGAATTCAAAAAACGTCTGTGAAAACGAGAAATTTGCCTGAACATTCCCAATATTTGTACTCTTCCTTGATTGCAGTATAGCCCTTTTGAACATTGTCAAAATCTCTGACCACATTTGTCTCAATTTTGCCGCTGAGTGATTCACAATAATTTCCGGATGTATATCCACAAACAGATTATCCTGAAAGTGCAATCGATCATGCAGCTCCGAATGCTTCAGGTACAGTTCTTGCACATTTACCCATAGCCAGTTTCCGTTATGTTCGTATCGTAAGTCCCGCCATCGAGTAGCAAATGTGGGCGTCAATAAAACATTGATAAGACGAAATCGGCATCCACGTTTTGCTCTCGTTTGTTTCGTATTTGTCTCAGCGCGTTGCACGTTCCCCGGCACGATCACTTGATTTTGCATGGCGCTTGCCTGTTGATGAAACTTGAGATTCGGTGGACGCACTGGAGCGGGTAGAACCATTGTCTCATGTTGTTTCCAATTATGCTGGAAATTTTGATTTTGGTGCTGAGAAGAAGCTTTATCGTACTCATACAAGAGCTGAATGAATCCTGCTTTGGTCGTGATGGAGCTTTTTCCAGAGATGGAAAGCGATCTCGCATAGCACTCGCTTCTCAGCATCGCGTATGTGTACTTTTCATACGGAGCTGTGAGCCTGGCTCGCGGAAGATCTTGTGAACCCATTGATTGCATTCCGTATTTTGGTGCGGGAATCATGTCAAAAAGGAAAATTGCAACTTCAACTTGCAGATGTCCTATAAATAGTATTACAGCACAAATCAGAAGAAAGAATATATAACAATATGCAGTTATTCTATAATAAATCGAGATTCACAACATCAACTCTGATACTCCGCTTGGACTTTCTTTCACAGTGGCTTTGTCAAGTGAAGTTGCATCGACCGGTATCAGATTGAAGTCGATTGCGCAGGGTTTTCCCTGATCATCACTAACAAGGGAAGCGATCAGCGTCATTGTTCTGATCCCATTTCCTGTGTGAGCTTGAACTAAAGTACATGTCGAATGATTTTTTTCGGACACATCTCTGATAATCGTATCAAATCTCGAGCAGTCCACACAGATAAATGGTTGGGCCGATTCTTTGTCAACAATCGTGTTACGAGGTGTGCCCGCATGACCAACAAATGCTGCATTAATGGCCTGTACTTTCGCGTCGAGCCCAATAATGATTCGTGGTGTGCCACATTGCTCGAAACAGCGTTGGATCATTGAATCCGGCGCATTCAGTTGACTCGATTGCTGTTTATATCGATCGAGTTGCTTCTCGGCTCGGTCAGCTTTTTGTTTAGCGATCACCAAGTAGCTTCGAAGCATGCTGATATAATGATGCGTATTATCCAAAACAGACTGCTTGTTCTTCTTGGATTGAACACCTGCTTCGTCAAGTAATTCCTTGAGCTGATTGATACGATCGTTCAACTTGAACATTCTCTTTTTCTCCTTCAAATTTAATTCTTCACGAGATCGTCTTGCATTGTGACCGCGGGAACTCGGTGTATCGGAACCATCACTAGCTCCACCCATCGGTGTTGCCGAATTGTATTCATTGTGAATGGGAAGGATCGGATGTTGTCCTACCTGGGGAGGATAATAAAACTTTTGATTCTGCATGCTGAGCATCAGAGGCTCATGCTCGATGTTGGACGATGCGAATCCTTGGGCCGGTAGATTATGATTATACTGGAAGCTTCTACCCATCCCTAGATGCTGTCCATTCATGGAATCCCCGTTCATATAGTTTGTCTCCACACCGTATAATTTTGGGCGTGCATCACTCTGCTGATGCTGAGTCTGTTCCGGATAATTCTCAAATTCGGAAAGGGAGTATGGCTGATTTGATGGGAGGTAGGAGTAGTCACGTGATGATGCCAACATTTTTCAAGCTGCTTTTTAACCTGATCTGATCGACGGCGCGAAAGAAGATTTCTAGGTTATAGAAAATATAATGATGTGAGGAAAGCCAAATGGAAAATGACAAATGGCAATCAATCAGATGGTGTTTGGAAAACACAATGAATGCAGTTATATTTCGAGTGATTCAGCTCAAGACGTGAGTATACCTATACCCTCTCAGCTGAGCCTGTCCTTCATGCTCTTCTCCCTCGCACTTAGCCCGATAAGAAGTTATTTTTCTCCTGTCTGATACGCAACCGTATAAATGGGTACAAAGACAGGACGATACCTAATTTGTGGACAACAGTAGTATCGTGAGTGAGCGATTACTGCGACATTATGGATAAGATAGAACGATTTATTTTGAGGTTTACAGTAAGTGTCTATCATAAGAACTCAATGAACGAACGTTCTCTTCCTCACCATGCCGCTATGATTGCCAGCTGTCGTTCTCCAAGAAAATCACGCTGAAAAAACTGATGTCCAAGGTGTCATTTGCGTCATCGACAGCTGATGTGGTAAAGGATTGCGATCGTACGTCTCGCGGAAGAGTCCAGATCTTCTAGAAAAACATGGTAATCACGAGGTGATTCTGCTTTCACCAGTGGGAAAGCCGCAAACGCAAGAAGAGAAAGACGAACATACTTTAATATTTCGATAACTGCCTGAATCATCCGTCATATAATTCTCATTCGCAATCAGTACTGGACTTTACAGGGTTGCACACTGATACGGGTCCTTCTGGTTAAGGAAAGAAAAGCACCTATATCAAGTCATCAGGCAGAAACTGTAGTGACGAATGAATAATAGAAAACGGAGCTTTTATGACGTATGCAATTGTTCTTCAGTAGAATAGAGTACGCCAAAGGGATAAGTCAATCAGATTAGATGGATACGTTTTATGAATTAAAATCACGAATCTGATCTGTTTAGCAATCCATTCGAAATCGTAACTCTAAATGATTTCTGCTCATCCTTTTAAGCTCTTTGTCCGTCAGTATTCAAAGACAAATATGCATTGAGATAATGGTAGTCTTGAAACTCATGCTCTGGGGGCTGGTAGGAGCAAATTCGATTGCCTTTTTGATGTCATAGCTGATTAATCGAGCCATGGAACCTTTCTTGCATGCTACTTACTGTTAATTCGCACCCAGCGTGCATGTCGATAATATGCACACTTAACGGATGCGTTATCAGACATAAAGCCATGATGCAAGACATTCGCTCGTACTTCACCACTGGCCAGAAACCAAGAAAGAAACAGAGAATTGCATCTGAAGAAACTATTACTACGATAACTGATGTGGTGAAGAAATCATCATCTTTAGATGAACCGCAACACAATAGTAGCGATGATGTGACTTACCACGCACTTGCGTCATGTCTCGAAGACTTGATGCATCCCACCTGGTACGCATTACTGGAGTTCGAATGCCAAAAAGATTATTTCCGGAAACTATTGGAATTTCTGCGCTCGGAAACCGCAAAGTCAGTATCTCTCCGTCTCACAACCTTGTAAAAATTAGTATTAGCTGACTAATTGCTATCTTCTCCACCCGTATTCGAAACAGATATACATTGTATCCGCTTGCTTGCAACGTATTCTCCTCATTGCGTAACTTCCCTATTGACACACTGAAAGTTGTCATACTCGGTCAAGATCCTTACCATGGGCCAAATCAAGCACATGGATTGTGCTTTTCTATACAAAAGGGAGTACAGATACCCCCCAGCCTCAGAAATATAATCAAAGAAGCCATTGAAGACGTTCAAATCACGAAACCGGCTCATGGTTGCCTGATTTCTTGGTGTCAGCAAGGTGTGTTACTTCTCAATGCCGTGATGACGGTGAGAAAAGGAGAAGCCAATTCACACTGTAAAAGAGGCTGGGAACGCTGGACCGACACTATCATCAGATTGATCAATGATAAAACAAAAAACACAGTCTTTCTTTTGTGGGGCAGGCAAGCTCAGGTATGCAGATGTATGAAATGTGCCTTGCATCAGGTTTGACTATTGATACCGTTAGGAAAAGTGCTCTATTATTGATACGAAACAGCACTGTGTGATCAAAACCTCTCATCCGTCTCCACTTGGTGCGGCCAAAACCAGTGCTCCTTTCCTAGGATCCCGCTGCTTTTCCAAAGCCAATTCGTACTTGATCAAGCACAATAAGGAACCGATCAATTGGAACATTACTTAGGATTCTGATTTTTCTCACAAATTTCGGTCACGACATCTTCAAATTCAAGTGGACCTGCAGAGAATCCGTATGTCAGAATTTCCATCAACGTGGTTCTACAGAGGATCCATTTCTTGTAATCATTTGCAGCTAAGCCGTGTAATATATACCAATGCTTGACGAATAATGAAGAATTCTCTGTGTATGATTGCAGGATCAGCAGGTCTTTGGACAGAGTCCACACAGTACACAGTTGAATACTTGATTAAATCCCGTCAGTCTGATAGGATTGGCTAATTTTATGCTTGCATAGTGCCAACGCACGCCTAGGTAAGGGACAATATGATAGCACTGCCAGCTACTTTTCGACGTCACCTATTTTGCGCTCAATTTGGAATCATTCAATTCGATTCGCGTTCGCATTTGCTCGTTTTGTGATCATTCTTCATTGGCTATTTCACAGTTCACGGTTTGTTCATGACACAAAAATATTCTATTCTGTAAACTGAGTTCTAAAATATCACTATTTACGGGTCATTCATGAAACAAGAACCTTATATTCTATAAACTTGGTCCTATGGGTCCTGTTGTTGCACTTCCACATCTTCGTGCGCTTTGTCCTACCCTCCTGCAACGGCCACATCTTCTTTGCATAGGTGCATCCACAGCTGCTAGAATTTACTCAAATTCCGACGAGTTTCTTTGCGTCGATGATGCAGATGAGTGTTTCGTTCGTGTCGATCTAGATGGCTTCCCTCGCACTTGCACATATACTGGTTCAAGGATAGCACTTGCAGCAGCTGCAGCGCTGATTTTGATGTCCATGAAGAAGACTCAGTTGTGTACGATTCCGTTACCGCTTGTAACGCACTGGACACTCAACTGCCCCTACCCATGCACGATGATTAATCCAACCACCAATGCTGAGGGAGATCGGCCATCCCTAGTGATATATAATTGACTCCAAAGCTTGGCTCAATCTCATTGTGAGATCCATCCAAATTTTCATACGTAACGTTCCATTGCATCACATTACACACGAATATCCCATTGCTGTCCTCCAGTGGCCTTGGCAGTCCCTGCCAACATTCCTTGCCAGATATTTCATATGCGTCCCTCGTAAAGCTCAAGCTGTATGTCACCAATAGAACGCTCCCTTGCAGATCGCCTCAAAAGAGATAGTAACTCAATCAAACACATGACATGAAGAGCTTGTGCTAGCAAAGCCATGCGCTAGCAGTGTATATTTTCCTACCTGTGGACACAGCAATCCATTTATACAAATCCACATGGGCACTCTCCACGCACGATGTTGACGTGTAGACATAATGTGGAACACCGTGCATCCAAGCATTGACAAGTTTTGCTAGCATATGGTAAAGGACAACAAGTTGTTTACTGGTTCAGGTTTGACAATACATGCGGTTAGCTGTTACCTTGTAGATAAGCCATGTGCTTGCCAGATAATGAATGGTTTGACTAGGCAAACAACCACGCGTTTTCTCGAGGACTGCTTTGTATGCTCCTTCACTAACAGCATTCACTTACCTGTTCCAGTATTGGAGAAACGGTCAAAATTCTCCTGCGAGGAAACGCTGTCCGTTGTTTCGCAAATATGTTTTGCTGGTATGCCAACGGCGTAACAATGCGCCTGCTGTCGGAAATGCTGTCAACAGTGCGGTTGTGAGTGCAAGTTACCGATCTCTCACATAAGGAAGCTGGTGGTCGATACCCCAGTCATTGAATAAATCCTTTATCTTGACCATTGCCCAGTAATAGTCCGCAGTCGTTTCCTTATTCATAGCAAAATAACACAGGGTGTATTGGCAAACTGTAAGGTCTGCACGATGTTAAAAACAGAGTACAGTGGGGAATAAATGTATTGAATGTAGTTAGAAGGAGTTCCTAATTACGCACACTGCGATCCTTCAAAGTGAGTTTTCTCCCGCGGCTCCTCGCAGTCGATCTGGTTTCTTCTAGCACGTCTTCACGGTCGTAAGAGTCACTTTTTCTTTACGGCGGCGGATGTTGTGCACTCGATGCATATGATTTTCCAACACTCTTTCCTGGCGCTTTGATGAACACCACTTCAGCCTATGAGCAAACGCAATTCTTGAATCCTTGAAGCTGGCAGCACCTTCGTCAGTAAATCGGCGACCATCGTGTTCTGTACATTCATATGTTGGCTTGACCGTCTCCTTCTTGGCGTAATCACGTAAGAATTTAAGCTTCATAATCTACATGCTTCGTGCCGGCAGAGCTCGCCTCGTTTCGATTTGCTTCACTGCAGCTTGGTTATCAATCTTGAGCAACACAGGTATCTTTACTCGTTGTCCGAGCTCTTCGTAAAGCTCCTGAAATCCCAGCGCCTCACATCCTCCGACGACCGCAGCGACGAACTCCGCTTCCGCTGTCAGCTGACCCCCGCAGCTTGCATCTTGCAGTGCCGCCCTACAGTAATTCCATTCAAAGCCTGCACAAATGCACTCACAGACTTTCGGTCTTCATTGTCAGCCGCGAAGTCTGCATCACTGAAGCTGACAATCCTGATGGGAGACTGGGGCTCGCTGTCTTCACGCAAATGCAGCTTTAAACCTTTCGTTCCCTTTAAGTATCTTGCAATCTTTTTTGCAAGCTTATCATCTTGCAACGTTGGTGCGTGAATTTGTCTAGTCGCTCTGTGCACCGCAAACGAAATGTCTGGACGCGTGCAGCGCGATACCCATAGCAAGCTACCAACTAGAGACTGGTAATACTTGATGGTCGGTACTCGATGCAAACTCACAGCTTTTTATTTCAGCAGCTCGTCGTCTCCTTCGTTTACTTGCACTTCAGATATCGGTACTCGTACCGGGTTCGCTTCAGCCAGACCATGTTATTCGAGCGCTCTGCTCCTGGTCGATAGAATAGCCTCCTTCTTTTGTCCATGCAATTCTCATTTAACAATACCGAGATCCTTGAGCTGGAGCACCTTCATGTCAGTAAAGAACTGATCAATGTGCTCCACTATCGTACCTGTAATTAGCAGGTCATGAACATAGACCCCAACGAGTCATATTATCCTCGTCGACCTTGTAAAAAATGCACGGGTCATTAATGCTTTGCATAAATTCAATCTTGAGCAGCGTGTCACACAACAGTTGATGCCAAAGTCTTCCTGCCTGTTTTGATCCATAACGACTTCGTCGTAGAAGCAGCATCAATTCATCAGGTTCCGTTACGCCAAGTCGGTCTAGGGTGTCTTGGGTCACTTTCATTCCATCGGGAATTCTTAAGTGGATTTCATACTCTGGCTCCGTGAAAGCTTTCGGGTACGCGCTTGGAACGTCACCATGCCTAGCCGGAACTCCCCAAATCCGTGAAAACGTAAAAATGACAAACGCATTTTTTATCGGCATCACCGTAGAGAATGTGGGATTGTAATTCACACCAAATATTTGCTTGTCGCCGCGAACCACCAGTCTCGCCTTGTATCTTGCCACAGTCCCGTTTGCCCTTATGTTGGCTTTATAAACACACTTGGTTGGGATGGTTTTCACGTCCTTTGGAAATTTCATCACCGTTCACGTTTCGTTTTCCTCAAGTGACGCAAGTTCCTCTTGCGTCCAGCAACCGCCCACTTGGCAATGTCAGGTCCACGACGCGCTGCCCCATGATTTTTTGACTTAATCACTGGATCCGACACTTGCAACTCTTCGGCACTCGTTTCTAGTCTTCCCATACTGATGCATTATCCTTGATATAAATAGCTGAGTGAGCTGACCTTTTCTCGTGTTTCCATGCTCCTTCATTCACCATGCTCGTCTGCCTCGGCTTGTTTTTTGTTTTCGTACGTTTGCGCTGTGATCTCCTTGGACCTGATAGCGGCGACTCCTTCGGCTGCGCGTCACTTCCTTCGGCCACTTGATGCTCACTTGACGCTCTCATTTAACACGTTCAGGCTCTTGTCCTCTGTCATCATGAAGTGCACGTTGAATTTGTTCATTCGCCGTACCATTGAGTGTATCAATGTTGATGATTTGTCTAGTCGTCTTTACGACTTTATCCTTGATCAGCAACACCTTGTATTCCTTTGTTTCCTCGCTTATACCCATGATCAGTGCCTGCTCTGCATGACGCACAAGTGTCTTCTTTTTAGGATCCCGCCAAACCATACACGGGGACCCAAGAACAACGATAACCTGAAAACTCGGTGCCCGCCCGGTGAGTACTTCAATCGGCGACGCACGCTTCAAATTTTCTTGAGTCGGACTCCGGCTGAGAATGTAAGCAGCGTACTCTGCAGCATCGCTCCAGTACATCAGCGCTAGAACTGAACCAAACTCATGAATCGCACGATGTTAAAGACGGTGCGGTTCATACGTTCAGCTTTCCCGTTGGATTGTGAAGTACCTGTTTGTGTTACTCGACGTCGTACACCTATCTGTTTGCAGAAAAGACCGACCACTTCATATTCTCCTCCGCCTTCAGTGCGCAAGACGTGGATGCGGCAATAAAATTCGTTCTCAAACCACGCCAAAAATGCTCGAACATCTTGACTGCAGCATTTTTCTGCCGTGCCGCAGATACACGCACGTAATTTGACTTGTAGTCGATGAACATGACCAAATATCTGTTCCCACGAAGGTCTTTTGGGGTGATTCGTCCTGTTAGACCACTACAGATCACACCAACGATGCGGTCCGTTGGTGCATTTGAACCCGAGTCTTTCTTGGGCTGTTTAGTTCTGGTGCCCTTGGCTTCAGCGCACGTGATACATTTTGCACGCACGTGATCAATAAGTTCAATACCATTATCAGGATCATTGACCATACGCTCCACGGTATCGTAAGCTATGTGTCCAAGACGACGATGAAAATGGTGCAGCGATCCCTTATGTACATCAGTTGTTGGCCCCGTATCTTGAACTGTCGTCATCACAATCTCATTGAGTCGTTTTGGCGCCATTATCGGCGTACTTGAAGTCAAATCTGCCACAAATACGCCATACTCAGTTTGAAAATCAAGCAGAGGATTTTTACCTAGATGCATGCACATCACATCGCCTTTCGTAGTCAGTGAGCACCCTTTTTCAAACAACTTGCCCATGGAAATTAGGTTCCTAGCCAACTTTGGCGCATGATATACGTCAGTAAGCGTGATCTGGGTCTTTATACCATTCAAAATACCATGTAGCACCACAGATCTACCTTGAGTAAACTTCCATCAGGCAACAGGAGTCCATCATATTCATCACATTCCATGACATCGTGAAGCAAGTCAGGGTCTTGGACGAGATGTCTGCTTGCCCCGCTGTCAACCACCCACGTATTCGAATTCCCTTCAGTGACGCCAAAAACGTAGCTAGGTGTTTATCCGACACAAAATTAGCTTTCCCGCGGCTATCGTCTTTTTTCGATTTGTGGCATTTCTCGCCAAATTTCCTCGCTTGCCGTAGATGTAACAATTTCGGTCTTCACCTTGGGAGTGACCTTGAACCTTGCAATGTTCCACTAAACTGACTAAACTATGCCCTTGGTCATTTTCCTAACCACTTTTCCATCGTCTCCAATTTCTTGCGCCCATGCGATGAGCTCTTGTGCATGAATGAGGTAGTCCATACGACTTGGTTGGTATCGCACCATCATCACAATTTTGAGGTGCGGCGCCGCGAAGTTGACAATTTTTTCCACGACGAGTCATTCGTGTGACTCGCTTTCTTGACACAATGCGATAAGGTATAAGAGATGCTGGTTCCACGAACGCGACCTGTCTTTTTCACTCGCAAACAATTTGGCGGCCTGTTGGTGCGTAATCGCCATCTTGAATGCTTGGTACAGCTGGTCGAGTGCGTGGTACAACGTCGGGTTGACCGCCCACTATGTCCTCACGTTGGCTCAAAAATACGATGCAGCCCCGCTGTTTGGCACCATGTATTTTCCCAGCTTGTTCACTCTAAGGCGTTCTCCCCACGCAAATTGACTCTGAATCTCGGCCATCTCGATCGCTTCGAGGAATGCATATCCCCACTGCTAGAAATCTGTGCCGAGACTTGCATATTGCTCTTCTTCTGTGAACTTATTTATCATGATCTTGGGAATCTTGATCGCTCCCGGTGGTGACAAGTTAGGCAATTTGTAGACCGGATGTCTTCCAATAGGCATGTTCTCTGCTCGACCCTTGAAGACACCTCTTGTTCCAAATCCCTTGTCACCAAGATTATTTAGCGTATGTCCTCCACCAAGCTCAGACACTGCACGACCAATCGTGGTCGGTCCTTGACCTCGCGGTGCTGTGTGAGGGATCTTTGCTGGTAGAGAAGCGATTCCGGAGCGCCTCCAGAAACGATGCTCCCATTTTGCCGAGCCTCAATTTGATTGACACGGCTGTCGATCTCATCCAGCATCTGGAGCATTCTAGCAAAAGCTGCCGCCTGGTCCATTGTCGACGATATATCTTCACTCTTTTCTTCGGCATGTCCCATCTGTGCTGTGCCCGTCCTTCCATCTTTATCCCCCTTGTTGACCCCTTTCGTGAGCCGTCCTACTTGCGGGGACCAGGTGTTGTCGTGCTCTCGTCACGCTCTCTTTACCAAGTTTTCGACTTTGGGCTCATAGACTATTGGCAAACTATAAGGTCTGCACGATGTTAATAACAGAGTAGGATGGAGAATAAAGGTGTTAATAGTTGGAAGGAGTTCTTAATTACGCACGCTGCGACCCTTCAAAGTAAATAAGTTTTTCTCCCGCGGCTCCTCGCAGTCGATCTAGTTCCTTCTGGTAAACCTTCACGGTCGTAAGAGTCACTTCCTCTTCATGGCGGCGATTACTGTGCACTCAATGCACATGATCTTCCAACAGGGTGTATGTGGCGTTTGTTGAGGTTATCTGAACCACATGAAATAAGGGTAGACCGTACAGATTTTGTTATAGGTTGCATCAGTTGAAGGTGTCTATATTACTAAATGGGTGTGACTATCGCCACAGACGTTTTCACCAGTGCCACAGACAAAACAGTTCTGACTGGCTAATATGTGTACAGTCAATATGATTGGGCGATATGGTAGCTATATTAGCCCTCAGCCTCCATAAATTGATGGGAATCGTAGCCTCTGATTAGTTCAAACAAATATAACAGAATAGATAAAATCAAACTACGGGAATCGTTATCCAACCCCCACCCTTCATAAATTGATAGAAAGCGTGGCCTCTGATTGGTCTGAGTAGATGCAACGGAATAATACGATAAAAATCACATTTTAACTCCTCTAGAAAGTACAATGATCAGCCTTGCACCACCACCCCAGGTTGCCTACGCTTCCATGTAACAGGCAAAAGCAGCAATTGATGATCATGCACTCCAACAAGGCTATGTTGTGGTTATCAAACGTACAAAAAAGATGGGGAATAGGGCAAATGGAGACATGAAAGCTTTGATTTTTGCCCGCTCCCAATCAAACCCCCCAGTGATGGGTGTAGGTACTCGCCAACGTGTTTCTTCTAGCTGCAGCGCTAGGCGTTTGTTCAAGGCCAGCATATGAAAACAAAAGTCTGGCCAATGGCAAGTGCAAGTTGACAATGGAGAACACAATCATGCTCCCTTTGCTCACCAGTCTGCGCATCCAAAAGGGAGCGCTTTAACCAAGAAGAGCCGGCAATCAATCTTGATGATGGGTCATTTTGGTGTGACACCTGGCCGTATTATCACTTCACTACGCTAAAACAACAATGTTATGACCGCAGTTCAAGATATCTACAACTTCATCGTTAAAATCGCAACAGGATGCTGGCAGGCCGATCTTCACTGGTAGCTTTATTAGATAGTCTTGCTCCCGTTGACTACTTCTCTCAGTATGATCTTCTGCAGCGGGCTAACTCACCTGCTCATTATCTCACCTTCTGCAAAGGAGATTTGCAACAAGTGCAGTGCTGGTCAGATCTGGCTTATTGATGTTCCCTACAAGACGAACAGATATGGACTTCCTCTTCTCCATATTATTGGCATCACAGCAACAAATAACACCTCCACATTTGCATACTGCTATATGAAGAACGAGACTTCGGCCGACTACTTATGCGCAATGCGCCATGTCAAAGTAATTTTTGGAAGTAATGGCCTACAGCATGCGGCATTCACCTTTGTCACTGATCGGGAGCTTGCGCTTATGAGCGCGCTTTCAGAGACATTTCCTTATACATTTGCTTGCTTTGCCGCTGGCATATCAGCAAAAACATCCTTACCAAGCAAAGGACAGCGTTTCAAGACTCAGAAGCCTGGCAAGAATTCAATCAAGCCTGGAGCCAACTTGTTACCGCCACAGCCATTGCCGATTTTCAACCCAACTTTCAGTAATGCATGCCTCCCATCCTGAAGCTTCGATGAGATACCTTGAGACAACTTGGCTGCTTTACAAGGAGTGTTTTGTTGATGCTTTCCTGCACAATAAGCGTCATTATGGACACGTAACAACATCCCAGTTGAGAGTGCCCATGCCACCCTGAAAAATGGATCACTGTGTCAAGAGGTAATTGTATTGTATGATGATTATGCTGGAAACAGTCATGAGTATCTTGAATTTATTTTATTGCAGGGGATCTACTCTCAGTGAATTCAGTAGTTCGCCTTGCCTGCGAAGGCCAGCTCGCTGTCATTGTGCAGCAAAACGCAAAGCAGCGGACTAGAGTCACGATGCAGCTTGGTTCCATGTTCTCAGAGGTGATGGGGAAAGATTCAATAGCAGGTCTGTGCTCAGCTCATCGGCAGTACCAGCAGCAGCTTAGTGAGGACCTAGATTGCCAAGGTATGTAGACTGCTACTAAGTGCAAGTAATTGCGACACGTGACATTTACTGCAACTAACTGCAACTTCAAATTACCTGTAGGATCGACGACATCTACAATGGGCTATCCTTGCACCCATATTTTTGCTATCAAGTTATGCCGCTGTCTGTTACTGATTTTGATCAGCATTGGTGGGTGGTACAGCCAATGCATCTTCATGTTGAGGCTGGGACCATGCCGATTGGAATCGAGATAGCATTGAACAGGATAAATGTATTACTGTGAGAATGCTTCCAATCATCGTAAGTGTGTGCTTCTAGATTATATCTTGGCAGTCCCAGAGACAGAATTCCGCGAACCTGTGCAAGTGCGCACGCGTGGTAGGTCATCGAGCTCAACGCAGCGACTTCCATCGAAGTTCGAGCATGTTACTGCTGATTTGGAGGTTCCTGTGCATCGCCGAAGATGTCGGAAATGCCAAAAAACAGGCCACAATGCCAGAAGCTGCCATCAAGAAGTAACAGAAGCACCGAGAGCACTATTAACACCAGCAACACCTGCAGCAGTAGACTTGGATATTGACTTAAATTAAGTCGTACAAAATTGCAGGAATCGAAGTATTTTGTGTGTGATTTTATTGTATTTATTCCGTTGCATCTATATAGACCAATCAGAGGCCACGCTTTCTATCAATTTATGAAGGTTGGGGGGTTGGATAACGATTTCCATAATCTAATTTTATTTAGGCCACTGCTAAATGTACACCCCACCTTTGCTATTTGTACACCCCACCGATCAATAGCCAATCAAAGGCCTGGTAAAGCTTCCTCACGTCGCGAAACTGTTCAGACGCGTAGTTACCTCCTGTTACGAATGTTTTGTAACAGATTCGTCACTCAAGTGCAGATGTTGCGCCTTCTCACACACTTTCAACAATGACCGTAACTTGTACACGACACTTATCCCCTTGAGGATTCAACACCTCCTACTCTTTCTAATTATTGTCATTCGAGTGCATAATAACTCGAGCAATCTTCAAGGCAGGATAGGAGAAACCCCTCGATAGACCGTCTTGTGTCTCTTCAAATAATCTTTACACTTTTCAAGCCATCTAGCATTGATGAATGTTTTGATCTATCATGAAGGCCTTTTTTTTCCTCAAAGCATCATAAACTTTGCTTGCACTCATCTCCGATCAGCTGGCATCTTAACCAAGATCATGTTCTTATACAGCCACAATCTGAAGTGATTGATCAGTATGTCTGCTGCGAGGAGTCTGAGACAAATGTTCTTTCACGGCTAGGCTGAAGGCTTTCTGATTATAAAAATACTTTGACGTGGCACATTTCTCCTAGTTACTGGATTCGGTACATGCTCCTGTGCTATATAGATTAATTTCATTCTTGTTAGTGTATACGAGTCATTTAGAGAGATTCTCCGGCCTTTTTCACTGGAAGACACATCTTCTGGCAAAAGATTCAAGCTACGTTTGATGTGTACGTTTTGTATTTACAATGTTGCCGCTTAAATGTATAATTGATGTTCGCTACTGCACTAGACGACTTGGCTTGCTGTGACATAGGCATTTTTGTATATGAAGCCACCGATGTATTCTCTGTTATAATTACTCGCATATTTATTGAATTTAAGTGTGCTCAAGACTCTCTATGGATGCTACACCACTGCTTTCTTAGCAGGAAGCAGTTGATCGCTTCTACAATAAGACAAAAGATCATTTTTGCGACATCAAACGCTTAGATTCAGCAAAAAAGCTGAATTTGTGCAGGAAAGATCGGAAGAGATAGAGTATGGCTTCGCCGAAGCGATCATTTCTAACGCTGCTTTTTTATTCGTTCATGGTCTAGACCTTGCTACTTAGACAGAGGTACAACAATTATTTATACGTCCGAACACTTTCGCGACGCAAGGAATTTTTCCAGGCTTTTGATTGGCTATCAATCGGTGAGGTGTGCATTTAGCAGTGGCCTTTAATTATTCTGTTATATTTGTTTAGAACACTCAGAGGCTACGATTGCCATGAATTTATGAAGGCCGGGGGCTGATCACAGAAAAGGTGGGGGCTAAATAACGGTTCCCCTTGGAAAATATGCTTTGCATTTTTTCCACTATGTTTATGGCTTTATGCCATACACATAACAGACTTTGAGAAGTAGGGAAGTGTTCTTGAATTCCTGAGATTAGCGTCAGCTCGTGATCAACGACAAAAAATTGGAAGAGATTCGTCCCTAATTGGTCCAAAGAAGTTTATTGCTGAAGAGTATGAGGATTGACTCTCGATCGTCATGATAACAATGCGACGGTAAATATTTCTACATTAACGAGCACCCAACGAGATGCAACAACGTAAGCTTCAAAGCATTTGTCTTGCATGTGGCATCCACCAGAAAAATGTCATTGTGACTCCGAGCCATCTCTGCAGATCTTGGATGGGTAAAGTACTGCACAGGTGGGAAATTTTTCCGTCATCATTGCTCACTATTGTTTCAACACCAAATTGCAATCTGCGAAATTTATTTACAAGGGCATCCATCGGTGCATGGCAATCTGAAGTTTCAAGAATTGCGGGCGGGCGGACGTTGTTCAGTTTTTTTCAGGCAAAACAAGTCCCCGATCACTCCGCAAACATGTTTGAATGATATTCGTTGGGACCCCAGCATCATACAATCTAACTATTGTCTTGCCCATTTCTGTTTCGAGTCTGAGGTGGACAAGATGGGCGCTTGTGGAGGTGGATGGCATATGCTTATGATCCTCTTCAACCACGTGGAAAGTCCAATGCAGTTCACCTGTATGAATTTCAAGCGAAATGAACAATTGTCAAGTACTGTCGAGGTCTTTCGTGTTTTAGTCTCTTCCGATAGACCAAGCCGATTGCAGTAAGACCCTCAATGGGCACATTTGTAGTGGACCGTATAGTGCCCTTTACGCTGCTTGCAGGGTGATTTTGTCACTATCCCATAGCTTGGGGTGGCAGCGAATTCATTCAATGCCTTTCCATCGCTTTGCGACAACAATATTTGACTCCAGTAAGTCCGGTTGGTGGCTGCATCAATTTGTTCTGAATATTGACATCAGATTCTTTCGTGTATTTTGAATTTATTTTTTGTTTGAGCCGTTACTATTGCGCAGCTCGTTGAATATTTCTGCATGGTAGGGAGGGAAGCGAGGAAATCCGAGATCGTGGAAACGTGTAAGGTATTATGTATCTAATTTACGTAGATGCAGTGATACAGTCACCCTAGCAATAAATTTGCGAGCCTTTAGTTTTAATTCACCCTCTTGATAGCACTCACTTACTCCCTAATTCATTGGCCAAAATCCACTGAAATTTACTTTAGACGAAAATCAATATTCACTCGTAAAACTACTACCACTCAACTCACTACCACCCATCCCACTCGAAAGGAAAAAAAATCAGATTCTCAGCTTTCTAGATCAAATGTCCAATCTCTTATATCGCGAATACCCACAGAGAAAAAGCTAAGGCTGTTATTTTTTATATCAAAAATAGCTTTTCATAATTTCTGAAACGTTTTGTTTATGAATGCAGATTTCTTATGTCCTCAATAAAAGCTCCTTTTGGTTATATACGTATTAAAGCAGATCTATGGTGTATAGTGCAAGATAGTTATAATCAGGACGTTTAATCGGTAGACAAGAGTTCTTCCTCTTCACATAAAAGATTTCAATGCAGCAAAACGAATTTCATTATATTTAAGTACATAGGCAACGATTTGAGGTAATGGACGCCACTTGCTCGTAACTTCATTTTTGATGGACTAGTAGTCCTTTGGAATTCGGTCAATTTTCGGCCATTTTCTATAGGACGAGCGATATTTGGCCGCCCGAAAATCAAGGATTTTGGATTTTTTTCGATTTGAAATGTTTGAATTAATCAATTTATTCATCAACCCACTATAGAAGCCCAAAGTTGTGTTTTCCGGAACCCCTACTTCAGGTTCATAGTAATGGGAATGCTCACACAGTAAAACCTGTTGAACTTGATACTATTAAGACCGACCTTTTTTATTCAGTGTGTATGCCAAGTTATTGATTATGAAACGATCTCCCAGAGTATGGTCCCGTTAATGTAGTATCAAGCCGTGAGGCAGTTCATGTCCATCAGGATTGAATTTGGTACGCGTCGGTGAGAGAATGACGGCATACTCCGCAGCTTTAGCACTTAACTCTTCGTGGTAAATATCCATATATCACTGAGATTTTCGATAGTAGTTCTTTATCTCGTCCACACTGACCGAATTCAATGCTTTTGGCACCATGTCCTTTCGTCCAGTCCATGAATAATTGCAGTGATTTCGTACGTACCGCTTGGCAGAGCCCCAAAACTTCTCGTTGAAGTTGAGTTCGCAATGAAATTCTGGATAAAATATTATCATGGGGCCGGCACCAACAATCGCCAAACGTTTCCGGATCAAGCTGATAAAATGCAATAAGCTACTTTAACATGCACTTATGGCGAAGAATGTCCGGTTGATTTACCATGATTTTTCTGCCTCAGCAATCCAGTTCGGTTGGAGGACATTTCACGCGACAGTCAGGTGTAAGGACTGCACGCCAAAGTCCTCGTTCTTCAGAGACAAGTTTGATACCCTTTGCCTTGCCACGAAGTTTTTCAATTAGATGATTTTCTGGATAAACCTATTCCTGGTAAATTCCATTTCCACAAGTCGTGTATCGCATCAGATGTTGTTTGCCACCAGGGCCCAGGTTCATGCGGTTTGCACAGAGCGCATCATCAAAAAGGCAGCGTGGCTGGTGGCATTGTCAAAGGCAAAGAGGGCCTGCATGCCTGGGAATTGTGCCTCAAAGATGGAGATTGCTCGATCAAGCACCTGGTTGTAGAGGTCTATTGCCTCCCACCATCCGTCTATTTTTACTGGATTCCAAGGGGAATGATCACACATGCTTTTTCTGGCAGCGTCGGAAACTACTCTTTTTTTCTCTTGGTCCAGGGCGAGACGTCTCGAAATTGGACAAAGGAAGTCACTGACATGAATGGATATCCCTTGGCCTTTCTTGCGCAATGGTTGTTCTCCATCCGGCATCCAAAGGCGCTTCAACGCATCATTGGCAACAAACGTACTTTCATCATGGGTCACCAGAAGAAGTGGTTGAATGTTCGCTGCTGGCCATATTACATCATCTTGGTTTTTCTCGAAATGATCATCTTTTGCAGGGAAAACAGGCATGCGAGCATCAAGTTTATCTAATCTGGCCAGAAACTTTTGGCGATACTCAATAATATCTTCTCTTTCATGACCATCTATGTAAATCACCTTCGCAACTTTGCGGGAGGTTATGTCTAAGGACTGTAGTCAGCGCATCATCGTTCGTTCAAATATTTTTGGGCAAATAAGTTACTTTAACACTGGGAGGGTTTCTTCATTCGTGTGTTTTGAAAAGGTTGCAATTTCGACGTTGAACTTATGTGCACGGAGCTATTGCTTTAGGGTAATGATGCAGTACTCGTCCAGGAGAAAAAATTGATCACTTGGCGTGTTTCCCTTGATTCTACTGAGGCAGAGACCCGTCTTACATAAACGATTCAGCATATGTCCTTATTGATATAGAAAAGTGAACCCCTCTTCCTGCTGCATCTGATATAGAGGAACTTGCCGCTTTCTTCATTTATCCTATTTTGAGTAGTCGAAAGTACCCGAGTAGCGCTGCTTCACGCGCATGTGCTGCATTGCTCTTCCCGTTTGGCCTCGATTTAAGTTTTTGAGATTCTCAACTGCCAAACTGATCTCATCTTTGGCCCACTCAAAACTCTCGTCTACATCGGATTCATCATCCAAGTCTGCATCATTTGCGTTATTCACATCCACTTCAGCACCAACTTCTGTAAACATTGGTTTCAGCGTCTAGTATTCAGTCAACGGTTTGGTTCCTCTCGCAGCATCATTCAGCACCGCCTCTTGCGTCTTTGTGTGCATGACAATTTCCCAGCTACCGCACTGGTCGGTTGCTGTCGTTGGACAGCACTGGGAGAACAGCTCTCTCAATATTCCCACAATCCTGTCATCATCTTCCACTTCATTTTCGTTCTCCATCTGAGATTTATTTTCACTGCAGCCACTGCTACTTTCAAGTCATGCACATCACCATGGACATCAATTTTCTGCTTCTTGTTATCTGCAGCATGTACTGATGCCATGTACAAGTGTTTCTTTTATTTTTTGAGACGTGGCATGGTCACTTTAAGGAGCTTTAAGTGCAAACAAATACGGAGATCGTTATGAACTTCTGAAGTGATATCCACAAATCTTGTCCATAGAGCACATCCTATTTTATGGATCCTCCAATAGTGCTTTACGGAACCCCTAAAGATTATCGCGATTGATTAATCTACCTACATACACTACACCTGATTGGCTAACAGAACCGGTTATTGGCACGTTAGAAGTATAGGCTGTATTCAACAAATTTTTGAAATTTGGCCGCATAATTAGGGGGAGGGTGTCGGTTATAAGTGTCTTGCACTATGTGTGCTGAGTGTATAAGGTCAATCACTTGAGTTCAATTTATAGTGTGTTTTTGCCGAGGTGTAGTTGGAAGTGAGTCACCGCGCGTGATAGATGAGTGATGATTATCAATGAATTCTAGCCAATAAATTGGGGAGGGGTGAGTGAATGCTAACGCCTACTTGAATTTATATTGGGTTACACAAATAAGCCAATCAGAGGTGATTTGTCTGTGGCGTTGTCAAAACGTCTGTGGCAATAGTCACACCCTTGAAAAAATCCTGACCAGACATGATGAGATAACCTCATCGTCTATCCGGCATATTCTATTCCCTAAAATCTTGACTTGGACAGAAATAAATATCTCTAGACTGCGCTGTTCATTGTCCTCCGATATTGTTGATCCGATCATAGGAAGTCGTATCAACAAATTCAGGATATTGGAAACGCACAAACAAGACGACAAATTACAATGCGTGTCCCCAATCAAGGTCCAATATCAGACGGTGTAAGTGTGAATGGACCTACATTAGTCTAAAGCGGCAAACTCTATTGCAGATAAATTTACTGCCTCAAAGGAGTACCTATTGCTCTGTTGTTTGATCAATACATAATACCTCTATGAGCATCTTTAAAATCAGAGACGGAGTACTTTTAGAAATTTAGAAGCAAACACATAAGATCAAGCACAGGGAAGAATTGGAAGAGAGGGACATATTTCTGGAAGAACTTTCTTTTTAATTTTTTGTTATGCTCTACTTAAATGATAAAAAGTCACGGATACATATACAGAGCTCTCTCGACTCGAGAAATAGGTGAAGTATGCTTCGTATGGGACGTTATCTACGGGATAACACCATAGAATTTGTGTATGCATGACCTTGAGCGTGTATCCGTGCACAACATGAAAAAGCTTTCTTTACAGGATCTTATGTAGCATCAGGATCGTTCGATAATTGCTTTATCAAGGCCTAGAATTAAATCTATGAGATTGCATTCCTTCATTTTCTTATGAACCTATGACTCGTTTACACACTTAAACAATCCAGACTTGTTAGCATGTACATGACGGATTAGTTGAAGATGGGTGTGTTGTTGTCAAGTTACGCTATCGGACGATGCATGTTGGTAACGGCACATGATTACTGATCTGCGTCGAGGCGATTTGTAATGTGCGACTATACGCTTAGTAATGCGCGGTATGGAAAACTATCAAGGTATAGTCGAAAAAACCAAGAGGCTTAGAGTGGCAAGAGAGTTTGCGAACTAAGAACCTAGGTATATTTAGTATTCAGTTTTCCACCTGCTGAGCACTACGCATCTTTTAACAGGGTATGAGCCCAACAGCTGGTTCTGACAGCGCACTAATCGCACCAAACCCAGTCAGCTTTGGCGACGGTCACGAAAGCACCGAAGCGTTTCCTGCAGTAACTCAAGGCGTATCGACGGCCCACGAGAGGGGCGATGACGTCAACGCCCAAATACTAGCGACTCTCGTCGACCTGCAAACGCGATGAAAACGACCGTATTATGGGAGCGATTGAGTCGAGGATGTTTCTCTCTGCACTTGCCAATCGTCGCGGTGGTACACCGATGCACATCGACGCACAAGGGCACTCGCCGATGCGTCCAAGAACTGGGAAAGACCGCACAAGTGTATCTTAGCAAGGAGCTGCCCTGAACGCGACGCAGCCAGGATGGTAGGCATCACAAACAGCTCCACCGGTGCGTGCGCCGTATTCAGACATAGATTACGCGGCGGCGCAGGATTATGCGCGTCGGATGAAGCCAGACGCACAGCAAGCAATGAGAGTTCCGGACGAGCGTCAAAGAAGATTGACTATCCGGAAATTCGATGGCTCCGAGCTTTATCGAGGCTTAGGATCCGGTTTTCTAGACCGGAGAAGGACATTCATGCTTCAGGTCCAGTACGCTTAAGAGACATATGGTTTCGACAGGTCCGAAGACGAAAAGACTGACCTTCTTGGTCACTACCTTAGTTGCACGGCCGAGCGCTACTACAACAAGCAGATCCAGACATTGTGGTATCAGACACCAACGCTTGCTCACGTTATGGAGCGTCTTCATCAGACATTCAAGACAAGTATCATATCGTCCGAGTCGATGAAGCTTTTTACAGCGAAGAAAGATCTAAAGAGAAGCTGCCCCAGCATTACGTTTACTTGGTGGTGGTGAGCGATGCGTGTGGCGGCGCTGATGCGCAAGTGCTTGAGAACATTGTGCACCATGCGTCGACTGCGCTTCACACGGTACTAATGGCCAAGTACTACGGCAGTCGTCCTGAATAACTTGCTCAAGCCGAAGAGCTTGAACTTGGCAAGGGCGTCGTAACACACGTTGCTGAAAGCAAGCCACGCGTTGATACGCGCACGTGTTTTGAGTGTGGCAAGTTCTGGCACATCTGGTCGGTCTGTACTGACGAAAGGAAGAAGGCGAAGAGAAACAATGGCATCAAGCGGAGTTGGAGAAATAATGCCAGGACAAAGTACATTGTTAACCACACTTTGTCTATACAAGATGCCAAGGCCCAGGATAGATTATGGATTCCGGGCAGTGGATCTAGGAGGCACCTCTTCAATGATGAGGCAAAATAATGTGATGACCAATGCCTGGTCGCCAACGGAAAAACGCTTCGTCTTACATTGGCCGGAAATGTGATGATTCACGTGATGGCATGCGGAAAAGCTAGTATTATACGACTTACAGAAGTCTAGTACGCACCGCTGCTAACGCGCAATATCGCTGTCGTACGGTAATCTTGAGCTTAGAGGTTACGGCCTCTAGTATAAGAATAACAGGAAAGCCCTTAACGCCCTCAATACCGGCTCCGTCGTGCTCGACGTGGCGATGTGCAACAACGTGCTCGTCATCGAGGCGTGAGAAAAAAGAGCTAACGAAGGGATATTGAAGACGTTCATTGCTGCGATTGATGAAGAAAAAAATCAGGAAGTTGATGAAGGTGTGCATTCAGGAACGCTCATGCACTTTCACCAACTTTTCGGCCATCTATCCTACAACACTATTGAGAGAGCGGTGCGTGATCCTAGATCTGGAATCCGGCTTACTGATAAGGAGAGAGTGACGTGTCACATGCACGCAAGAGAAGAAGTCAAAGAGCGCGCAGTCCAAGAAGGACACAGGCGTGCATTCACCGATTTACCGTATTGGTGGTGTTATCTGTTCGGACCTCAAAGGGCCCATGTCACCAAAAGATCGAGTGGGAAATCGGTATCTTGTCAGCTTCGTGGATCACAAGAGAGATTACTGCCGCGTGTTTCTCGCACGCATAAAGGATCAAGAGTCGAAGAAGTTTGAGTATTTCTTAATCTTCTTTGAGAAGCGTTTCAGTTGCCGGGTCCATGTTCTGCGAACGGACGGTGGTTGGGAATACAAGAATGTGGATTTTATTTGCTGGCGTGGCGAGACAAGTGAGCGAGGCGCGCAACCAAGCTACAGATGGAAAAGCCGAGCGTTTGCACAAAACGTTCCCAAAGAATGGCGCGCTCTATGATATTCGCAAGAAAACTCCCGCTGTCTTTCTGGGGTGACGCGGTCGAATACTCGGCGCTGGGGCTGCAAATGGATCTAGATTCACTGGATCTGGATTTTTTTTCAGATCCAGATCCATTTAGCAAACGGATCCTATTCTTAGATCCAGATCCATTTAACAAATGGATCCAACTCACAGATCCAGATCCATTTAGCAAATGGATCCAACTCACAGATCCAGATCCAGATCCACCAAGATCTCATAAAAATATAAAAATAAATTTAATTGAAATATGAGTCTATGGTATTTTCAAGTAGTTCTCCCTTATTTTGAAAAGTAATTTTTTCATTATCAGCCCCTGATCTTGAACAACTTAAATGGTAACTAGGACTAGTTTTTTTGGACATGAGCCAATCTTTTGTGCAGATCAAAGCTTCTACTGCTAGGAGGGAGGCTAATCGAAGATCTAAAATCATCCAGGATTCGTCCTCCAGAGCTGAAAGCTTGCTCAGAGGCAACCGATATTGCAGGAATTGCCATGACGTCAACAGCAATTTGAGACAATAGAGGAAAGTTTTCGTGGTTTGATTTCCACCACTCTAGTATAGAGAGATCAGCTTGGAGAGGGTAAGCGGGTTCTTTCTGGTATATCTCAAATTCCGACTTTGTTTGCATCTGGCTGGTATTTTGAGAGGCTTTCAGAAAGTTTAAAAATCCTGCTTGCTCACTGAAGGTAGCCTCAATAATATTTGCAAAATATATAGAAGAGTTGAGTTGCGAGATAGAATCATCTTGTCTGATATTATCAAGTCTGTATTTGTCGAGGAATGCTAGGAAACTAAAAGTGGTGTAATTAGCCTTTGTCTTGAACAGGTAAAAAGTATATCCAAAAGCTACCTTGATTCCAAGTCTACCATCTTATCAATGCATACACTGCATCAACTTGTTCAAAAACATATGAAAAGTATCTCATCTTGTAATGAGGATCAAAGGATAGTGGCAAAAGAAAGATTCTTCTCTGAGGGCTGATTTCTTCCATACTCCGATTTTTTTTCAATTTTGCCTCCATAGGCTGGCTTATACTCCTGATGAAATCATTGGGATGAGTCTTCCCGACCTCAATAGTTTTTAGCACTGCCAAAGAAGAGTGAACACAAGATGAGCTGTTGGAATAACTGCATCCCGAAAGATCTAAAGTTGCTGCAATAAGGAGCATTAGCCGAAACCTTTGCAATTGTGTAAATGTGTTAACAACAAAGTGCAATTACCTTGCTTGAAAATTTTAAAAAAACCAGCCAGTCTTCATTTATCCCATTCTTTTACTGAAATCTCTTCGAACGGTTTCTGATCGGCAAGGGCATTGAAGATACTTATGTACGGAAAGGTGCTTAACATATCATTTGTCGAGTTCCAGCGAGTTGCAACATCTGGTTTTGGCTGGGCTGTCGTGGAAGGGATACTGGAATCATTTCCAATCGCTGCTTTCCACAAGCGTTTGCGAGCAGGCGACGATCTAATCCATTTTATGTTGGACCGAAATTGAAAAGAAATTGCAGTATGAGGTGAAATTCAAATAAGGAATACCACTATGATTGATTGTTTAATTACCAAAGATTACTCTGAAGCATTCATCCCGTCATCGACTATCAAATTCAAGATGTGTGCAATGCACTTTCCATGAAAGTATTTGGGATCTTGATTTCTACTTCTAAATGTTGAATAATATGGCCAACCGCCACCCTGTTTGATGAAGCATTATCAAGGGCGAGGGTCATCATCTTTGAAGTTGAAGCCACCACTCCCAGGAAATCTGTAGATATATCTTTGCCAGTGTGTCCTCCTGTCAAATCACGAAAGCTGTTTACCTTTTTGTTGAACTTGTATCCTGAAGTGATCCATTGCGCAGCCACTGCCATGTAGTTAATGTTTTGATTAGAAGTCCAAATATCTGAGGTAAAAGATATTCTAGAATTGGAGGCCGCAATGTCAGCCATGATTTCCGCTGTCATCTTCTGTAGTTGAGTCAACATTTTGGCTTTGACAGTTGCTCTGCTGATAGCTTTGAAGTTTGGCTGTAAAGTTTCCATCAGGCTGCGGAATCCAGAAAGTTCCACATGAGATAATGTCAACTCACGAAGAATATTCATTCCGATTATCTCTCGTTGGCAACGTTTGATCATATTTCCAAATTGACTGGGAAGGTCTTGCGAAACTTAACACTGTTTGGGTTTCCCCTTTGGTGTCCACCTTATGCTTTTTGTAGTGCTTTATTACAGCAGATGTTCCTGTTTTAAAGCTCCGGACAGCAGAGCATTTGTTGTTGCACTTGGCTTTCAGATCCCTCTCGGGGGTTTTATACTCCTCGAAATCTTCCCAGACAGCTGAGGAGCGGCCCCGCTTTAGCATTTGTTAGTTGATAGGACTTTCAAGAGCAGTTGATATTTGAGTTGCTACCTAGTTTTTAATTTTGTTGTCTTGTTGTGTGAGTATAACATAAATCACCCCTTAGCGGAGTATATTCCTAACCTTATTTGAACATAACGCACTTATTCCAAGATATACATTCTACGTACACAATAATATCAACGATCTTTACACATTACAAGAATATACTGCAACAGGGGAGTCAGTTTCAGTATCAGTATTAGGGTCAGTTTCTCTGGGATTATTTCATTGACACCAGGACACCAAGGAATCTGTTCTGATTGTATGTCTGGATTTTTCTTTGTTATTATTTCGGGCAGCGGAATCCCGTTAAGCTGAGTGATGTGTTTCACCGGCCACAAAGGGTTTCTGGGGTTCGGCCAAAAGGAGCAGAGTTTTATTTTAACCTACCTCTGGAGCACAAATATCAGATCTACCCTGCAATATAATCTATAGAATATAATTCACGATATAGATTGTCATGAGTGGCATATTTCACCAAAATTCTACATATGACCGTCATAGTTAGTACTTGGTAGATGCATGCTATATTTTTTGATGCAAATGGATCTGGATCTAAAATTTAGATTCAGATCCAGATCTATTTAGGAAATAAACCCAACTCTCAGATCCAGATCCATTGGCCAAATGGATCCAACTTTCGTCGCGACAAGGGCTGAAATGATAAATCCAGCACTACCCAGAAGTACGATAGTCAAAAAGGCTTTATCAGTAAAGTAATTCACGTTATAAGAAATAACTATCGAATTAGGTTTGTTACTCGCGCGAGACTGTGATACCTTAGGGTGCGAATGAAAGTTGGAATGCACATTCTTGGAACAGCTTGGTCTTAACAATCAAATACGTCTTTCCCGTTTCATTTCTCTTTTTAAAAATTGCTTAGTTTATTATTGCCGTTGCTTTCCGTCACCATCTCATCAAAGCGATCATTGATACAAGTTCAGAATCTACAAGTGCATAAAAATCGAAGGGGTACTTTTACGTGTACAAACTGTGTAAAACTTCACTAGTATGCTCTACCGCCACATATACCTCACATTTTTTCACCCGTAGTGTAATAACGCTTTCATGCGTCCACATCTACCACATAGTAGCCACTTGAACATGTCAACTCCACCTTGAGGGAAAGAAATAATTTAGAGCTTACTAGTTGTAGCACCCAAGTACAATAGTAATGCTGGGACTCTAAAAACCTTGCATTCATTCCTCGCCTAAAAAGCCCATCTGCAATGGCTCTCTTACGTCTAGTCATTACATGCAAGGATAATATCATTTCAAATCATATTCTTCAGAGTCAGCTATATTCAACGTAAAAGGACCTAAACGCTTTACGACTGCTCTTATCTTAGTCTGATACGGTATTCGAATGCTCGGAAATTATCTCCGTATATCGACAAATGATCTCAATGAAGCGCGCAGCCAATCACCCTTCAGAAGGGCTGTAAGTTTATCCACCTTTTTAGATAAGAAACTGAACTTGTTCCGCCTTAAAAGCGTTCCCTATCCCTCTGCATGAGCAAAGCATCCTTTTTGTCTTTTCAACTTTTAAGTAGTTATCCACGATTAAATGCAGTACTTCACTCCATTTATTTATAAAGAGATTGTAAAACATAGAAGTGTTTCTATCATCAGACAATAATGCTTGAACAACCCCTCTTCTGAAGAAATTCATTCAACGACTTCCTGCATTCAGCACTGTGTTCGCGTAGACAGGAAAATATGTATCGGAAAGGCAGCACAGCAAAGCGCTAGGAGATTAAGCGCTCTAAATGTGTTTGAAAATCTGGAGTACAGCTCCATCTACTCCGGCGCTGACACAAGTACATAGTGAATATTGTTTTCTCTATAAATGTCCAGAATTTGATCCAGCTATTATATCGTGCCGATATTACTCAATTTTATGCAGTACGCTATCGCAATGTATAGTCAAACCGCCAACGGCATTATTGTCAACTGGCTCACGTCGATAGAAACTGGGTGATTTGCACCCAATCACCACATTCCAGTTATCTCGAACAATAATGGATCATGTACCGTGGATGGCCGCGATGTTTTGCTATATACAAATCGCCATTTTACTGACATTTGGATATATACGGGAGTTTTTTGGAAGTGTATCTGGTTATTCTCGCTATAAGTCTGCACCTACTAAACCTGGTTTTGCGAAATTGCTGTTATCATGGGAGAAGTTCTACACTAACCGCATTTATCACCGCACTCAAGATGTCTTCAATCGACCAGTGGCAAATGCACCTGGAGCGCATATTGATGTTATTGAGCGCTACTCGAAAGACGGCAATAGAACGTTACAAAGAAAAGACGGATGTGTGAGAACATGTTTAAATTTAGGATCGTACAACTATCTCGGATTCGCAGATGATTGGATTAATATCTGCAGTGAAGATGTGTTCAAGGCTGTCACGCGCTTTGGTTTAGCGTCTTTATCATCGACTATGGAATTTGGCACAACCACAATTCACCGTGAACTTGAAGAAGAATTTGCGAAGTTTATTGGAAAACCTGCCGCGCTTGTGTATAATATGGGATTTGCGACGAATGCTACTACCATTCCTGCATTGATGAGCAAAGGGAGCCTGATCATAAGTGACAGCTTGAATCATAGCTCTATAATTAATGGAGCAAGAGCTTCTGGTGCACATGTGGTAGTATTCCGTCATAACGATGCCGAACATCTTGAACATACTCTACGCATGAATATTGCCCGAGGGCAACCACGCACAAACCGAGCGTGGAAGAAAGTCATGGTGATGGTTGAAGGTATCTATTCCATGGAAGGTGAAATTGTACATCTACGTAATATCGTTGATGTGGTCAAGAAATATAAAGCGTACATATATGTTGATGAAGCTCATAGTATCGGTGCTCTAGGGCGTACTGGGCGCGGGATCTGTGAATACGCTGGAGTAGAACCCAGCGAGATTGATATACTGATGGGTACCTTCACCAAAAGCTTTGCTGGGATGGGTGGGTATGTCGCCGCCTCAGAAGAAATCATCTCTTACATTCGTACTTCAAGCGCTGGATCTATGTATGCAGCAAGTCTATCCCCTGTGGTTGCACAGCAGATTCTAACTTCGCTAAGAGTAATTATGGGCACTGATGGAAGTGATTACGGGAAAAAAAAACTTGATAATCTCCGTGAGAACAGCAATTATTTCCGACAGCAGCTGATCAACATGGGTGTTGTCACTTTGGGAAATTTCGACTCCCCAGTGATTCCAGTGATGCTATTCTGTTTATCAAAAATTCCTGAATTCTCGCGCCAGTGCTTGGAACGTAACCTGGCTGTTGTTACAGTTGGATTTCCTGCGACACCCCTTTTGCTGTCTCGCGTTCGTTTTTGCATTTCGGCAGCTCATACAAAAGAAGATCTCGATAAAGCTCTAAAACAAATTGAAGAAGTGAGTAGTAACTGCAATATTCAGTTTTTGAAGAGCTGAAATGGCTTATCCTTACTTTAAGCCAAACTCTATAAACGAACATATGATTGCTTTTTTTCGAATGCTGCTTTCGAATACCTCTACCTTACCTGGAATGAATGTAATTAATCGTTAGCCTTGCTTTCTTAATCGTTTTGATAGTACGCAGGATGGTTTCCTGGCCTTACCAATGTGAGAGTTGTCTCGGAATTTTTATCTTTTGATAGACTATGTGTTTTATATCATTTTAGCTAAAGCGCAATTTTCAGGTGAAAGCACGTTCACGTTAATTGACCCTCTCGTGGCGATTCCCGAGTTGACGATGATATACATGAGGGAGGATCTTTAAAATACACTACACTTTGATCAACTTAATGAATGAATTTAATAACCGATTTATCAGCTACTTTGGTACATCGTTGCTGCTGATTGCAATCCAGAACGAGATTTCAACTCGAATAATACCGTCGTTGCAGAAGTCAGTTTTATCGCAAGCAAGTAATAATGTTTTCATGTACAAGCCATGAATTCAACTTTTTTGTACCGTACGTTATACCTTTCTTTGTTGTCATACCGTAGATTTTAGCATCAATGAGAAAGCATCATCCTTTCACATCCTTACAAGCATCTCTGGCACGATACGATAGATGCCATAGTTATCTAATCATGCTCATCTCTTGCAAACTAAACCACAATTCTTACGTTATCAACGTATACTACAATGAACTAAATAATTCTATGACAGCACACCATAACTCCAGGCTTTTTTTGTAACATACCGCAGAATACAGCCTTTTTGCAACCGCATAGTTGCGAGTTGATTAATTATCAGAAATCCGGAGTTGGCATGCTGTCCCCGCAGCATTCTGGAGACAGATTTGTATTTCTCCTCTTTTCTAGAACATACCATAGTTCGTACCCTTTTTTCTAGACACTCGTATTTGAATCCCCTTCATAATATAATCACTGCATGCCTCACCTTGTCGTAAACATTTACTTGACCTCTTTGTAAAAAATCTACGTATCATATCAAATAGTTCACGCTTATTCATCCTTCACAATATTTTAATACATCTTTTGAGTTTGTGCTGGAAATATCCACAAAAGGGAAAAACCTATCTGGTTCATACCATAACTGGGCAATCAAACAAAAGAAGCAGAAAGGGAACACAACAAAAACGCTTGTCATAAGAATAATGGAAATGATGGTATGGTATTGTATAAAGTAGGAAACTCTCCGAGAATCTAACAGCGGAACAGCAGGTTTTTTTTAAGTGAATACCTTCATTCCTCCTACTTGTTACAAAGGATCATGATTTTTTTGGTAGATAGATTCAATTTCTCTTCTACGTTTAGCAAAAATTGGTGAGTACTAAGGATGGTAACATTGAGTGATGTCCGTTTTCTCTATTTCACCACCGAAACACTATCAGATCTATTCCGTTTACCTCTGCTATTTTGAGGAAGTGTTCTTTTCACATATCTTATACTCAAACACAAGAAGTACATTTTCAAGATGCATATAAATATATGGCGGCAGCAGAAGTTGTGGTAAGAAAAAAAACGCCCCCATCAACATCCTTTCACCACCCGTCAGCTTGTTTATCGACCACAGCACTCGACAAGTGATCCAAGATACGAAAACCTTGTTTACTTTTCGGGTTCTGGAATTGGCCTCTTTCATGATGAGTGCTGATATACTTTTTCTCGGGACAGAAATAAGCGCCATTGCTCTGTTGCACTATGCTGTTGATCCATCTACCATTCCATTTTCTCTGGTAATCATTTTCCATAGACTTTCATTAACAAAGGTATAAGACGATGTTATCGCACCTTCTAGCTATGCACAAGATAGAATGAGTTGTTTGAAACTGAGATTATTCCAGTTCATGCGTGCTGTGTTCTCTAGCTATAATTCAATGGTAAAACGTACTATCAGCATATTCATTGAGGCGGATACGTGCATCTGGGGCGGTGTAACCACACCTTGGACATTTCTCCTAGAGAAGGTGTATCAGAGCTTTCGACTTCACGCCACAAAATGACTTCCACTGTATTGTGTCAATTTTAAGAAACCCAATAAGCGATAAAACCTTTTATATCGAATGATTTCAGTCCACCACGAGTGGATTAAACCGATGCGTGGACCAGTAATAATAGATAGAATCATGACCTCGATAGAGCTATAGTAGATTGTCCCTGACTTCTACAGTTACTTTTATGCGTATTCGGTCAAATTAGAGCACGATGAGCCACTATAATCGATACGAAGTGTGTTTTTGCAAGTTCATGTATGCGTGGTGGAGAGCCAAAAGCAATGGTACAGCGCTATCACAATCTCTATAAGCCTTCAAAGGAGCGCAAAAAGGTCTTGAAACGGCTAGAACCCCACATATTGCGACGGGACGGATCAACGAAATTGCTTGCTCCGGATAAATTTGCAGAAAGCTAGACGCTGTAATACGAAATGTGACTAACGTGACACGATATTGCTAGATGAAAAAATTATCGTACTACAATCATCATCTTCTTACACCTTCGTCGAATTGAGATATTTACAACTTATAATACTTTTGTTCGACTATGTGACGCGCGGGCAAGTTAGGATGGAGTGGAGAATCTATGAAAATTGCTATTCAAGGAACAAGACGACATGAATGTCGAGCAATTACGAAGACCAACAGAGAACTGGTTACAGCCTAGATTGGGCACAACGCATCACTTATGCTCGGTCGATAGGAGTTTGTGAAATGGAAGCACCCTTCAAATTGCTACAAATTTTAGCCGACTGACGGAAAGGCGACCACTACCTGTCGTCTTTAACAATGGAGAAGCTTGGAAGATCACGTTGGGGCTAGAAGATTTTCGCGTGGGATTGATAACGATACCTTGCATTAGTATCGTTGTAATCCCAGCCTATCGTGAGCGTTGGAGGTCTAGAGTGTTCTTTCCTAGACAATGACTTTTTTTGCTGTACCTAGAGTTTTCTTTTCTATAAAAATTGGTCCGAACGCCTTTCTGTACGAGTGAATGTCTTAAGATGTACCGAATTGAGAGAAATAGCTGGAACTTTGTAGAAGGATCCACATCGTGAATTTATTACTTTCTCAAGTGTCTTTTATGCTGAAAAATGACGTGGCATACTCTATTTCTTGCCATCATTAAAATAATATGCACTTGCCTGTGCACTTCATCTTCGTCGAGTGTCAATGCGCAGCACATCGTACACTTCAGTCGAACTGTTGAAATTTCCTGTTTCTTTTGCCCGATTCCGGACTAGCCACTTGTAAATATTGGACTCCACAAGATATTAATGAAACAACGGCAAAAAAATTGGATCAATACCATTCATTCTGAGTCATAAACCGAAATGTGAAACGAAACACTTACCATTGCGGCTACAATAAAAGAAATGAGCGTGGTAGCAAACACGTGAACGTTTTGCACACTGCGTAATAAGGGCTTCTTATACACATTTTAGTTTCGGGACAGTCTTCTCAATAGTCCAGGGTTGTTCTATTAGCGACTAACGGCGTGTGTGCAGCTGGATAAGACCTCGATTATTCCAAGAGTAGTTCTTTATGTAGGAAAATCTCTCGTTTTTATCAATAAACGGATAATGATGCAAGCACATGCAGACTGCTTGACGGATTTTCTACATGGTGACTAGAAGCCTTTGTATCAAGCGATGAGGCTTTTTTTTAGTCTGATTGAAGATTTGGATGGTGTTGCAGGTAGTAAGCAAGCATTGATATGATGTAAATTTCTACTTTCTTCCCAGCTTCAAGCATAACAAAGCTCGGAACTACTCAGATGTCGATGCGATAGTTCGAGAGACCGAAGAATTGAAGAATTGAAGAAAGCATGAAGCTTTGAGCATTTTCTGTAGTTGATGACTGTGATGGAAGTTTTAGAAGGTGCTGTTGAGTACCTAGTCGTCAACAATATCGTGCAATACGCATCAAAAGACAAGAGGGACACACTGATGTCGAAGGCTGATGCACACAGAACAGAATATTTACAGCATGTTAGGATCGGTGCATTTTGCCAAAGCTTAAGCATCGTAACGAAGAAGTGCCTGTCGAGAAATGTGGCGAATGTCGCTCGAGTACTGTGATTTCGAGAGACTCGAAGGTGTCACGACTGTGGTGATGCTGGTCATTTGAAAGCGACATGTCCTAATCAAAGTATCCAAATGTCAATAGGTGAAGCTAACATCAACTTGGCGAGATCTCAGCTCAAGATATCGGCCAAACGGTTGCTGTAGATTGACCAGTGGATCAAGTCGTAAGTGTTACAGCGATTAGGCGGGGTAAGAAGATGTCCAAGACGCCAAAGGTGTGTGTATCGAGCTCAACTTAGACGAGGTGACTATAAGCCAAGTAGGCACTGTAACAATGCGGGCCTCTAAGGGTGCCACGGTACAGACTATGAAACTTACCGAAGTATTTTTTTGCGGTCAGACTTGCTCCCAATTTGGTACACCCACCACGTACCATGACGATGAACGTTACATATTTTCCTTCGACTTTTCGTCGACCTTCATTGTACTACCGTGGAGAGAGATTATTTCGTACTACAGTTTCAGTTATCATACTGAACCATCGAACACGTTTGAATTGCTCTGCAAACGCACATGGCAAGCAGAGAAAAAATCGACACTCCACTCAAGATATTGGATCGAAAACCCTTTTTGACCGAATTAGTGCAATTATTTTTTTGGATCTCAAAGATCGCAAGGCGCCAAGAGACAGGCTTGGGATTCGCTATATCATCAATTTTGCGGATCACAAGAGTAATTAATCGAACCTTCTTCTCGGCCGCACCAAGGATAAAGTGGTCAAATAATTAAAAATTTATGAGTTTCGTCGAGAAGCGCTTAGCTGTCGAATTCCCGGATTCCCGAATTCCCGGCTTGTGTAACAGCTATGGTGATGAATACGATAATGTCGATTTCTTAGCGAAAGTCTGGCGTCGCTTCTCAGCGTAGTAAGGCATGAAACCAAGCCAGTAATGACAAGGCGGAGCGTATGCACCGCGCCATATATATATGGCGCGGTGTAAGTTTTTTAAAGCTGTTTCCACTCAGTCCCACTCAGTCCCACTCAGTCCCACTCAGTCTTCGGGTCGATGCGGTTTAACATGCTGCATACGTGCTGAAAAGTTCGACTTTGAATGCTGATATCGATGGATATCACCAATCGAGATCCTTACGAACACGAGACCTACACTAATGAGGTTGTGCCTTAATTTGTCCAGGTTCGGTCTACAGAGATACGAAGAAGAACAATTTTTTGAAGCATGATCAACGTGTTCTACTCGTTTGTATTGGTGATTGCATTTTAGACTATCAATAATTTTTACTCAAGGACCGCATCGTAATCACAACGCAGCATATACGCGATTTATGACTCCGACAAAGACCACAATGAATTACTGCTGCATTGAAAGCTTAGTTTTTACCAAAACGCGAGTGCGGATGACATTGTCTGCGACCAGAAAAATGCAAAGACGTCGATAGCTCGCAGGTGCTCAAACCAAGCCACTATGGAAAAGAGAGCATCCAGTGACAAGATCGATACAAAAGTAATCAGCTGGCAAAGAGACGTATATCAGACGATGGAGGTTTCCCTGGAGTGGTGAACAGCGTGATAGGCCTGGAGATTATATTATTGTGATGAAAGTCAGAGCGTGGGCAATTCAAAATCGTAAGAGGCTATACAAGATGCAATTCAAGCTTTGAAGAGTAACCAAGCGTCGAAAATGGTGGTGAAACTATTTAATGCAATCGAATTAGATAATAAATGGGTGTCGAAGATAAAACGTGATGCAGATGGAATTGTAGAGCGCTGCAAAGCCGTTTGGTCGCATGTGGAAATCAAAAAGTGTTTGGTCGTGACTACAGCGTTACTTTCGAAGCTGTGATGCAGATGCAACGTAGAATTAAGATCGCATGATGAGGATATGGGGACCGGTTACAGCATGGATATATAACTAGCGCATATGTCCCAGAGACAAGCAACATGACATGTCGCTAGAATTGAAAAAGTGCTTCATGGCTCCGAAAGTGGGAAGACTCTGGTCGGGATTGCTGCATAGAAGCTTCTGTCCCTAAGATTTGCACAGTGTCTTACATACATGTGTGTTCACTGGAAGAGAGATGATAAACGTGCTATATTTGTGGTGGGTTACGTCGGCAATTGGGAAACGCCTACTGGACCATTGCAAATCGATGCTTTTTTTTAGTGAATTCGAGAATTACTCTGAAAAACTCTAACATTGATGCCGGAAATGAACGAGTGTTATCGAACTGGCTATATGATATCTCCAGAAAGTGTCGAGATAAAAAAGGCTCCAAGGGAGCACATTGGTACAACTGGAGTAACATTTCGGTCTCAGGGATCAGATTCTGATCGAACCAAGTAAAGAAGCCAACTACATGAGTCTATGCGATCCGTGCCATATTGTACTAGAGGGGTAACTGTTGGAAACCGCATCTACATCTACTGAATACAGCGACGTTAAGTTGAAGATCTTCACTGATGGAAGACCACGATCACGTGAAGAGTCGTATAAAGTGAAAGGTCGAAAGAGAAACATAAGATAGGCTGCTAGGGAGTTCTCAATATACCTTTTAATCAGCAAGTCTTTGTGTGTTATCTTTTGTACGGTTTCTAACAGGGTTATGAGCCCAAATACCCAGAGACTACGCGGTGCTACGCGACCTCTTCGACACTCAAGGCAAATATATTCATCTTTAGAGTCCTAGAGTGACGGAGATAAACACAATGAATCAAAGATTGGACATGCGGGGACTCCCATACACTGAAATGTAAATGACTGGATGTGGCGAGGAAACCTTATTAGACCAGATCGCTATTGGCGAAGAGTGCAACGACGTAAGCTGGAACGACGAAGAGAAGGGCGAATTCAAGAAAAAGCAAGCCAAAATTAAAATTCTTATCCAAGGATCACTCAATGAAACTTGCGAAACAAGTGATGATGAAAAGTACCGACACGGAGATGTGGACTGAGCTCGTATCGATCTACGAGGGCAAGACAAATCCTGCTATGACTGCGCAGAAGGTGTATCGCTTGCAGGGCGAGCTACACAGGACTCATCTACGTGGAAAAGGAAACGTACGGAGCCATAGCTAAAAACTTTTCGATATCAAGAATCAACTTGCAGATTTATGATCACCCGTAAATGACTTGTAGATGGTGGATCGCATGTTAAGAAGTCTTCCGTCATAGGCGTGCTATGATGAATTAAGGCGTAAAGTGTTATTCAGCACGAACATGGCAAAATACACATCGGGACTGCTTCGAGAGATGATACTTACCGCAGAATCAAGAAACAAAGACTGGGGAAACCATGCTTTCGGCAACAAGCAACGAGAAAAGACCAGTATACGCAAGGCGAAACTCAGCACGGCAAGAAGACATATGACTATGCTGACTAAAAACCAGGAGCAAGAATTGGAACTGGTGGCTGCTTTCATTGCGGTGGGGATCATTTCAAACGTGATTGTCCAAATTTGGAAGGAATATTAACGGAAAATTAAACCATGCTCGTTCGGGTGAACAAAAGGTAGCGACACATGAAGTCAAAGAAAATCCAGATGATGATCGTAAAAATACACAGAAGCGCGAAATTGTGATGGGAGAAGTGGAAAAGCTCATCAATAAAGGATATGAACCTTGTCAATGGTACTTTGACTCGGGATCGAATATACAAATCACAGCGTGCAAGGAATATTTTACGACACTACAAAGTATGGATGATAGCGAGTGGAATCCAGATATTTCAGGCTTTGCTGATGGTGTCGACGCTAAAGCAGAAGGATTTGAAACTATCCTTCTTTCAGTGATGATTGACGAACAAATGGTGTTCTTACTTGTGGAAGACGTATTATATGTCCCAACAGCTGGCTGCAATTAATTCTCACCTGACCTAGCAATGGATCAAGGTTTCGGAATGACATGGAATAATGAAAGCCAATCATTCAAAATGATAAAGGATGGGGCAAGTGTAATCTGAACACAATACAACAATAACCTATGGATGTTCACTGCTCATAATATTGTCAATGACGCAAACAAGAAAGATCAACCGAGAGGCAAGAAGCAAGATGTAGTCGCAGACATTGGCGTCTGGAACGAGAGACTTGGACATATCTGCCGTGAATATATTCGGCTAATGGTTGATCGGGGGATGGCCAAGGGCATCATGCTCAAGCGCCAGGGAGAACTATATTGTGCGGATTGTCACTTTGGCAAGCAATCAAGGAAAACATTCTGAAAAGCTATCGACAGAAAAATGGCGAGAGTAAATGAAATTATCTTTGCAGACCTAATTATTTCCCGAGTAAACAATGGCTCGCCATGTTCTGCTGTTCTCGTGGTCATGGTCGGATAATCACGCTACGTGAAGGCTTTCAAGTTGAAGTCTAAGACCGAAGGCGAAGTAAATGAGCACTTGAAAAATTATATCAAGTGGGCAGAGCGACAACATGCCCATGAACTCGACCAAAACGTGCAACAGGAAAATTTGGTGCGACAAGTCCTGACCGACAAAGGACAAGAGTTCTGCAATAGAACAATGGAGGACTGGTATACCAGAAATAGCGTAGTGCACACCAAGGTTGGACCAGACGCGTCTCAGCTTAACCTAGTAGAGCGAACACACCAGAAATTGATCGGAATGATGAAGACAATGATGCATCAATCTGGATTTCCGAAGTCGTTCTGGGTGCATGCATTAGAAAATGCGATTTACATCAAGAATCGTGTGTACTGCAAAGGTGCAGCATGTACACCATACGAGACTCTGTTTGAGTCTAAGCCGGACATCCATCACCTGCGAGTATTTGAGTCCTTGACTCAATGTCATACTCCCGTCTCAAAAAGAAAGAAAATGAGCATGAACTGCAGCATTGGATTCTTGTTAGGCTACTGCGAAGACATTGTGGGTTGTATCGTGCACATCCCCACCGAACACAAAAAGAGATTCGTTTCAGATGCGAAAATTATTGAATCAATCAATATACAAGGACCGTCATGAATCCACATTTTCAATGAAGTCAAGAGATGGTTACAGGCATTTGATGAATTCATCGAAGAGGGGAAATGGACAATCTTATTGAGGAAAACCAGGACGTATTCCACCAACTAGCCAACTGCGACACCGCCGATAAGCAGTATGTGTGCAGCAATGTTGATATGGAATCAACGAAAAGTTGCAAGGGTCAATATTAGGCGAAGATCAAGAGGTGGAGACACCACCGGATGATCTTGATAGTGAAGAGAAACTCGTGTGGGAAGACATACTGAGCAACAGTGCCGTTCCTGTAAACAGTGATTTCAACGAAGCACTGGAAATCAAAACCCATGAGTTTGTTGGCTAAGTTACGGAAAGTCTACAGGCTGAACAGAATACCCAAGATGATACAACTTCAGATTGGAAGTAGAGGTCAGCGAAGGTTTTGACAATGATATTGCTAGCAGTGAAACTGGTAGCAACCTCGAGGATTGGGATGCCGGCCGAGTCAGCCGGTCAAGTCACAGATCTGGCTACAGTGGAAGAAATCGTAGACAGCTCGCAAGCCGTTGAGCAAAAATACAGCTATTTCATTGAACCAGAGAACGAACGTGAACTTAAAACGGATCACATTACCAAGCAACAACTAGCAATACCCCACAATCAATCAATTGGACATCGACGTCCAAGGGGAGTCGAAATTCGACGGATACGCGAAAGAAAACGCACCAAGATAAATGCAAAGCTACTGAAAGCTGCTAAATTGAAACATTCACTGCCGTCTGAGAATGTAGTAGAAAATGGACGTATGCGATTAAAGCATTACAAAGTGTATCCAACATTCAAGACATCAAACATGGATCGTCGTGGGCAGCGTGGATTACACGAAAAGGACATCAAAATCCCTAAAAAGTATCACCTGGCCATGCGATCAAAACACGCAGAATTCTGGCGAAATGCAATGGATACTGAAATTGCCTCTTATAAGAGAAAGAAGTGTTAAGGGAAATTCCTCGTTAGGATATCCCAAGTGGACAACAAACTATCAGAACGATGTGGGTCTTCGATATCAAAACAGATCAGTTAGGCTACGTGGTGAGTTTTAATGCACGAGTTGTGGCGAGGGGTGACAAGCAGAGGCCTGGTATCGATTTTAAGGATACCTTCTCCCCTGTGGCAAGCATGGCCACATTCAGTGATGTTTGCTGCTGTGTGCATCTTACAAGATCTCACAATCTATCAGGTGACATCAATACCGCCTACCTCAATACCCTCCTGAGCATCAAGCAATTTCTGGAGAAAGTCGAAGGCTATCCTTGCAAAAAAAAAGAATTGTCTACATCATGGACAAAGCACTCTATGGATTACGTCAATCTGGAAGAGAGTGGAACAGCGAAGTGAATCACTGGTTTGTTGATTGTGGATTTATGCAATCTGCGATAGAAACATGCCTCTACTTCTACGATCATGACGTCGAATTCACGATTGTACTGCTCTACGTGGATTACATTTTATGCGCAACCAAAAATCTAGACTTCAAGATCAAAATGTTTGAGTTGCTGGACAAGTGTTATGGGTGGAAAGATAAAGGTCTGTTGAACACGTACTTGGGTGTGCAGGTGAAACAGAACGAACATTCCACAAAGATCCACCAGACAAAGTATTGCCAAGAAATTATTGAGCGCTTTAATTTCGGTAATGATCACCCAAGTATAATTCCGATGGAGACCAACACACGTTTGACTGTGGTGGACACAGATATGGAACAAAGAAAACAAATATCCGCAAATGGAAAGACTTTTCCATACCGAGAGCTCGTCGGGTCATTGATGTATCTCGCGACTTGTACCAGACCTGACCTCGCATATCCTGTTTAACAATCAAGCTGCTACGTGCAGAATCCTACGCAGAAGCACATTGGAGCCGCAATAAGAGTCCTTAGGTACCTGACTGGCACGACGACACAAGGAATTGTATACTCTCGAAACATGACAAAATACAACAATCAATTTTGACTGTCGATGGCTACTGTGATTCTGACTGGGTAAATGACCCCGACACACGAGAAAGCGTTACCGGTTTCGTGCACTGCCTTGCTGGAGGTGCAATATCATGGGCTTCAAGACGCCAAAGTATCGTGGCCCAGTTAACCGCAGAGGCAGAATATGTCGTGGCATGCGAAGCTTGTATGGAGGACAAGGGCTACGGAACGTTTTACTACAAGTTTTCTCAAACGTCAAGCCTATTTTCCGTATGGGGATTGACAATCAAGCAGCCTATATTATGGCAACGAATACTACATACAGCCGTAGAGCAAGACACATTGAACTGCGTTGGCATTACGTCCGAGATCAAGTGGCAAAAGGAAATGTGGAGTTATAGAAAGTCAAGACTGACTTAAATCCATCAGAATCATGACAAAGCCTCTTGCCAGTGAAAGACTCGAAAGACTGAGCTCAATGATCGGTATGGCCAAACTACACCTTTCCAAAGTGATGGACTTACTTTGGAGGAGGGCGTGTTGGAAATCTACATCTACTGAATACAGCGACGGTAAATTGAAGATCTTCACTGATGGAAGACCACGATCTCGTGAAGAGTCGTAGACAGTGAAAGGTCGAAAGAGAAACAAGATAGGTTGCTAGGGATTTCTCAATATACCTTTCAAACAGCAAGTCATTGTGTGTTATCTTTTGTACTGTTTCTAACAGTAAGGATTCAATCATGAACTGTACGAGTCAGGATTCTCGCCAGTCAGCAATCTGCACATACTATCATCTCTGGCGACAAGAAATCTCACCTATTATTGGCTTTGATACGCGCGGGAACATCGGAATGGTAGGAGTTGGATCTGATCTGACAGCAGTCTCTGGATGATCGCATTGCACAGAAGGCGAGTGAAGATTCGGAAGCAAAGAAAGCGCTCTTGACATGTCGAAACCTCCATCGAGTCAAATTTACTTGATATCAACATCTATATATCTTCGTTGGAAAGGCTTTAAGTCGACCGGAGTCGCGTGTTGCATGGAAAGAGTCTGATGAGCCGCAGTCTTTATGGAGAATGAGCAGCTGGTATTGGATATTGATCGATTTTATTCGTTGCTCCGACTGCATGTGGAGGATGTGGGCAGAGCTTATTGAGTCGATATGGACACAATATGCACGTATTTTATCGTAGGGAGCTTGCCAATCTCATAGGCGAAGTGGAACCATGCTTATCAACGCCAAAGTCAATGAGGGAGACCAATGAGGAAGAAATAGTGGCAGTTCCAATGGTCAAAACGAACAATTACATTGTTGAACAAGCCAAAATGACTGAGCACTTCAAAGAAGAAAATCAACAAATTTATCTGTGGCAAAGGGATATCGCTGGAGCCATTCAAGAAGTCTACCGATGTATAGGAAACGCCTCAATGCCCAGGACTGAAAAACTTCAGGCGACAATTGCAGCTGCGAAATGTGCAACGACTGGTCGAAAACGTGATTGACTCCTTCGGAATACGTGCAAATCACAGCAGCAAAATTGCATGTGGACAAAGCCACAATTCGGAGGCAGCTGCAAATGAGCACCGATTCAATCGATTCATGCGACAGCGGACAATGGTTGTGCTTAATTTCGCACTGATTATCAGCGCACAACCCAAGAAAAGCCTTAAGTTTATTCTATCGAACCTGTTGCATTGGGAGTCGTTGTTACGATGCCGGCAGTATTACAAAGAATAGTTTTTCCAACCAGGTGATGGCGTCGTCACACATGCGGCACTAGAGTTCTTACTGCCGACATGCGAAGTCGAATAAACAGTCATTTTTAAGAAGACTTTTCCCAGCATCAATTTGAACGAAAAGAGTAAACTTTCAGTCACAATCACATTGGAAAATGTCGCATTACATCTTCGAATGACGCGATTTGCTCCATTGTGGATCTTACGGTCTCTCGTGCTCTATAACGGCTGAAATCAACATGACAAGGCGACGTTCAGCTGTCTTGTGGATTGCATTCTGATAAAAGAAGAAAAGAACAAAGTGTTGGTTGTTGCACAATGAGATTAAGACCAAATACCAATTTCTCACGTCGTCTGTGCATGACACAGACCAGAAGAAGACGTGAAAGCTGCTATTACGATCTGGAATCACGTATCGTGCCGCCATCTTTGTCATATTCGCTGATCTGAAGCTTCACAATAGAGTGTTCATCTGGACAAAAGACATTGGAACTCCTCCAACTCAAACCCAGGAAGAAGAAAGATCGATTCGAATTGTCACTCGCAAACCCTAATTTACAAGAATATGAACCCTATATGCCGCTACCAACACCTGGAAGGGATCAAATCGAGCTCTTCTTCTGCCTGAAGCGCGTGTCTATGCAAGCATTCACGATCGAAAGCCCTCGGTAGTGGTAAAAGGATTTGCAAAGAATATAAGCGTCGCGTTCGCCATGTCAATGAGACAGCTTATGATGAGAAAATCAAATCACAGTCAGACGATTTGAGCTCATGACACTCTACTACACGCAAATACCAGCGGAACGATGCATTTGGATGTTTAAATTGCGTAATTGCTCAATACTGATCGTATTTCGTCCACTGCTATCAGTCGTCCCCGTGCTTTTGCCGACTAAAGAAGAAGATGATAACACTTGTATCATTTACCTGGGAGCCGAGTCAGCCAGATAAAAGATAGCTTCAGAATACTATATGCAAAGAACGCCGGTGTATGTGGAAAAGCTTCCGCAAGAGCTCTATCCAATTTCACTTGCGCTCTTTTTCTCGGAAGTATATCGATCAAAGATGCAAACTTAGTTTGGTAGGAGTCCACCTTGCTCAAGTCGAAGGTCTTGGCCCTGACCTTCGATACGCACATCAAACTTGCAGCCTCTAAGCACACGACGCCGCCAATTTGCCCTTTGCCGACGCGTTAAAGCCGTGTTCTGTGATGATCTTTGACGACGAATGAAGGCTCGATATGAAGTCGTTCGGAACGATCTTAAACTGTGATATTGCTTGGCATTGGGTGCTTTGACGTTTCATCGAGCACAAGTGGCTCGACACCTCTATGACGTACTAGACGACCTCCATAAAATCAGAGAATCTTTAAAAGTAGCACAATCAGCCGGTAACAAGACGACATTCTCGAGGATCATCATCCGAAAGCACGTACGTTCGAGTTGGCGATTGCATTGTGCCTCGAGAAGAACATACAAAGCCTCAAGCTCGAGGGAAAATACTATTCAGTACATCGGATTTTACGCTGAATCTCTCGCGTAGTAATCTGGGGGTCTTTATCAGCATTCTAGCTTCACTGTATGACCCCATGAAGGAAGAGCAAGCTGTCAAATCGAAACGATATGAGCGCCAACATCGCGTAGATCAAGCACGCGAACGGCTCCAAGACGACCAATATGGAACGTCATACGAAGCCTTCCATGCTCGTGATGACGATAATGGAAGATCGGTGGACGCCGATGAAGTTTACCAGTCTTTTTGATTTCTTTCACATGGATTATTTGAGTCGGTTTGCTTAAAAAGTGTTAGCAATTGCGATCAGCTTACATAGTACGGACTCGAAGGCACAGAAATAGACTTTATCTCCATCGTGGATCGCAATCGGAGTGGTGGTATTTCCTCTGAAAAGTTTGGAGTCGCACAGAGTCGTGAGAAGATCGCACATACCTCCTTGCATTATGACGGCGTCATGCGTACCGGATGCGCGTACGTCCAAACAATTTTTCAAGCTTCTACAGGTTCCCTTCTCAATCGACAAATCCCAAGCTCAAGCCTTTAAGCATGCCAAGACCGCATCCTTAATTACACAAAGCCAAACTGCGCCAAAACGATTTGAGTATACAATCATAAAGCAGAAAGTGTGGTGCTGACTCGACCTGAGAGCGCTACAATTGGTTCGGAAGTAGAGGCAGAGTAAATGTCGTTGACGAGATATTGTAGCGTTCGGACGATAAAGGAGATTTGAAATCCGCTGATATACAAATGAATAAATGGATCTCAAGAATCCAAACCAGAAGCTTATAAAGACTATGGCCTTCATTCCATTTTAAGTGTTATACTTTCTCCTGGTCGACGACATGTTACCTTTAGCGCTGGGGGAATTAGACATGGAGGTCTTGGAATAACTCGTGATGTACAGAAATTAGTGCATGTGGGCGAGCGATGTATCCGCTGGCAAGGACGCCCCGACTTTGAGTGTGCGTTCTCGTGCTCACACTTCTGCGTAGGGGGAGCTCAGTTTCGATGTATAGAAAGTATCACAACATTAATGCTCGTCAAGTGGAGTCGTTCTTGACGTATTATCGTGAACTTGGTCGTTTGGAAGCAGGTCGAAGCTTTACGAAGATTTTGCATACTTTGGAGCGATACTTTAATCTCAATAGACGTCAGCGTTTGTCCATGTGTTCAATAAGAAGTTGGCTTCCTTGTATTCGATTGAGAGGTGAAAGAGCGTCTGTTGGAAACCGGATCTACTGATTGCAGCGACGGTAAGTTGAAGACCTCCACTGGTAGAGGGTGACCATCTCCTGAATAGTCGTAGGCAGTGAAAGGTGGCAGAGAGACATAAGATAGTTGCTAAGGGAGTTCTCAATATACCTTTAAAACTATAAGTCTTTGTGTAAGACCTTTGGTGCGGTTCCCAATAGCGTCAACGAGCTCACATCGATTAAGGAGGCGGTCGGTCTTGGATGCGTACGTAATGCATCGGGAATGCTACCCAATTGCTACGTCGTGTGTAGAAGCAAAATTATGGTGGAAATGTACCCTCAAATACCTGCCAGCTTATACGAATTGTGTCTCAAATACCAGCTGTGCCGCCGGACGGAGCACACTTCTACATTATGCTCAAAGTGGGAGAACACCAAGAAGCGTATAAACAGAAAAATAATTTCTTAAAGCATTTCGTAACGCCGGTATCGATAGAGCTGAAAGCCAGTAAAGTACGAAATGTACTCCGAGTCATTAAATGCGATGAGACTGGTGGAGCTTCCTCTGGCTGCACTTGGATAAAAGTGGATAAACACGACTTTGAAGGCGATCTGACACGCGCTGTGGACGAGTTTATGGACATCGCGGAGACGGATATATCGGTAGATGTGTCATTCGAGGATTTCAAGGCTGCAAAAAGAAAACAGCCGAATGATAACCGATCGATTCATCTCACTGGAAACTGAAGGCTTCCACAAGATTTCGTTTGTCGATGTGAGGTAGACGAAGGTGTACGATCTAAAAAGACGCTATGGGACACTAAAAAAGAGATCGCTATCGAGTGATAATATAGTGAAGACGTCAATCTTCAGGTGAGTCTCGAGGATCCATAAAAAAAATAGTTTAAGCGAGCACTCGCGTGTCTTCATCACGGCAAGGAAGTTAACACTACTTATTTTTGAATCGACTGCTAATATCAAGAGTGTCGCCGGCTGCATCTTTCGCTTCTCATCATATTCAATATTGTCCTGTCCATTTTTTCCGGCTTGCTATCTGGCGCCGGGCATATTCAAAATGGAACGGGCAAAAAGATAATGCATTTCGTACGATTCAAATGGTCGAAACGAAAAAACGTGATGAGAACCCTTCCTCGCTATTTCATACCGACAATTTTCGCTGAGAGAGACGAAATGGAGTACTTGTTTGCCGCTTTCGGTGAAGAAATAAAGGCTTTTAATGCAAAGGATCAACGCGGTCGAGGATGGCCTGCAGTGAAGAGTACTGATCGCGTTGCTCGAGCTATGGGGGACACCATGATCGCATCATCGACAACTCAAGTTTTCAGGTGTCTTGAACCAAACGATCGTACCCGTCCAGTGCCATCATCGACGACCAGCCAACTCTTGTGGAAGGCTGTATCTATTGATTGGTGGCTTAACACTCTCGATATTCATACACAAAACCGTTCCGACGCTATAAAGTTGCGAATCGGATGGAAAAATCGGTCTGCTCGATTATTTCTCATTTTTCACGGAAATGAATGATCGTCAAATTTACCTGGGAAGTGGGCAATAGAGGTCTTTTGATTGGCTCTCGAGCAAGTAGCTCTGATCGAGATGCGTCTTTGTGCCAGCACCAATGAACCTACAAAGAAGCAATCATGTAGTATTCCATTACTCATCTATCTGTATGCTACGTGTCACATCACGTGCGTTTCTCCGGCCAATACGAAAGAGTTCAAAGTACCATTGTATCATAGTCTGGCATGGTCTATAGATTCCAAATTAAGAGCGAGATCATCCACGACAAGTCGTCTTGCAGGCCCCATTTTGGTTTCAATCGATGTGGCTTCGACTTGGGATAGCACACCCACAAAGGATATTCGTGCTTCACAGAAGACCATCGAACGTACTTTAGAGGTGCAGTAAAAGCTGTGGGAATCCCCATTATGACACCAGAACCGCTATCATGCTCCCTACTGCACCAGCGTTTGAACAAGAGCTTTGAGAGTCGGAAAATCGGTGTAATTACGTTTCAGTGCTTCCATCGGGTCTTCTCCCTTCATCCCCGTTTGAGGTGCGAGCAGCCCCATGCCAAGTCTTCATACGGAAAGTATGTATTATCTCGCCTCGTTACGTGCTGAATTCCGTCTCACGACGACTAGATGCGATGGCAATCATGCTGGAGGACAAAGATGAAGCCCTCCCATTGTACCGACTCGTGAGGTTTCCGAAGTTACAAGCTGCAATACACCTTATGACCGATGTCTCTGGGGCCTAGGAGTCACAAATTTCGTGGTTGGTGGATTTGAGTAAAGCAAAATTCTGAACATGCAGACATCTGGAAGACTATCTTGCATGCGGTGTAAGCTTTCGGTACACGCAGAAGAAGCTGATGAAAGACATCTACAAGACACCTCGCTACCGTATCGAGAAGCGACCGACTCGACATACCACGCAATAATTACAGGCCAGTGTTGAAGACTTTCATTAGACGATGCTGAGACCGTTCATAGCGCATTCATACATGTGGTCTGTCTGATCCTTTTGTATCCTAATTGACACTTTGAATGTATCCGTCGAAATGGCAAGTCTAACGGATATCATATCATGAAAATGGGTGTCAATAGAGGATTGCATTGGAGCATTGCGGCGGAATAACGCGAAAGTTGGAGGTAGAAGAACCTACGACTTACAATCTTCTCCGTGAAAATTGCAATTTTGATGACTGATGGCCGATCTTCTGATTGATTTCGCTTCACGGGATCAGCGTATTGATTTTCAACTCGATACCTCGCAAAGTTGTGAAGTTTCCAATGGATCGATTCGAATTGAGTCAAAGCCAGGAATACGGGAACTCTGTGTCGCATTACACCACATTGAGCGATGATATGACACCCACCAAGGAGTATTCAGTGGTCCTTGCGACGTTATATTCCAGATTTGATAGTGATCAGATGAAAGGATTGATGCCTGAGGACGGAGAGCTACCATTCTTTACAATAAAAGTCGTTTTTCTTCCACAGAATCGGCCCGATCATCGATCAAGCTCTAGTATTTGACGTCTCGTGTCCTTTAACCGGGAAGTTGAAGACGCCAAAACACAATTCGGAGTCAATGCGAATTGGGTCTGATACTCTCCCAGCCGAAACCTATCAATACGCACAGATGGATGATGTATTTATAATACTAACGACTAAGGGCGTTCACCTTTGATCTCGTCTTTTCGTCAAGGAAGAGCGTGGACAATTCGATCTCATTTACGCAGTCGTTTGAGCATTGTGCACATGTTGTTCGAAAAATGGTACAAGATCCTCGGCAGTGTTGCGTTTTGGGAGAGTCTGTGCGCTTGGCGGCTGAAATCATCGACGGCTTCGAGCTAGCAGCGTAATAATTGAGACGCGATGTAAAAGGTCTCCGGAGATATGCTGTAGAAGATCTCGAGGAGCCCGGACACGTTCCCGAATAGATCTTACATGGCGGAATCGTCTTTACAAAGTTTCTGGCGAATGAAGTCGTATGCTTTGTAGACCAGCGTGAACTAGGCGTGCGCGAGAACGGATATGATTCCTTTGAAAATGGAATGAAATTCGGGATACTTTAGTGGTTGCTTGCCCTATTCTCGTCACATTGGGCGCTGAAGAAGAGTAAGACGGCACGCGTCGCCACAAAAATGCCAGCGAATATCCATTGTTTTTTTTGGATGCTATGGGCATCACAGAGGTCAAATCCACGTTTTATCGATCAAAGACCTCCCGCCACATTGGATCCTCAAAGTCTCATCAAAGTCTTTCAAGAGTGAACGATTCCAACGAATCTTACAGCTTCTTACAAGCACCGACTTTCGATACCGAGATGTCTGGCGTCTCCACTGAGCGATAACTACATCCCTTCAGGTCGGCGAGTATAAGGCATCGACGCTCCGTCACAGGAGCGACTACAGCCTTATCAGTCGGTCCTCCAGCACGCTATTTGCGATCATTGGGTACCACCAACGAAAGTCAATTGCTAAATAACGATTGGGTGTACTTCATCTCCAAAATGGAAGAAATTTATCGCGATTTTGATGAGGTCTCCGTCAAAGTTTTTGTAGGCGCAAAAGGCCGACTCAATATACAAGGAAGGGGTTTCCAGCAAGCAATCTAAACGCTGTAGCGTTTGACCCGGGAGATTTGTTACTGGCGACAAAGAATTAAACACTAGTGTATTCAAGGAAGGAAGTGTGAAAGATGAGGAGGAACAACAAGGCGACGATGACGATTATGGTCGTGGAATTCAGACGTTGAGAGAGAGTGGAAATACAGTGTATGTGTAGCTGTCATAGGAGCCCATGCTGATTACATTCTACCTCGCGACACACACGCAAACATTTATCTTCAGCGTTCGATATGTCAACGACCTAGTATGATAAGGTCGTCTCTGGATCTATAAGAATCGTCCAGATTGCAAAATTGAAGCTTGATACATTGGGCCGTACTCTCCCGTGAGACCTATTAGCTTGTATGTGACCAATGCTTTCCGTATCCTTCTAGCAAAAAGGAAGGCGTCACATCGTCTGTAACCTCGAAAGTCAGCCCCGCGCTTATCTCAGTCCTTGCGTACTGGAACATCGCCAAAGATCCTTCCACTACCACCAATGCACATTAAAGCTGCGTGTATCGATCGGTACTCGGATGTAATGGATTATGTTATCTACACGGAAAACAAATATACCCAGTATGCGTGGATAGCGTTCATCACACAGAGCTATCAATTATACGAGCTGCACAGTTCACATCACTCAGATGCATGGCAATGTACATCACGCAATGTTGCTGGACAATATACGCGAATATATCGAGTGGGGTGGCGTCATCGGCCAACATAGACCCGTTATCATTCCATATGGATCGATTGAGCTTGATGCGAGCAAAATGCCTGTGAGAGATGGCCAGGTCCTGAAGGAAGCTTCATGTCAGAAGCTTATTAAGACTCCTTCTTGCTGCAATTCGCAATAAAAATTGGAGGATCCGGGCCTTACGCCGTGAGGTATCTGTTCGGTTGATCTGCTGCATTCTCGACTTCTCACCAAAGATGCTTATCACGATGCGTATAGCAATGTCATTCAGAATGAGCATAGACCCATACGCATCCTCGACACCGAGCTGATTTCAAGCTTACTCAGACGCACGACGATTGCTTCTTGAAGAGTGCTTTTTGGCGTGGACGGGAGGCCTTTTGGGCGAAAGATATGATTCCAATGTATCGCAAGTGAAAAATTGGTAAGACTAACAAAGTAATACGCGAAATGCCTTTGAGAAAGCAATTGCGATGCTCCGTCTTATCTGGGGAGAAAGCCACAAACGCGATACGTGGAAAGGAATCGAAAATTTCGATTTTTCTCAATCGCTTGTTCAAAAGCCTCGTACAAAATTGCTTTGATATCACTTGTTCAGTGGAAAAGCTCCGAAGCATTGCAGCTGTTGCTGGATAAACGACAATCAGGCGATCGCATCGGTAGGCTTCTGCTCCATCATATGCGTCTTTGGAGTCGATGAAACTTGAAGTGGCTCCTATAGCCAAACGAGGTTATCGCTCAGTACGACCTGAACCTTACCATAAAAACACTTCGACTTCTGAGCTGATCCGAAGCTTGTCATTCCTGGATGGATGCTCAGAGAGATATAAGATTCGTGCAAAAGTGTCTATTGTCTCACTGAAAATATGGCAAGCGCAGGAAAAATATAGAAACAAGCCACAAATGTGACACTGCTTACGACGCACAACTGATACGCGTGTGATGGGCGAAGAAGTATCATAACGCGTTTTTCTTGGCAATATAATCGTCAATGATAGTGGTAGTACAAACTCAGGTAGTGCAACCGGGTAAATAGACTTGATTATCGGGATAAATGCTTGCTTCTGGCGTGATCTTGTCGCTTGTTTGGTCATCAATTCTTGCTGCCGTTTCTTTTCAATCCAAACACCCAAAGATTAGAAATTGTTTGCTGTGCTGGTAGCATCGACGGGTGGATTTAGAATTCGCTGGAAAGAAACGTCTGTGCCACTGATTGAATTGCAACTTTGTACTCATGCGCTAACAAGCACAGATCCAGCGCTGAGAGACTGCTGGAAAGCTGTCCATATAACACATTATTTGGAGATCTCCGAATTTCAACCTCTCCGTCAAACACCTTTATAACCATTTCTCATTCGTAAACAAGATCGCAATCCATGGTAGTAGAACGATATTTTTCGCATTCAGATCGCATGCCTCAGGGAAGATTGATTGGTTTCAGAGACAACGCTCGCCTCATGCATACGACCCGAGGTGTTATATTTACTGTTCTCAATTGGTAAGAATTGAGAATATTCCAAACTCATTTCTCTCTTTCCTTGACTCAGCACAACTTGTTTGATGAAATACTGCAGCGATGTCAGATGAAAAGAAAGTATTCTTGGATGATATGCAGACCAAGGCCGTCAAAGCAAGGAACGCTTGCATAATATGGTATCTATGATGTAGAGATGACAGCAAAGCTTGATCGGGTAAGAAGTCTAATGTTTCTCCCAGCTTTTTTGTATCGTTCTGTGTGAGAATTCAAATTAAGCAATGATCTGCATGAAAGTGTATGCTGTCTTGACTGAATCCAGAATTGTACATTGTATCCAGTTACGTGATATTCCAAACATAAGGGAGATAACTTGACCTGAAAAAAAGGTAGCGGACGTAAGAATGACGTTGGAGACACTCAAGCGGCAGAGCAGCGCCAAGCCATTGATACATTTTCTTGCTTAAACATATAAGCTAAGTTTTCTGTTGCTTGACAGTAGATTTCGGGAAAACTTTTGCGACTCTCGGAATTGCATAAACCACAAGCTCATATCTGAATTGGTGAACTTTGTCCGATTTAAGATAACACATGCTTGGAAGAGTAGTTTGATTTTGTCACACATAGTAATATTGATATGAAATCTCTCATCGATTGTGGCATTTCGTTCAAATCTTTCATACTGACAGAAGTAGGACCAAACTCATTAATCCAGTATGTGATATCGGATAAAACATATATAAAATTCCAGTTGATGTCACGCAACTGCAATTCGATTTAAATAGTAAGCGGAACATCCTAAGTCATCTTTGATATTTTCTCAAGTACGTTGAAGCGATATAAGAGAGTTGGATCCAGTGATTGTTTCGAGAACGCTTGTATTCCCAAACTTGCACACGGTATGACACTTTCACTTGCAATATACATCAAACCTGTTTTTCCCATGACGAAGCCAACAAGTGGGTATGCGTTAAATTCTTCTCGATGGTTGGAACAGAAACTTTTTGGTAATTTTTTAAAAATTGTACGAGAAATGCCATCTTTTTCGCATGAATGTGGGGTCCAATAATGTGCAACATTTTCAGATTCTCCGTTTGCATTCTTGAGTACCGCAGTTCTCGCCGAGGTGGATTTGAAACGGCACACTATCGGATCTTTGTGGAATGTCATGCTACTTTTCCCGTACTGCAATAAGCGTTTCACATGTCACGATTCTTATTTCAGGAATACATTTCGTAATAAATGGCTCTCGGCTGAAGTAGAACGTATGAATTATGGGCATGGGATTTGGAATGCCGATTATCACAAGTGATATGTTGTTGATATCTCGGACAGTACAGACACTGAAGAAGAAGGTAAGAATTGACCTCTAAATCATAAGTGTCTACGGAAGCGGCGCTATTGTTCACATACGATAAGAATGTAGTTTTCTTCTCCAAGAGACGTGTTTCTCCGATGTAGGGAGCGACGAAGTGCGAATAAAACACGAAATGCGTCACCACGTACTCCAAGAAGATTGATAATAAAAGCTGGAAGACCAAGTAATGCCAGCACAGCAGTGAACATCACAACAATTGAAAAAGAATTGTTTACAATCGACATACTGTCGTATACCGACCGAGAAAAGAGAATTTTGATTTGGAAATATTTTCTTGAGCAGTATAATTAGTATCATCCGAGATCATCGATACGGCCACTTGAAATTCGTCTCTGTTTAATAGCCGTTACTAATCGCTTAGCTGACAGTACTATGCGCTTCTATGTGTTTCTATCCGTTTCGACACCATCGTCGTCTTCCGTCGATCACTTCAGTAGGTTTGAAGTATTCGCGAAGAAAGAAACGTCTTATCAGAATACTCTTCCTGTAGACAAAAGTCTTTCCATGCTATTTCCGAACGAGATGGGTTACAATGGCCTCTAATAGCATCTTTAAAAACTATGTTGCTGCTAGCGGCGTCATAAACAGCATGACAAGTGTCAATAATCCTGGATCAAAGCGTTAAGGCTCGAGCCACTAACTTGGACTTTTTTTACCGCCATCATAAACTCCTTACCATTCGGAAGGACCAGGACGCGCAAGGGACAAGAAACAGAAAAATCGATTGCTCCATATGAAAACGGGGCCATGTTAAATCAGACGATTTTCGTATCCTATGTTGATAACACATTTATCCCAATTCACAAATTTTTTAAGACAATATCAACGCCAATAATACCTCACGATGGAGTGTACATTCACGGATCGGTGCTTAGCCGTGCAGAATCGTCTGCAAAGTACGACGTAGATCAAATTAGAGGATAAGAATAATTGGTGAAGGAACGACATCCCGATCAAACTAGCGCCTGCTTTACGTAAACGTACCACCAAATGAATGGAATGAGGCAAATTCATTGGCTAGATCCGACATGAAACGTTTCCGAAGTGTGCATTCGTGGGAGATTCCTTGGGAGAAAAGTGTATTACATATTTAGATTTTAATCATTTTTCAAAAAAAGTATTTTTGTATCGCTCAAGATTCCATTTCTCGACAAACGTCATGGTCCAAGTTACCAGCACAAATGGAGCTCGCATAAACGACACTCGGAGGCCAATTAGCGCAAGGTCGTGCAGCTACGTTCGCAATAAGTACTCTTGTAGAGATCGCATGCATAGGTAGTGAGCACGTGTGATCATTATCAACAGTATAAGCCGTTTCGGTGTAAATTTGCATGAAAGCGAATAAGAAAGCAACCCGCTCGTCAAAATGAACGGAAGCTCTTCAACTGCTCAATGATGCTGATTGGCTCTTGTTGAGTATAGCAGGCGGGTTTACTTCCTCAGAGATTCTTGATGTATTAGTTAACGAAATAGTTGCACGGAATCGATCATTCGTAGAATTCCATGTACTTGACGCGAAGGATGCATGCGTATGAAGACACCATTTGGTGATCGCCTCAACAAGTAACGGAACGAACTCATCCTAGAATATCTAATGCAGATATTGAGAACGGAGCCGAAAGAAATGTTTTACAGATTTGGTACATTTCGGACAATGCGATATAAAAAATGTCGTACAGTATTGATGATATAGCAAGGAATGCTGTCAGCTTCAATAATGCTGATGATAATGATTAATTTCAATTCGGCCATTGTATATTGCTACAACGATCTGTCAAACATGTCCCCTGATCTCAAACTTGTCGAACTGTATTTTCTACATCCAAGTGCACGTTTGCGATAACTCACATTAATTTGTTTGCAGAAAGAAATGCGTGGAGCAAGACAAGCGGAGTAATAGATATCTTATCTCGGAACGCAGGCTTACAAAAAAACGGATCATATAATTAGCGTATTAGATTATCAGGATCAATCATCATGTACATGCTTCTGAGTGAGCAACTTGTTGAACAAGATTTAGCCGTGACTCCCATCATGCAACAAACTACACGAATCTGATTCGTATTTAACACTGACCTTAGTCTTCGACAAATGCCTGTACTCGGGATGTGAGTCCGTATATCCAGAAGAAGTATGAATATGTTCCGTTTGGTTAAATCAACATCGATAGCAGAGAAAACGTTCTATCTAATCATCAAGGACATCTTATCACGTTATTATAGAAGAACATTAGCTTGACAAGATACTACAACTCTATTTACGTCTTCAAGATACCTAGTAACTACAATTAATATAAAGACAATACGTTTTGTTTCAGTGATTTCTATGTGTAGTACGCGAGATATCCTCAGATAATAGACGCTTACAACGATACTAAGACTCTTAGTCATACATCACTATATAACAATGTACGAGGCACGAGCAGGAATGGATTTTATAGCTCTGTCGAATTTTCGGCAGAAAATATATGGAGAAATCTATTAATTCCTTAGAATGAATAGAGATTCTTAAGCATGCAAGAAGGGGCATATGCATGAACGAAAGTTTCAAAAGGTTCGCATCCTACCAAAGAATGTAATGAAGATGCTAGAGACAGTTGGCATGGATCCACACAATTATCATAAAATACAATTGGAACAGTCAACATTGTATCTGCAATCCTCATTCTATTGAAACAATTTAGACAGCTCAATATCATTTTGATACACGTTCACTATCGTTTTTCAAATTTCCTCCAAACGACAACCTCTACCATTACCGGACATACACAATGCTCAGTAAGTTTTTTTTTATTATTCTGAATCTTAAGGTTATTGATCAATTTTTCTTTTTTTTTAGAACTACCAGCAGAGGATGCATTCAGATCATCATGACAATTATGGTGTTTTTCTTCAGCTAAACGCTCTTCCAGCTGCTGGACACGTTGCTCCAGTGTCGCAACTGAACTCGAATTTTTCGCACCAGCCTGCGAGAATTGCTTTTCCAGATTTCCAGAGAACTGCGTTCGACCTTGATTCCCCCTTTCGACCGCCGTTCTTTGCTCAACAAGAGTAGGCTGGATAGTTTTTGGATATTCCAATGCAAACTGAGCAAATAGGTCGTCCAATTTTTCAATCGCTGTACGAAGACGCCGGCTTAGTCTTATGTATTCTGGACGACAACGAAATATATGATTGAATTTTGGAGTGTTTTTCTACAATGTGTACAGCCAAATTCAACTCGGACAGTGCATGGAATATCCTCCGTGATTGATCCAAGGTGAGTGTGAAATTTCAATCCGTCGATTGTCTCCATCCACTCTTCATCGCGCTGTTTCAACTCATGCATCCATTCATGAAAATCCTTGACGTATGAATTATACCAGACATTGATTATAGCCTCCGCATCCATAAGGAGTTGGCTTCGAAGAAATAAAAGACGGAAGAAGTTGAGCCGATGCAACTTTTTACTTTTTTCCGAATGATAAAGTACTAGAATCTGTCTGTAATCAAGATGATTCAGAACATGCTCGTCAGTACTCATCCACTCAAACTGGGAGTCGGAATGTGCCTTGATGACTTCTCGGCGGGATAATGACCGCCATGCAGGAAGATTATGACTCATGTTTCTGAGCAGACTGAATTTGAAAAATGATTTATTTCTGTTTACAAGAGCAATCACAAATCTCAAATCATGGAATTATTATATGCGCACAGTCTATTTCGGAGACGGCAGCGAAGCAACATTTTTTGCTAAAACAAAAAGCAGTCTGATTCAATTCCATGAAATTACGAGATGCAATACTTTCTCTTAACACCAAACCCAAAAAAGTATTGAAAGAACGCCTTCCTCTTATGGATTGTTGGAAGCGTTGTTTCTCTTCTGATCTTAGATATACAGGGTTTAGGGTGCTGGAATGCGAGGGTAGATGTCCCGATGAAAAGTGTGTATACCCAAAGAGCTTGAGATTCTATTAGCCAGTTTTTTAGAGAGTAAGGGTTTAGGGTTTAGGGTTTAGGGTTTAGGGTTTAGGGTTTAGGGTTTAGGGTTTAGGGTTTAGGGTTTAGGGTTTAGGGTTTTAGGTTTTAGGGTTTAGGGTTTAGGGTTTAGGGTTTAGGGTTTAGGGTTTAGGGTTTAGGGTTTAGGGTTTAGGGTTTAGGGTTTAGGGTTTAGGGCTTAGGGTTTAGGGTTTAGG
>CAJNAR010000021.1:0-277176 GCA_905220665.1 Albugo candida
AGATACGCTCGATCTGCCCAATGTTTGTGATGTCATCATGCAATCCTCCATGTCGGTATCGATGCATAGAAGTAGTTAAAAAAGTCTGTTTCAGTTACGTGACGCACTCCAGACGTTATGATTTAGACTTGAATCCACTCGGGAAAAAGACGCTAGTTCAGATTCCATAAGACAAGAGAAAAAAAATATTCTCGTTGTGGTCCGTTACCATCGGATGTTTTCAGAAAGTTCCACAAAATATTTGTGAAAGTGCTGCAGAAACGCAATATCAATAAAAAATAGGACAGGTTTACTTTTAAAATACATTTCAGATCTGGTCCGTTCACAGCAATAGTATTCATTGACAAAACACATCATACTAATGATGTGATTGTGAGAACACGATTCGAATGGATATAAAATGATGGCTGCTACATGTGGCCTTGGGTCTTGTTCCGTGCAGGTTATCCGGAGAGATGGCTGCGCACTGTCATAGAATACAGCGTATCAGTGCAAGCAACAAACACAGGCATATCCTCTGAGTTTATTCTCCAGCTCGATAAAAAACACAGATATGTCCATTCTAAACCGATGAAGAAAGAAACCTTTCGTATCACTTCGATCTTGACAAGACTTTTTAATACGCTCGATCTGCCCAATGTTTGTGATGTCATCATGCAATCCTCCATGTCGGTATCGATGCATAGAAGTAGTTAAAAAGTCTGTTTCAGTTACGTGACGCACTCCAGACGTTATGATTTAGACTTGAATCCACTCCGGAAAAGGACGCTAGTTCAGATTCCATAAGACAAGAGAAAAAAAAATATTCTCGTTGTATTCCGTTACCATCGGATGTTTTCAGAAAGTTCCACAAAATATTTGTGAAAGTGCTGCAGAAACGCAATATCAATAAAAAATAGGACAGGTTTATTTTTAAAATACATTTCAGATCTGGTCCGTTCACAGCAATAGTATTCATTGACAAAACACATCATACTAATGATGTGATTGTGAGAACACGATTCGAATGGATATAAAATGATGGCTGCTACATGCGGCCTTGGGTCTTGTTCCGTGCAGGTTATCCGGAGAGATGGCTGCGCACTGTCATAGAATACAGCGTATCAGTGCAAGCAACAAACACAGGCATATCCTCTGAGTTTATTCTCCAGCTCGATGAAAAACACAGATATGTCCATTCTAAACCGATGAAGAAAGAAACCTTTCGTATCACTTCGATCTTGACAAGACTTTTTAATACGCTCGATCTGCCCAATGTTTGTGATGTCATCATGCAATCCTCCATGTCGGTATCGATGCATAGAAGTAGTTAAAAAAGTCTGTTTCAGTTACGTGACGCACTCCAGACGTTATGATTTAGACTTGAATCCACTCCGGAAAAGGACGCTAGTTCAGATTCCATAAGACAAGAGAAAAAAAAAATATTCTCGTTGTGGTCCGTTACCATCGGATGTTTTCAGAAAGTTCCACAAAATATTTGTGAAGTGCTGCAGAAACGCAATATCAATAAAAAATAGGACAGGTTTATTTTTGTTCGACGAGACAAAATATATTTCAGATCTGGTCCGTTCACAGCAATAGTATTCATTGACAAAACACATCATACTAACGATGTGATTGTGAGAACACGATTCGAATGGATATAAAATGATGGCTGCTACATGTGGCCTGGGGTCTATTGTTCCGTGCAGGTTATCCGGAGAGATGGCTGCGCACTGTCATAGAATAAAGCGTATCAGTGCAAGCAACAAACACAGGCATATCCTCTGAGTTTATTCTCCAGCTCGATAAAAAAACACAGATATGTTCATTCTAAACCGATGAAGAAAGAAACCTTTCGTACTCTATCACTTCGATCTTGACAAGACTTTTTGATACCCTCGATTTGCCCAATGTTTGTGATGTCATCATGCAATCCTCCATGTCGGTATCGATGCATAGAAGTAGTTAGAAAAGTCTGTTTCAGTTACTTGACGCACTCCAGACGTTATGATTTAGACTTGAATCAACTCCGGAAAAGGACGCTAGTTCAGATTCCATAAGACAAGAGAAAAAAAATATTCTCGTTGTGGTCCGTTACCATCGGATGTTTTCAGAAAGTTCCACAAAATATTTGTGAAAGTGCTGCAGAAACGCAATATCAATAAAAAATAGGACAGGTTTATTTTTGTTCGACGAGACAAAATACATTTCAGATCTGGTCCGTTCACAGCAATAGTATTCATTGACAAAACACATCATACTAACGATGTGATTGTGAGAACACGATTCGAATGGATATAAATGATGGCTGCTACATGCGGCCTTGAGTCTATTGTTCCGTGCAGGTTATCCGGAGAGATGGCTGCTCATAGTCATAGAATACAGCGTATCAGTGCAAGCAACAAACACAGGCATATCCTCTGAGTTTATTCTCCAGCTCGATAAAAAACACAGATATGTCCATTCCAAACCGATGAGGAAAGATACCTTTCGTACTCTATCACTTCGATCTTGACAAGATTTTTTGATACGCTCGATCTGCCCAATGTTTGTGATGTCATCATGCAATCTTCCATGTCGGTATCGATGCATAGAAGCAGTTAAAAAAGTCTGTTTCAGTTACGTGACGCACTCCAGATGTTATTATTTAGACTTGAATCCACTCCGGAAAAGGACGCTAGTTCAGATTCCATAAGACAAGAGAAAAAAAATATTCTCGTTGTGTTCCGTTACCATCGGATGTTTTCAGAAAGTTCCACAAAATATTTGTGAAAGTGCTGCAGAAACGCAATATCAATAAAAAATAGGACAGGTTTATTTTTGTTCGACGAGACAAAATACATTTCAGATCTGGTCCGTTCACATCAAAAGTATTCATTGACAAAACACATCATACTAATGATGTGATTGTGAGAACACGATTCGAATGGATATAAAATGATGGCTGCTACATGCGGCCTTGGGTCTTGTTCCGTGCAGGTTATCCGGAGAGATGGCTGCGCACTGTCATAGAATACCGCGTATCAGTGCAAGCAACAAACACAGGCATATCCTCTGAGTTTATTCTCCAGCTCGATAAAAAACACAGATATGTCCATTCTAAACCGATGAAGAAAGAAACCTTTCGTACTCTATCACTTCGATCTTGACAAGACCTTTGATACGCTCGATCTGCCCAATGTTTGTGATGTCATCATGCAATCCTCCATGTCGGTATCGATGCATAGAAGTAGTTAAAAAAGTCTGTTTCAGTTACGTGACGCACTCCAGATGTTATTATTTAGACTTGAATCCACTCCGGAAAAGGACGCTAGTTCAGATTCCATAAGACAAGAGAAAAAAAAATATTCTCGTTGTATTCCGTTACCATCGGATGTTTTCAGAAAGTTCCACAAAATATTTGTGAAAGTGCTGCAGAAACGCAATATCAATAAAAAATAGGACAGGTTTATTTTTGTTCGACGAGACAAAATACATTTCAGATCTGGTCCGTTCACAGCAATAGTATTCATTGACAAAACACATCATACTAACGATGTGATTGTGAGAACACGATTCGAATGGATATAAAATGATGGCTGCTTCATGTGGCCTGGGGTCTATTGTTCCGTGCAGGTTATCCGGAGAGATGGCTGCGCACTGTCATAGAATACAGCGTATCAGTGCAAGCAACAAACACAGGCATATCCTCTGAGTTTATTCTCCAGCTCGATAAAAAACACAGATATGTCCATTCTAAACCGATGAAGAAAGAAACCTTTCGTACTCTATCACTTCGATCTTGACAAGACTTTTTGATACCCTCGATTTGCCCAATGTTTGTGATGTCATCATGCAATCCTCCATGTCGGTATCGATGCATAGAAGTAGTTAAAAAAGTCTGTTTCACTTACGTGACGCACTCCAGATGTTATGATTTAGACTTGAATCCACTCCGGAAAAGGACGCTAGTTCAGATTCCATAAGACAAGAGAAAAAAAATATTCTCGTTGTGGTCCGTTACCATCGGATGTTTTCAGAAAGTTCCACAAAATATTTGTGAAAGTGCTGCAGAAACGCAATATCAATAAAAAATAGGACAGGTTTATTTTTGTTCGACGAGACAAAATACATTTCAGATCTGGTCCGCTCACAGCAATAGTATTCATTGACAAAACACATCATACTAACGATGTGATTGTGAGAACACGATTCGAATGGATATAAAATGATGGCTGCTACATGCGGCCTTGGGTCTATTGTTCCGTGCAGGTTATCCGGAGAGATGGCTGCTCATAGTCATAGAATGAACCGTATCAGTGCAAGCAACAAACACAGGCATATCCTCTGAGTTTATTCTCCAGCTCGATAAAAAAACACAGATATGTCCATTCTAAACCGATGAAGAAAGAAACCTTTCGTACTCTATCACTTCGATCTTGACAAGACCTTTGATACGCTCGATCTGCCCAATGTTTGTGATGTCATCATGCAATCTTCCATGTCGGTATCGATGCATAGAAGTAGTTAAAAAAGTCTGTTTCAGTTACATGACGCACTCCAGATGTTATTATTTAGACTTGAATCCACTCCGGAAAAGGACGCTAGTTCAGATTCCATAAGACAAGAGAAAAAAAATATTCTCGTTGTGGTCCGTTACCATCGGATGTTATTAGAAAGTTCCACAAAATATTTGTGAAAGTGCTGCAGAAACGCAATATCAATAAAAATAGGACAGGTTTATTTTTGTTCGACGAGACAAAATATATTTCAGATCTGGTCCGTTCACAGCAATAGTATTCATTGACAAAACACATCATACTAATGATGTGATTGTGAGAACACGATTCGAATGGATATAAAATGATGGCTGCTACATGCGGCCTGGGGTCTATTGTTAGTGCAGGTTATCCGGAGGGACGGCTGCGCACTGTCATAGAATACAGCGTATTAGTGCAAGCAACAAACACAGGCATATCCTCTGAGTTTATTCTCCAGCTCGATAAAAAAACATAGATATGTCCATTCTAAACCGATGAAGAAAGATACCTTTCGTACTCTATCACTTCAATCTTGACAAGATTTTTGGATACGCTCGATCTGCCCAATGGTTGTGATGTCATCATGCAATCCTCCATGTCGGTATCGATGCATAGAAGTAGTTAAAAAAGTCGTTTTCAGTTACGTGACGCACTCCAGACGTTATGATTTAGACTTGAATCAACTCCGGAAAAGGACGCTAGTTCAGATTCCATAAGACAAGAGAAAAAAAATATTCTCGTTGTGGTCCGTTACCATCGGATGTTTTCAGAAAGTTCCACAAAATATTTGTGAAAGTGCTGCAGAAACGCAATATCAATAAAAAATAGGACAGGTTTATTTTTGTTCGACGAGACAAAATACATTTCAGATCTGGTCCGTTCACAGCAATAGTATTCATTGACAAAACACATCATACTAACGATGTGATTGTGAGAACACGATTCGAATGGATATAAAATGATGGCTGCTACATGCGGCCTTGGGTCTATTGTTCCGTGCAGGTTATCCGGAGAGATGGCTGCTCATAGTCATAGAATACAGCGTATCAGTGCAAGCAACAAACACAGGCATATCCTCTGAGTTTATTCTCCAGCTCGATAAAAAACACAGATATGTCCATTCTAAACCGATGAAGAAAGAAACCTTTCGTACTCTATCACTTCGATCTTGACAAGACCTTTGATACGCTCCATTTGCCCAATGTTTGTGATGTCATCATGCAATCCTCCATGTCGGTATCGATGCACAGAAGTAGTTAAAAAAGTCTGTTTCAGTTACGTGACGCACTCCAGACGTTATGATTTAGACTTGAATCCACTCCGGAAAAGGACGCTAGTTCAGATTCCATAAGACAAGAGAAAAAAAAATATTCTCGTTGTGGTCCGTTACCATCGGATGTTTTCAGAAAGTTCCACAAAATATTTGTGAAAGTGCTGCAGAAACGCAATATCAATAAAAAATAGGACAGGTTTATTTTTGTTCGACGAGACAAAATACATTTCAGATCTGGTCCGTTCACAGCAATAGTATTCATTGACAAAACACATCATACTAACGATGTGATTGTGAGAACACGATTCGAATGGATATAAAATGATGGCTGCTACATGCGGCCTTGGGTCTATTGTTCCGTGCAGGTTATCCGGAGAGATGGCTGCGCACTGTCATAGAATACAGCGTATCAGTGCAAGCAACAAACACAGGCATATCCTCTGAGTTTATTCTCCAGCTCGATAAAAAACACAGATATGTCCATTCCAAACCGATGAGGAAAGATACCTTTCGTACTCTATCACTTCGATCTTGACAAGATTTTTGGATACGCTCCATCTGCCCAATGTTTGTGATGTCATCATGCAATCTTCCATGTCGGCATCGATGCATAGAAGTAGTTAAAAAAGTCTGTTTCAGTTACGTGACGCACTCCAGATGTTATTATTTAGACTTGAATCCACTCCGGAAAAGGACGCTAGTTCAGATTCCATAAGACAAGAGAAAAAAAAATATTCTCGTTGTATTCCGTTACCATCGGATGTTTTCAGAAAGTTCCACAAAATATTTGTGAAAGTGCTGCAGAAACGCAATATCAATAAAAAATAGGACAGGTTTATTTTTGTTCGACGAGACAAAATATATTTCAGATCTGGTCCGTTCACATCAATAGTATTCGTTGACAAAACACATCATACTAATGATGTGATTGTGAGAACACGATTCGAATGGATATAAAATGATGGCTGCTACATGCGGCCTGGGGTCTATTGTTAGTGCAGGTTATCCGGAGTGACGGCTGCGCACTGTCATAGAATACAGCGTATCAGTGCAAGCAACAAACACAGGCATATCCTCTGAGTTTATTCTCCAGCTCGATAAAAAAACACAGATATGTCCATTCTAAACCGATGAAGAAAGATACCTTTCGTACTCTATCACTTCAATCTTGACAAGATTTTTGGATACGCTCGATCTGCCCAATGGTTGTGATGTCATCATGCAATCCTCCATGTCGGTATCGATGCATAGAAGTAGTTAAAAAAGTCGTTTTCAGTTACGTGACGCACTCCAGACGTTATGATTTAGACTTGAATCAACTCCGGAAAAGGACGCTAGTTCAGATTCCATAAGACAAGAGAAAAAAAAATATTCTCGTTGTGGTCCGTTACCATCGGATGTTTTCAGAAAGTTCCACAAAATATTTGTGAAAGTGCTGCAGAAACGCAATATCAATAAAAAATAGGACAGGTTTATTTTTGTTCGACGAGACAAAATATATTTCAGATCTGGTCCGTTCACAGCAATAGTATTCATTGACAAAACACATCATACTAACGATTTGATTGTGAGAACACGATTCGAATGGATATAAAATGATGGCTGCTACATGCGGCCTTGGGTCTATTGTTCCGTGCAGGTTATCCGGAGAGATGGCTGCTCATAGTCATAGAATGAACCGTATCAGTGCAAGCAACAAACACAGGCATATCCTCTGAGTTTATTCTCCAGCTCGATAAAAAAACACAGATATGTCCATTCTAAACCGATGAAGAAAGAAACCTTTCGTACTCTATCACTTCGATCTTGACAAGACCTTTGATACGCTCGATCTGCCCAATGTTTGTGATGTCATCATGCAATCTTCCATGTCGGTATCGATGCATAGAAGTAGTTAAAAAAGTCTGTTTCAGTTACGTGACGCACTCCAGATGTTATTATTTAGACTTGAATCCACTCCGGAAAAGGACGCTAGTTCAGATTCCATAAGACAAGAGAAAAAAAATATTCTCGTTGTGGTCCGTTACCATCGGATGTTTTCAGAAAGTTCCACAAAATATTTGTGAAAGTGCTGCAGAAACGCAATATCAATAAAAAATAGGACAAGTTTATTTTTGTTCGACGAGACAAAATATATTTCAGATCTGGTCCGTTCACAGCAATAGTATTCATTGACAAAACACATCATACTAACGATGTGATTGTGAGAACACGATTCGAATGGATATAAAATGATGGCTGCTACATGCGGCCTTGGGTCTATTGTTCCGTGCAGGTTATCCGGAGAGATGGCTGCGCACTGTCATAGAATACAGCGTATCAGTGCAAGCAACAAACACAGGCATATCCTCTGAGTTTATTCTCCAGCTCGATAAAAAACACAGATATGTCCATTCCAAACCGATGAGGAAAGATACCTTTCGTACTCTATCACTTCGATCTTGACAAGATTTTTTGATACGCTCGATCTGCCCAATGTTTGTGATGTCATCATGCAATCCTCCATGTCGGTATCGATGCACAGAAGTAGTTAGAAAAGTCTGTTTCAGTTACGTGACGCACTCCAGACGTTATGATTTAGACTTGAATCCACTCCGGAAAAGGACGCTAGTTCAGATTCCATAAGACACGAGAAAAAAAAATATTCTCGTTGTGGTCCGTTACCATCGGATGTTTTCAGAAAGTTCCACAAAATATTTGTGAAAGTGCTGCAGAAACGCAATATCAATAAAAAATAGGACAGGTTTATTTTTGTTCGACGAGACAAAATATATTTCAGATCTGGTCCGTTCACATCAAAAGTATTCATTGACAAAACACATCATACTAATGATGTGATTGTGAGAACACGATTCGAATGGATATAAAATGATGGCTGCTACATGCGGCCTTGGGTCTATTGTTCCGTGCAGGTTATCCGGAGAGATGGCTGCTCATAGTCATAGAATGAACCGTATCAGTGCAAGCAACAAACACAGGCATATCCTCTGAGTTTATTCTCCAGCTCGATAAAAAAACACAGATATGTCCATTCTAAACCGATGAAGAAAGAAACCTTTCGTACTCTATCACTTCGATCTTGACAAGACCTTTGATACGCTCCATTTGCCCAATGTTTGTGATGTCATCATGCAATCCTCCATGTCGGTATCGATGCATAGAAGTAGTTAAAAAGTCTGTTTCAGTTACGTGACGCACTCCAGACGTTATGATTTAGACTTGAATCCACTCCGGAAAAGGACGCTAGTTCAGATTCCATAAGACACGAGAAAAAAAAATATTCTCGTTGTGGTCCGTTACCATCGGATGTTTTCAGAAAGTTCCACAAAATATTTGTGAAAGTGCTGCAGAAACGCAATATCAATAAAAAATAGGACAGGTTTATTTTTGTTCGACGAGACAAAATACATTTCAGATCTGGTCCGTTCACAGCAATAGTATTCATTGACAAAACACATCATACTAACGATTTGATTGTGAGAACACGATTCGAATGGATATAAAATGATGGCTGCTACATGCGGCCTTGGGTCTATTGTTCCGTGCAGGTTATCCGGAGAGATGGCTGCGCACTGTCATAGAATACAGCGTATCAGTGCAAGCAACAAACACAGGCATATCCTCTGAGTTTATTCTCCAGCTCGATAAAAAACACAGATATGTCCATTCCAAACCGATGAGGAAAGATACCTTTCGTACTCTATCACTTCGATCTTGACAAGATTTTTGGATACGCTCCATCTGCCCAATGTTTGTGATGTCATCATGCAATCTTCCATGTCGGCATCGATGCATAGAAGTAGTTAAAAAAGTCTGTTTCAGTTACGTGACGCACTCCAGATGTTATTATTTAGACTTGAATCCACTCCGGAAAAGGACGCTAGTTCAGATTCCATAAGACAAGAGAAAAAAAATATTCTCGTTGTATTCCGTTACCATCGGATGTTTTCAGAAAGTTCCACAAAATATTTGTGAAAGTGCTGCAGAAACGCAATATCAATAAAAAATAGGACAGGTTTATTTTTGTTCGACGAGACAAAATATATTTCAGATCTGGTCCGTTCACATCAATAGTATTCGTTGACAAAACACATCATACTAATGATGTGATTGTGAGAACACGATTCGAATGGATATAAAATGATGGCTGCTACATGCGGCCTGGGGTCTATTGTTAGTGCAGGTTATCCGGAGTGACGGCTGCGCACTGTCATAGAATACAGCGTATTAGTGCAAGCAACAAACACAGGCATATCCTCTGAGTTTATTCTCCAGCTCGATAAAAAAACACAGATATGTCCATTCTAAACCGATGAAGAAAGATACCTTTCGTACTCTATCACTTCAATCTTGACAAGATTTTTGGATACGCTCGATCTGCCCAATGGTTGTGATGTCATCATGCAATCCTCCATGTCGGTATCGATGCATAGAAGTAGTTAAAAAAGTCTGTTTCAGTTACGTGACGCACTCCAGACGTTATGATTTAGACTTGAATCAACTCCGGAAAAGGACGCTAGTTCAGATTCCATAAGACAAGAGAAAAAAAAATATTCTCGTTGTGGTCCGTTACCATCGGATGTTTTCAGAAAGTTCCACAAAATATTTGTGAAAGTGCTGCAGAAACGCAATATCAATAAAAAATAGGACAGGTTTATTTTTGTTCGACGAGACAAAATACATTTCAGATCTGGTCCGTTCACAGCAATAGTATTCATTGACAAAACACATCATACTAACGATTTGATTGTGAGAACACGATTCGAATGGATATAAAATGATGGCTGCTACATGCGGCCTTGGGTCTATTGTTCCGTGCAGGTTATCCGGAGAGATGGCTGCTCATAGTCATAGAATGAACCGTATCAGTGCAAGCAACAAACACAGGCATATCCTCTGAGTTTATTCTCCAGCTCGATAAAAAAACACAGATATGTCCATTCTAAACCGATGATGAAAGAAACCTTTCGTACTCTATCACTTCGATCTTGACAAGACCTTTGATACGCTCGATCTGCCCAATGTTTGTGATGTCATCATGCAATCTTCCATGTCGGTATCGATGCATAGAAGTAGTTAAAAAAGTCTGTTTCAGTTACGTGACGCACTCCAGATGTTATTATTTAGACTTGAATCCACTCCGGAAAAGGACGCTAGTTCAGATTCCATAAGACAAGAGAAAAAAAAATATTCTCGTTGTGGTGCGTTACCATCGGATGTTTTCAGAAAGTTCCACAAAATATTTGTGAAAGTGCTGCAGAAACGCAATATCAATAAAAAATAGGACAGGTTTATTTTTGTTCGACGAGACAAAATATATTTCAGATCTGGTCCGTTCACAGCAATAGTATTCATTGACAAAACACATCATACTAACGATGTGATTGTGAGAACACGATTCGAATGGATATAAAATGATGGCTGCTACATGCGGCCTTGGGTCTATTGTTCCGTGCAGGTTATCCGGAGAGATGGCTGCGCACTGTCATAGAATACAGCGTATCAGTGCAAGCAACAAACACAGGCATATCCTCTGAGTTTATTCTCCAGCTCGATAAAAAACACAGATATGTCCATTCCAAACCGATGAGGAAAGATACCTTTCGTACTCTATCCATTCGATCTTGACAAGATTTTTTGATACGCTCGATCTGCCCAATGTTTGTGATGTCATCATGCAATCCTCCATGTCGGTATCGATGCACAGAAGTAGTTAGAAAAGTCTGTTTCAGTTACTTGACGCACTCCAGACGTTATGATTTAGACTTGAATCCACTCCGTAAAAGGACGCTAGTTCAGATTCCATAAGACACGAGAAAAAAAAAATATTCTCGGTGTGGTCCGTTACCATCGGATGTTTTCAGAAAGTTCCACAAAATATTTGTGAAAGTGCTGCAGAAACGCAATATCAATAAAAAGTAGGACAGGTTTATTTTTGTTCGACGAGACAAAATATATTTCAGATCTGGTCCGTTCACATCAAAAGTATTCATTGACAAAACACATCATACTAATGATGTGATTGTGAGAACACGATTCGAATGAATATAAAATGATGGCTGCTACATGCGCCCTTGGGTCTATTGTTCCGTGCACGTTATTCGGAGGGACGGCTGGTCACAGTCATAGAATAAAGCGTATCGGTGCTAGCAACAAACCCAAGCATATCCTCTGAGTTCATTCTTCAGCTCGATAAAAAAAACACAGATATGTCCATTCTAAACCGAGAAAGAAAGAAACCTTTCGTACTCTATCACTGAAACTAGTAAAACAACATAAATCATAGGAGGAAATTATGCGGCTGCGTCTTGCCTCTGTTGCAGGATACTTCAGGCTTATACTCTGCGGCAGTGAGGTATAGTTAATTCATTTGCACATTCTCTAGCGCAATTTGTTTTATTCATTAATGGTCTATCGTGATTGCAAAATAGAGAGTTGCTGCCTCGCGAATGATTGCGGCGCCGAATGGAACGGGCGTTGTTTGCCGAGATACTTCGTCGATGGGGACGTTTCTATCTTGAAACTGGTTTTATTACCGATAGCAAGCAGGGAAGCATGATTAAACAATTAGTTTATTAGAGGATGAAGATGTCATTGCAGATATGCAGCTTTACCTTCGAAACAATAAATTCTGCATAGTACCAGCGGATTTTACCAAGCATGTCAATGAGCAAATACTTTCAAAAATTGATCCCACCGCATCTATCCACCTCAGCACTGTGACCCACTGAATGAAGGTACTTGGACTACGCTATTCAGAGGTGAAGAAAGGCATGTACGTTGATGGTCATGATCGAGCAGATGTCTTGGCATATCGTACTCAGTTTTTGGAACGAATGAGAATCTATGAGCCATTTATGCCGGAATTTGCTGGGCCGGAAATGGAATCGGAGATTTGGCCTGCCAGAGATGCCATCATCCTAGTGACTCATGATGAAAGCACATTTGCCGCCCATGATGGCCAGAAGAAGCTATGGCTTCCTGATAGCGAACAGCCACTGTGGAAGAAGGGGGATGGAAGATCAATACATGTCAGCGAATTCTTGACTGATGTTGGTAAGTCTATTATTTTAAAGGTTTTCGCTCATTACTTTGATCAAAAGTCAACATTTTCTGTCTTATTCAAGGGGGTCGACTAGCTTTGAGCAAAGAAAAGAAGCTTCAACACACCAATGTTCCAGAAGAGGCCTGCATAATCACACATCCCGGCAAGAACTATGATGTTGGTGGACTGCGGAAGACCTTCATAGGCAAGTCCGGAATGCTGCAATTTCCATTTTCGATGCGCAGTTTCCCAATTCAGTAGCACTCTTCGCTTTCGACAACGCGACTAGACACGCAGCATTTGCTGAAGATGCTCTCGTGTCTCATGGGATGTATCTTGGACCGGGAGGAAAGCAACCGGTGATGCGGAACGGAATGTTTGTAGATGGGACATTGAAATACATGGTATTCCCCAAAGATCATCCTCTGGCCGGACAATCAAAGGGCATAAAGATCGTCCTGCAGAAACGCAACCTTTGAACGACAAACCTTCGCCTCGATTGCCGGGGTAAATGTGGTGACACAGGTAGCTGCTGCGACCGCAGTGTTATTCAGAACCAGCCAGACTTTAAATCTCAAAAAGGTTTGTTGGAAGAGACAATCACCGCGGCGGGCCATCTCATCATATTTTACCCCAAATTTCATTGGGAATTCAATTTTATAGAAAACTTTCGGGGGAAGAAAAACGATACGCAAAAAAAAATTGCAATTACACATGGAAAGTATTGGCCGCGACAGTTCCGAAAGCACTTGCCTCAGTTTCGCTCGCAACATCCGTCGCCATGCTAGAAAGTGCTTCCTTTATATGGATGTGTGTCGGAAAGATCTAACCGGAAAAGCCGCGGAATATGCTATGAAAAAGTACCGATCACATCGAAGAGTTCCAGACTCAGCTCACAAAGACAGCAATGCTTTAGTAGCTACTGTATGAAGCTGTAAGTATAATATAAAGATAATATATTACACTTGTACTCAAACCCTAAACCCTAATTTGCCCACTGATGGCGGCCAAATTTTTACGCTTCCATAGGAAATACTAGTTAAATCTAGAGAAATAAGGCAACTTATAGAGCCTTATAAATTATCCAAAAACCATCCAATTAAAACTTGAAGCCTTTTGTTTTGAAGCGCTAAACTGTACCTATCATATAAAATCTCTGTTTTTGTCATGCGATGATTTATGCGTGAAGAGTAGTGAATTTACTAAGGCCTAAGAAAGTCACAGGTTATAGGTGATGTGCACTGTAGCTAGTCTTGTTGTAATTTTTGGTATTTTGCAGAGGGAGAATTCTTCGCAGGGGTGGTAAAAATGAAAATTAGTATTAACCTTAAAACCTAGACATGTACTTAGCTAGATAGTTCAACCGTACATAGGAGCTTCATCATCAACACTCCCCCTCCATTAATAAGTTCCAGTGCCTGACTTGGTCACGAGAAACCTGAACTTCTTTGTCGAAATCGCGTTGGTTAGGAAAGCAGCTAATTGCAGCCGAGTCTCAATGTACTCCAGGTGAACATTCTTGGCCTTAACATGATCGCGTACAAAATGATAGCGAATATCAATGTGTTTCGCACGATTCTGACGTCCTTCGTTCTTTGCTATTGCATTAATAGACTCTTTGCCCACAACACTTCTTGAATGCACAATGAAAGTGCCACGTATTTGGCTTCCGCTGTACTTAGAAAGACACTGTGTTGCATTTTGACTTGAAAATCACTGGAGAATTGTTAACCATTACCATCACTCCTGACGTCGAACGTCGATTGTCCTTGTTACTTCCCCAATCGGCATCACTGAACGCACTAAGCATTAGCTCGCCAGACTTTCTTCCATAGCAAATTCCATTTATTTCCGTAGTCTTCAAGTAACGTAGAACGCGAATAGCCGCATTCCAGTGCTCTTCACTTGGCTTCTCCAAATGACGACTCAATTGGCACACAGTGAACGCAATATCTGGTCTTGTTCCGGTAGCCACGTATAATAGTGACCCCACTAGAGACCGATACGGACGATTCTCCATTCTTGGGTCCTTTTCTTCACACTTGGATTGTATACCGGTTTTGCCGTTACTTGGTTAAACTCCTCTGTCATTCTGGCGATGCATGCACTCTGACTGATCTTGAGCTGCTTCACACTCATATTGTACTCGACTTCGATGCCGAGAATAAAACGCACTTTACCTAGCGTTTTTAGCTGAAAATGACCAAATAGTTTTTCTGCGACTTTCTTGATTAGTTAGTCAAAACTCCTCCAACAAGCATGTCATCGACATACAAAATCACGTATACCCATGAAACTTGGTCATCTTGACGAACAAATACACACGCGTCCGAAACGCATTACTTAAATCCCATGTTCATAATAACACGTGAAATTATCTTGAACCACGTAGCAGCAGCTTGCTTTAGTCCGTACAAACTTCGATTCAGCTTTAGAACTTGATCAGGTCGCGTTTCAACACCTTGAGGCGTGTATATATACACATCTTCTTCCAACACACGATTGCAAATGCCGTGTCAACATCATATTGATGGATTGTCCTACCTTTATGACAGCATACTGCCAGGAAGATACGAATCGAATTTCGATTCGCAACAGGTGAGTACGTCTCGTAGTAATCGACTCCATAGGTTTGACGATAACCTAATACCACTAGTCGATCCTTGTAGCGCTCAAACTCACCCCGCTCATTTCTCTTATCGCAAAAACCTACTTTGTTCCGATCACTTTTTTATTCGGAGGTTTCGCCAACGCCGTCCACGTGTTCATTGAGTGCAATGCCTTTAACTCGGTCTTGATTGCCTCACTCCCCATCTTTGATTGTGGAGACTTCATCGCATCTTTATATATTGACGGTGTTTCCAGCGCTGCATTGGCTTGTTCATCTTCAAGGCGGTACCTTTTCTTTGCACGCTCCATTGATTCATCACTAGTTGTAGTCACGATGGCGTCTGATGTTTTAATCGGAAGCAGAGCGTGATAATTGTTACTCCATGGTGTTTCAAGTAGGGCATTGTGTTCACGCACTTGAGAAAAACCTTCACGCCTCCTGGGCACAATGTCCAGACTTGTATCCATATCGAAATCAGTTGTTGCTCTCCATAGTTACATCATCATTTCCAAATAGTGGTTGAGATGCATGCACGAGATCTTGACTGGGACTTAGACATCCAAATTCACTTGGAGGCGAAATAATTTGATCATATCCAGTCTGATCCACCACCATCGGTTCTTCGTCACTTGGGGCATGAATAACTGGTGATCGCACCATGACATCATCATCGTCGTCATTGTGATGCGTGCATGGTGTGAACTGACTATCGCCAACAACTTGCACGTATTGAGACTTGAGTAATTCTTGAAATATTACCGATCGCGTAATCTCCAGTTGTTGTGAATCATTATTCCAGACTCTGTATCCCTTGACATCATGTGCATACCCCAAGAACATGCATCGAAATGACGTTTTGTCCATCTTCTGCCGCTTTGCCTTTACAACGTAACCGAAACCTTGAGCACCAAAAACTCGAATGGATGATAAGTTGGGTTTGGTTCCAAAACATACTTCGAACGGTGTTTTAATCGGACTAGCAGCGCATGTAATTCTATTGGTCACATACACCGCGGTGTTAATGGCTTGGGCCCACCACTTTTTCTCAACGTGCATGTGATTTAGCATAGATCTTGCGCGCTCCGTGAGTGTTCTGTTCATTCGTTCTTCCATGCCGTTTTGCTGTGGCGAATACGGCACTGACGCTTGATGAATGATTCCGGACTTCCGACACACTTCTGCAAAACGCTTGTTTATATATTCTCCACCTTTGTCGGTGCGAATACACTTAATCGTGGTGTTCAAATGGTTTTCCATCATCGACTTGTACTCAATGAATTTTTCCAACGCATCTGACTTGTGTACTATGAAATACAAGACCACATATCGCGAATAGTCATCCAGGAACGTTACAACAAGTCTTGCTCCACCCTGTGACTTGGTCTCCATTGGACCCATTGCATCACTGTAACTATCTGAAGCAGCGGTGTGGTCTTTACTTCACCGTAACTTGCTTTCGGAAACGGTTTGACCGTCGACTTCCCAGTCACACATCCTTCACAGATATCGTCGTGTTCATCATCGACAGAGGGCGAATCTTTTATCTTGAATCCCTCGACACACTTTTTGAGGTTTCTCATGGCCTCGATCGGTAAATGTCCCAATCGTGCATACCATATATCTTGACTGATTGGTCGAGCTCCATTCCCGACCTCTTCCCTCGTGCTTGCTGATTCCAAGGTATTGCATTCCAGCACAAACACTTTCCCTTTTGGGCCACTTGAGTCATCACTTCTTTTTCATTCATTATCACACATGTCTTGTTGCTGAATGTCACATGCAAACCTTGTCTAGACATTGCATTTATTGAAAGGAGTCTACGATCCAGCTCCGGTACGTATAAGACATCTTCAATACGAATTGGCTTCTTGTTCTTAAGTACAACACGGATTGTTCCATCAGCAGCCACTGACTCTCCATTCGCACTTGAAATTTTAACCGACTTATCCAAGAGCGAATCTCCACGAACTCATTTCGAAATGGGATCATGTGACTACTCGCACCACTGTCGAGTAACCAACCATCCGCACCATGTTCATTAACTGTTAACGCAATCTTGTTTCTTTTGTCCATACTTGTTGCAAATAAATCATTTCCCGGAGAACTTGTTTCTTGATTCCTTCGACCAATTACTCCTGCTCTTGAAGTTTCTTGTTGCCTTCAGAGCGAGTTCACTCTTTTCCTTTCGAGCAATGCCTTCGTATTCACGACGAAGTATCTCCTTGGCTCGAAATGGGTCGATGTCCTGTATGTTTTCTACCATCTTTATGATCTGGTCGTATTCATCCGACAAACTTCCAAGCAAAATCACAAGCAGCTCATCGTGGGAATTTCATCACCGATGGCTTGCATTGTCATGCACAACTCATCAAACTTGAGAAAATGTTCCATCAAATCTCCTCCCCTCTGCATTTTGAACTCGTGAAGCTGCCGACGCGTCTGTACCCGATTGTGAATGCTTTTACGGAGAAAGAAGCTCTTCAAAATTTCCCATGCTTCTGCCGTCGTTCCTGCGTTCCGAAGCATGGACTGAAAACTTGGGCTTAGCAAAGTACAAACATTTGCGAAGGCCTTCATGTCACGACTATCCATTGTGACACTCTGGCGTCTCCTCCGCTCGGCGCCTTCGTCGCGTCGATGTGTTCAAGCAGGCCCTTCTTGGCGAGTTTCATCCGTGCGTTGAATTCCCATACGAAGTAGCTGTCTTCCTTAAGCACATCGTTTCCATCAGCCGTACTTGGGCTCATAACCTGTCGTAATTGTTGGTAAGTTGTAGAGGGAGAATTCTTCGCAGGGGTGGTAAAAATGATAAGTAGTATCAACCTTAAAACCTAGACGTGTACTTAGCTAGATAGTTCAACCGTACATAGGAGCTTCATCATCAACAAGTCTAAGCCTTCTCGTATTAGACGCCCACAGCCACTAATTTATTGTCCGATAGCTGCAGATTGATTAGCCTGATGTGCTCCACACTGGTTCAGGGGCATCAGCTTCAACAGATCCAGTCACGGTCTACGGTACTCACTCTATGAAACTTTCGCTGTCCACAAAGTGTCGCATGAATGAGCTGCGTGGAATGAACATGGCTCGTTCAAGATTCTGAAACAGGTATCAGGTATAAGTATTCAATTTGGCGATGTCTTGTTGTAAACGTCTGGCTGCAAGTGTGATAATTACAAACCAAGAGAATTATGGCCAAAAGTACAAGGTATGCTGATGCGAATCATGTCAAGCCAGTTAGCTATGAACTCAATACGTTAATGTACAATTTGCGTAGATAAAACATTATATCAGGGAACATCGGGATAATAACGTGGTTCGTGCCGGTATTTTCAACACTTTGTTTTAGAAGTCATACGCAGTAGCCGATGATGTGTATCGCTCCGGGACATAGTTTGAATATCAGTAATAGTAAAGAATTTCATAGTTCAGCTTTCTTTCCGGAAGGTTACATCAAAGCTACGAACTCTCGATGCAACACAAGCACGAAGCTCACCTATTGCTATCCGGCGTGTACGTTTGGGTAACGGGTAAATGGTTAAGTAGATGATCTTTCTCTCAATTTAAACGCTACAAGTCACAGAGGGCTTCCGTGATTGCAGCCGCTTCTCAGATAAGTCAATGTACTTAAATTGGAAATAACAGGACACGGCATAGTTCGAACCATCCAGAGCAAGGATTTCCTTTCCTCCAGCATCGGACTAGATCTACGACAATAGAGTTCGGAATGTTTAGACCGCATTAAATTCGACTCGGTTTGCTTAGTTCAGCACCGAATTTCTACGTAAAATAGCTGAGTTACGACAGTGGTGTCATTACCTTAAATACCATGTCCTTCGCATTGGCATGATAGATTTTTCAAATATTTTTCTTCATGATGGAAAGTAATACTGATAGAGGATCACTTTGTTTGACCTGCGCTGCGGCATAAATGGTGGTGTCATAGTTTCTGTAATTACCAACTGCGCCTTCGCGTCGGTAAAAAGACAATCCCAGTCTTTTGTCAAAGGCCTTTTTCCAAAACGCAAGACATGTTAGTCTATTAGACTCGCTCATAAGCTTATAAAGCAATGAATTCAGTCTGTGTTGCCCGAATCACACATGATCCTTCTTCAAATAGTAAGCTGATGCCAGTTGGCGCTGTGATGAAAGTATGGTATCTTTTTCCAGCTGATATTAGAACACGATCTTCAGACACTCGATGGAAATTATGTAGCAGGCTGATAAGATGCAGTTGGTAGTCCTTGCATCTCTAGAGACGCACATTTCTATTCCTGTATAATCGCTTGGGTGTATTGATCGTATTTTAGCGACTATGCAATTATTGTGTGAATTTTTTTGGGTATCATTCGATGAGAAAGGGATATGCCAGCCGTTGTCGCAATTCTAGTAGCGATTGTCAAGGCTATAGAACAAACAGCGAGACTTGTTAAGATCGGGGAAATAGCCCCAGCAACAGCTAGATTCACTTCTGAAGATATTTATAGCGTCGATTATGGCTTCCATCGTGTTATTGAGGAGAAGTGGTGGATGATAATGATACAGACTTGAAAATGGGTACCATCAGAACAATATTCGACCCTTGAGTTCAATATCGACCTCAAATTACAGTTCGGTGCCCGCACAATGAAGACGACAGTATGAAACTTCGAAGTTGCTTTAGCTGTAAATTTATCTGTTGGTTTGCACTCGAGCAGATTTTTCATCATTACGACGACACTTGCTCAATACAATTAGATCTCCTCAATCGGTAGCTGGATAATAATAACGAGAGCTTTAACTATTGCTCGCACATTATTTGTTGTTGCTGATTTCCTATGGGCCTTTCCGCCAAGTGATCAATTTAAATTATGAGCTACAGCACTTATGATCGCTCATGCTTCCCTGTACAATCATTCTAAATTGCTAATGCTAATAGATCAATCATTGTATATATAACCGTTTGACTCGAGCAATAATTATGTTTGATTCTCTCCGGTTAAGAAAAAAAAACCGTTGTGGGATGATTAGTCGCTAAACGGACTCACAATTGTGTGAAAGAGACATATACTTATAAGATAAATGTGTGGCTCGGTATTATTTTCTCGCACAATCACTTCTCTTGATATTACATTTACATTGAATCTCATTGTAGCATTGATCTCCGTAGCTAATTTAATAAGCGCAGCTACTTTATATCGTTCAGAAGCATGATTTGGTCGTGACCTACGGGAAGCGTGGTGAATAGCTCGACGAGCTTATGGCGATATCATTCCGCTCAGTATACGAGATAGACCAGCTTAGAGTTTTTAATCATCGAACGAGATGTGAGCCTCATTCCCTGCAAGGCAATATATTCTAAATCTAGAATTTACATTCACTGTCTCCATTAATGCGATATTTGAATACGAGCGAGCGTTCGACGTAGTGCAGAATCTAGAAAGATTCGATATTGCAGGCGACGATTGCAACCTGCGCGTGCTGAAAAAGGGATTAGTCTAAGTTTCTTACCGCGGAAAGAATATTAAGCTATTCATTTTGCCTCGGGACAAGAAAATATATGGTGACCACCACATTTCGAATAATGAATAAATATGAAACTAGCACAATTTCAAACATGATCCTTCGCAAGTATAGCAATTCATGGGAGGGGTATGGCTGCCAAATGACATAACGCTTAGTACAGCAGATCGACTGATCGAGAAATTTCAACTATTGCAACAAGACTGTTTCTTGTACTAAGAATAAAAGAAGTCGGAGCTAAAAGTAGTGTAGCCAAAAGTCGCAAAGAACTGTCTTTGTGCGCTGACGCGATAGCGTTGTTGTGCCGCGATGAGGACTGAATGCAATGAAATGACTGAGTTATTGGAGAGATTGCGGACGGGAGAGATAACAAAATCGCAACTATTTGAACAAATTACCAGGTTGCATCCTACTGCGATTGAGCCAAAGTCACACAGTATCAAAAATATAGACTTGATCAGACGATCCACTAGTACTATATCTACTCATGTTGATCCAGTTCAGGAGCTCCTAGCTACGTCTGCTTCTGATTTGAAATCGAGGTTTCCCATTGTATGTACGCACAGTGATTTATCACAAGAATGTTCGTCTGAAGAGGAGGATTCCAGTGCACGAAGTTCAGTACTGGCGCAAAGAGATTTTTGCCAGTCTGTCAGTAGTGGCGGAGCTAGAATAAATCAGTCAAAAGGCTCCGCAAATTACAAATCTCAGCAAGTGCTGGACATCACGAAGTCCGAATCGTATAACATTGAGAAAGATTGTCGTGAAGAAGTGGAAAATGATGATTCAAACGCTAGCTCTCCTATAACAGGACTAGCAAATGCTGATGAAATCGGGAAATTGAATTCTATGGTCAACTCACGTGTTTATTCCAGCACTGCGTTAGGCTTACGTGAGCATATTTTATCTCAAACACGCCAGAACTCTACGAGTAGCAAGGAAATGACGAAGAGTATTTCTTACGCTTATCGACCATTCAATACTGATGAGGATATTTTGGTCGATACAAAAGATAGAAGAAGAAAAAGTGTAGACGATTTTACGCGTGATCAACGTAACGAACCTCTTCAGCAGTCATTCTCTCTTTCAAATTCAGCTCACATGAGCCCTAAAGATGACGGTTTTCATTCTGATGGCAGTACAAAACGAGAAAAGAAACACAGTAGCAGCAATAATTTTCACACACGAGTCTTGAGGTGGCTAGCTCGGAAAGATTCTCAACAAGAGCATATCAAACAACAGTTACTTTTGACGGAATTAAAAGACTGCAGCTTTTCACCACAGCTCAACTCAAAATCGATGAGATTTGCTGAGATGTCAAGAATTCGTAAAGGTTTTGTAACAAACAAGGCCAACTGTACTGCAAGTTATGCTGCGTCTGAGCGCCTTTATCAGCAAAAAGGTCGGTACAAGGAACGTGAGGAGCTTACGGCACGTTTCATGGACCAACAGGAAGCTATCCTGCGTCAGGAGTGTACTTTCCAACCACAGATAAATATCAGCTATGCAGTATCAACTAAGGTCAGATCCAAATATCTGGAGAAAGCAGTCCCTTCGCCAGCAACATATGCTGCTCATGCACAAGCAAGTGAATATGCATTGAAGGAGTGCACCTTTAAACCAAAAGTCAATACCATCAGTCCATCAATGATCTCGGCACATCTTTATTTGAAGCAGAATATTTTTGACCGCCTGAGTCGTATGGAGTCCCAAAAAAAAAGTTCAAATTTCGCAGGGTGCCAAAACGATTCAGAATTACGTCCGTCCAATCAAACTGAAAGCGATTTGTTCGTGAATCAAGCAACTGATCCAGATGCTTTTGATTTGATCACAAGTGACCTTACCGGGCAGGATAGTCCAAGTGGAATTGCTCTGAGTCGGTCTATATCAGGATTTTTAAGAGACACTAATTCGATTCGTCAGCGGAATTGCTCGTCAAAAAAATCTAGGCCACACTCAGCGGGGAAGGTCCTTGTGAAGGGAAAGGAACAAGATCAGCGATTTCGGAATTTTATCGAGCGACAGCATTTTTATGAACAAGCAAAACATCAACGACTCGAGAAGTCCAAACAACAAAAACAGTCAAATCATAGATTCTCAATGAACAAACATTCAGCAAAGATGATGGCTAATGGTCGGAAAGGAGAATTTTTGGAACGGGTTACTAAAGATTTGATCATGAGAGAGCGAGAAGCTTTGAAGAAAAATTATATGAGCTACGCCGACCCTCATTGCACATTTCGACCCAAAATTAATCAAACAAGCGCAAGGAGAAAAGCTCGTTCTATAATGGAATTAAGTCGGGGAGATCTGCTTCGTCGTGAAACTGCAAAAAGACTGGTGAAAATCCAAATGGAACAAGATGAAATGGCACGCTTGACTTTCCATCCTCAGCTCAATCCAATTTCAGACAAGGCTCATAGTAAACTCAAGATTCTCAAGAGCCCTGAAACGTATTTGCAACGTGTGAGGCAACAAATTGATATCCGAGAAAAAAAGCAACGGAATGCAGCAAAAGAAAAAGAGGCAAAAGAACTTACAAAGTGCACGTTTCACCCGAGTACCATCCAAGCTCCCGCTTATGTACATCATATCGCCAAAAGTGCTTCGATACGAAAGAGATTACGGCAGCAGACGGATAACCAACGCCGTAAAGAGTCCGTGGAGCAATGGAAATAAAAGACTCAGCACGAAGCTCTATGGCACTTTAGTGAAATAAATGATCTCATGGTTTGCGCGGATTTTACATGGCATCCAATCTCCCTCATCTGAACGGTAGCAGTGATTCACAATATCGATCTGACTCGCGTATGTGCATGCTGTGCCATTGTACAAACAAAAGACTACAGTAGATAATAATATCAATGTTGTTGTCTGCAATAAATGGATCGATAAAAGGGGAGACTTATGACGATATATATATTTATATAAGTTGGGAATCTTGATTCTACTAGCACGGCACCTTATCGCCAGTTAGAGGTTCTACCTTTCGACTGAGAAAAAAGTCTGATTCATGAGCAAGTCAATGCAGGGTGCTCGATAATAAGATCTTGATGGTCGTCAATGGTTCGAGATCATGCAATACACCGAAGACCATTTTGGCTCTCCAATAAGCTGATCGCGATACATTTCTAATGTGTTTTCAACATATGCATTGCGGAGATAGTCAAAATCGCAGAGTAGATATTCATATTAATGCAACGCTTAGCAAAAGGCGTACTATTAGTAGCCTGAGACCAGATAGTCAAAGTAGCATCGTCCAGGTAGTCAACGAAGGAAGGAAAAATGTGATGATAGTGTTCAGGGGCTAAGGCCCTAGCTGTTGATGCTCGCTCCTCTGTTGAATTAATCCTGCTATATTGCCGCTTTACTCCAACATGTGGTCCAACAAATCGAAATGCACGACACGAAGCAGATACCTTCCGATTAGAGTCAATGAAGAAGAAGTCTAGAGCGTATGAATTAAGGTGTCGCGGAGAAATCAAACTACGCGATACTCCAAGGAGCCAGGATAGCTTTTGCGGGGTGTTGTAGTTGAGGCATACTTCAGCATCTCATCCTTGGCGTGCCTTGCGTACTAGTTGTGGGCCTTCGATTGTTTCGCTTCCGTGCCAGTCAGCATATTATCGTAATGGGACGAACAAAGTCGTTGTGAGTCAGCCTTACCGAATTTTTTTCACTTCCCATATTTTTGTGCCCGATAGTTGATGGCCATAAATTCTGAGGTTGCTTCTTTGATGAGTGCCACTTGGACATATCAATGTATACGATTTCGCGCGTCATGCAGCACATCACTCAAACAAAGCCATATCGCATACGTTTCTGTGCAAATGAGATAATTTATCAGATCTTCGCAGAAGCAGCTATGGAAATCATAGTTTTGAGTCCAATGGATTATTCTCAAAAGCTCAGAGCATGTTACAACATTGATAATCACCGTTTTAAGTAGTATTTCGTTCGCATCAGTTCTTAGAATGAAGTTGGTTCGGCTGTTAATGGAAAAGCCTGAGGAGGCGATATTACGTACGTAAAAAAACCTGGATGACTTTCCAAGTCGCTGAAAAGGTTTTGGAGCGGGTAGGCAACATCGATATCGAATCCTCTTGATCACAGATCTAATCAATTGATCGATTTTCACGTTGACAATACCGCACTATGATCTTGAGTATCAGGAGGACAGTTTGTGAAATGCGAGTTCAAAGTAGAGTCCCCAAGAACCGCAGACATTTAATGTTGTCAAGATAAAATGATTGAGACTGCGAAACGCCAAGACGGGCAATGTTATAAGTAACAGAGACAACTAAAACGATTGTTCCGCCGATGCGATAGATCACAAGCCTTCATCGTGTGCGTCAAGTCACGAAAACCTCATTTGATAATGAGTCAAAGGACTCTTGAGACTGGAATATTTTACAACTGGGAATTGATTTGATTACTGCTCTCATGTCTTCTGTCTTGACAAGGAGGGGGCTGAAAGTCGAGAGGCGAGGTGATAAAAAGCAGATGAATTAGTGTGAGCATAAAGATAGCAATGTTGTGGAAAATATTCGAGTTTTATAGGAAAGCAGTTGCGGGATATTTCTGTTGCGAGTCTATTGGTCTACTCTTCTGTATCATCCAAACTCAATTCTTCGATTTCTTCCTTGTCAACGTCGTCTTCATCGGCGTCGGACTTTTTGGCAAAATAAAGATCGTCGTCATCGCGATTATCTGCGCCTTTACTCGTTGAACTTTGTTCCGATCTCTTCACTCTTTTGAAGAGTCTAGGGACTTTATCGAGTGCGTTTAGTGAGATATCTGGGTCCACATACTTCTTGATAAAGTCTCTGACAGGCATATAATCGAAAATGTTGTCGTACACTTTTACCGAAACACCTGATGGCGAGACTTGCTTTGATTCTTTCCGAAACAAGACCATGCGATGTGTATGTTCTTCGTATTGTGGTATCCCCATTTTATGTTCGTTCTCCTTCACAGATTCCAGGGACAGTTTGATTCGTCTCGAGTCAAGCCAAACAAACTGAGTATCTCGATTTGCATTCATCACCTTTTGCATCCACCGTCGTTCATAAGTCGTTAGTCTCCCCTGATTACTTCGAAGAACTAACACGCACACAACTTTCTCTAAACATTTCGATAGAAACTGAGAAGAGTTTCGAACTTGTATCGCACGTTTTCTTATTTGTTTGAAGGCTCGCCTTATGAGACCTTTGCTCGACTGCAAATAATTCAAAAATATTTGCTCTGGTTTTTCTCCGTTAGACACCGTAAAGATAGTCGGTTGGATGGAAGAACGAATCTGGAAGCGATTTAGGACGGATTGTCTCGAAGAAGGGAATTTTTGGGTGCAGTCCATAACACCGACAGAACATTTCGAGTTCAGAGTTTTGGAAGCTTTATCGAATACTTCCGGAATCGGGTCATTCGGCTTGGCACATAACACCACCCAAGATTCATTTGAGAAGAAAACGCGTTGCATCATTACTTCATCGGTAGTTTCAATATGATGAACGTGTTCTTTCATCGACATATACTTGAGAATAGCACCTCCAAACAATGCGAGTATGATTCCACACATTGCAGCCACCACGTACCAGTATTCTCGCCACATTCGATTCTTCATGAAAAGCTTAAATCCTTTCGCATCGCTTACATTGCCGGAAGACCGCTTACTTCGCATATTAATCGGACGTGTGGCTGAGAATAAGTCGACTGGATTGGGTAATAATGCTACGACTCTATCCGAAAGTCTAATCTGATCATCTCGTGGAATATCACATTATTTGCTGGTTTTCTACTTAGCTGTAGTAGGAATTTATACGGGTAGCATGGTGCAAGGCAAAGATCGTACGTGCAAGCAGGACCTTGTATCATCAAGGTGGAAAGGGTGAGATTTACTTAATGTTAAAGCGAAACGAAGTGTGTATATCAGACCGGCCAATGTCGTTGTAAAATTTGGAATAATCCATTTGGATTATCAACGTGCACCCAGTGACCAGCCTTGGGTAGAACGTGACGATACACTCCGTTTGGTTTGACCGTTTCGAATCGTTTTATCACTTCGCTTGTCCACATCTTATTTTTCTCCGCTTGGACAAAATGTACCTCAGCATTGTTCGCACAGAGACTGGGATCGGATAAGGTTGGCCATAGATCCAGAGTACGAAAAGATTCAAAGAGCTTTTCTACTACAGGGATATCCATCTTCCACTCATACTGTTCTGGATTGTGCGGCATCACGCGCAGGTTTGTCGAAAGCCATTGCGCCAAGCTTATATCGAGCCCACGCACTTGAAGCTCTTTGATTAATTCACCCTTGGAATGGATTGGTAGTTGGATGGATGTCAATATTTCCAAAACCTTGTCAACAGAAGAATTCAAACTTTGCTGAACTTCGCATTGCTCTCCTGAAAGTAAACGCAGCGTGACATCGGGTGTTCGCTGAACTGTATGCACATACTTACTTGCTCCTGGCAAAACATCGAGTATCCACGACTGCTTTGGGTATGAGCGTCCTTCGAATTTGCACAATTCTAAGAGAGATAGCGCCACTTTTCCCCCAAATGAATGACCAATTATTGCTTGAGGACGGACGCCAATTTCATCCGTGAGGCTCCTACAATTCGGTCTTCAACACATTTTCTAAAACTGGGAACCCGTATTCACTAACATCACATCTTTTGCACAAGCTTGGACAGAGTGGGGTTCTGCGTATGATAGCGAATCACCGTGACCTGATTGACAGGAGCATATTTATAAACACTCCAAATAAATGCATAAAAACCTCTCAAATCCACGGGAATAAATTGCCACGTCGGAAATGCTTGAGCGAGTCTAAAAAGCCATTATACATCGTATATTTTCTGCATACATTGCTACTAACTTGGAGGCAAAAGTTCTCCAATTCAATTTATTTCCTACGACAGAGTTTACGTAATTGTAAAATGTGTGAGTGGTTAACAATACCGAGAATTCCATGAAGGATAAAGGCTGTATTATATTTTGATTGATCCAAATTGGATGCATTTCGATCATCTTTGAAAATTCGATATGACAGCGTTGTTTTAGTGCTATAAGGACGCCTGAATGCACTTTGAATTGCATGGTACCGATACGACCACATGATAAAGGGTGGTACTAAAGCGGTTTTGTAATGTAAGACGATGTGGATATATATGTCGATCAGTAAGAGCGATTTCATGATTGCAAATTGTCAGTATCGAAGCGAAATAGCGTTCAAAATATATTTTACTATTTGAGTCACGGAATATATATTTATGAGCCACAAAGCGGGTGAGCCGTAAAATTGTTTCATGTGAGTTGATCGCCGTACCAATTCGAAACGATTACTGCGTGTATGACCGACTGCAACCTTGATTCTTCAACTTTCTGCTGATTGACGAAAAGGTGGTGTAAAAAGATGAGATATGAGGCGTGTTGTCGTCAGGCATTTACACTTGTCTTAATAAGTCTTCTTCATCGATTGTCTACAGACAGAGAATGAGTCAGAGTCAGGCGTAAGAGATGTACTGTGCCTGTGGCTGCCGAAGCTGTTGAGCATTGGGGGAAGGTATCGAGTGAAATACAGATGGCGTCATGGAAGTCGATCTGTTTGTGGATTGAAAAACATTTGTATGTTTCATGTGCTCTTGATGTTCGTAAAATCGTGACGTATCATGGGAATGATCATTTTCCATGATATAAGGCTCAGTACTTGTACCAAACATATCTTGCTGTGACTGACGAAAAGGCTGCTACAAAAGCCAGAACGTGAGCAGATTCATAGGAACTCAGTAATAGAACTACCTGACTATAACTGGAATATTGATGAGCAATGTGAGGCGGAACCTCATGGAACTCCCCATGCACTGTAGACTGGTCTTGTCGATTCATGTTCACCATCGTGTCTGCAATGTTTGAAGTCATCGGCATCCCAGAAGAGTAACATACGTCAGAATTGTAATGTGGCGTGGGAACTTCTGCCAACGAAGCACCTCGAAACAATCGGGCTGTTACTGAAACGGGACTATCTTTAATGTATGGTTCGCGAAGTGCCAGATCCTGATAAGTAACTATGATATAAATATGAGATGGATTATAGTTCGTTGCTTGAAGCTATTTACCACGACGAGAATGCATAGGAATGGGATGAACCCGGTGGATTGATTGACGATCTTCACCATGATGCATTTGTGACTCCTGTATTGTTGGATCTACATGTATAGAGCTGACTCAAGCTCTCACAAATTTGGGTGTTAGTACCTGGAGGTAATGGGTACAGGTGTTCTGGCGGATATTGACAATACGAATAATCGGCTGAATGGGAGTACATGGAAATAGAAGGGGAGGATGTATTTGACTCTGTATACGATCTGTGCGGAAGAGCGTAAGAGTTTGCCATTTGAGAGACAGCGAGCTGTGACATCGGAGTGTAGCTATTTCGAAAGCGCTGTGGGTTTTCCATCGACATGTAATTGTACTTGTCGTCTGATGTGGATGCTTCCACATTATTTTGGTGTGGATTCACTGACATTTCGGACGGTTGCATCATGCTAGTACCAGGATATACGAGTGCCGAGTTACGATAACTGATACCATGACATTGTGGTGAAGGAGTTTCCTGGAATATAATTTAGTTTGTCGAGAGTTCGGAAATCGGACTTTTCACGCACATGAGTGGCTTCGTTGTGAAATCCATTGGTCATAGGCACATAATCGTTGCATTCGATGGCTTCGATCATTGGTCGTGAGGAAGCTTGCTGGTGGGCTTTATACTGCGGACTCGCTCCGACAGGAGAGCCTGTATCACTCGATCGAGCTTTGACTTCTCTAAATCCATTCTTCTTCCGCATAGATTGGCGCTGCATTCGACGCATCGTCGAATAAAAGCGATTTTTAATTGCATTATCGGTACTATCGCATATATACAGCAATTAATTCGGAAACCAGAGTGTATAGAAAATGTATAGTACCGTCCCGGTAACATTTTGGATATTTCAGCCCATTGATTGCCAACGTTTTTATGACATTCAAAAATGATATAATCCTCTTCGGCGGTCCACGCATCCTTTCGTACAGAAGGATTCAAATGATTGTGCCATCTGATTCAACAGATATGATAATGAGACAGTCCGAGTGACAATAAATCTTCAAGTACCGTTCTCTGCATTGTTTTCCGACCCGGCCTGGCAGATGCATTGCAATCAAGGACCACCGTTTAGCTCCATACTGTCTGACCAAATGCATCAATTGCTCATTTTCTTCTCTCGTCCATGGCCGTTTGCTGTTATTCGCATCAATTTTTTGTTTGCTTTTATCCTCAAATGCATTCTGATCATCAAATATTTGCTCTGTATCAAACGGATCACTCTATACAATAATCAAATGAAACATACGAGAGTTTTTATTGGCTCTCCGAATAATAGAACGAAAAAAGGATGCAAACCATTGAGTCGTTTCGAATTGAGTTGGCTTCTGGAACGGATGAAAGATTTGGACTTGAAAAGACGTGGATAGAATCTATCTCGTGCTCGTCGACATGTAACATCTCAAGCTTTTGACTCATCGCTTTTTCTCTGCAATGTACGTAAGTTTGTCTTGTAGCTACTTTGAACAAAAAAGCATCTCAAAATCATGATCAAAATGACAGTTTCTGCAGCAATCACCTTAAGTCTGATAAACTCGAACCTTTTTTTAACTCTATTCTTTTTTCTTTTTTGTTGCGTAGTGTCTATGACAAACAATATTCCAACCGCGCACGTTTCACTCTATCAGATTTGATGCCACGACAGACGGAAGATAGGATACAAAAACGCGTCGGTAAAAGATTTTGTACGTTACGGCCGAGCAAACTTGACGGAGGCTACACACATTGGATCAGATTTTCTTTCTTTTTTTCGTAAGAAAAAATAAATTACAAGATTTCGTGTACTCGGAAAGGTCTTCATGTGGAATATGGATCGGTTTCAAATTTCTTTTGATCTCAATTTGTTACCCGTTACTGATCGATCCTGTTGATAGTATTGGATTTGGGTTATTTAAGTGCAGGTGGGTCGACGTGCTGCTGATAAACCCAAAAGACGAGTTTATGGAAACTTCGGAAAGATGTAATTTATGGTTTCGCCTTTGACATTCTATTATACATCGTCGTGTTTTGGTAGAAAACGTTACAGAAACGCTCCTACATAAATAATGTAAACATACAGTGTTCTTTGTTGAGCCGTAACTGACAATGTCTAGAAACAGTACTTGGAAACAGTCGGCCTTTCGAGATACGGTTGTGTGTACCATCGTGAGTAAACGTTCAGTACATTTGAAAACCTTATATATCATTTGAAACATAACTGATACAATTGGAACCAATGGTGCGCACTATCAGCATCGTAGTGGCAGCAACAGAAGAATGTTGGGGCATTGGATGGCGCCAATCTATTCCATGGAGGCTCGCAAAAGATTTGAAACACTTTCGCGATTTGACGACTCGAACTTTTTCCTACAATGAGTGTAGTACACAAACGACGCGGAATGCTGTTATAATGGGGCGGAAAACGTGGGAATCGCTTCCGTCCAAATACCAACCGCTACCAAATCGTTATAACCATATTCTTACTCGTACTTCAAAGTACCGAATGTCCGTACAGTCACTCCAGATAATTTGCCTAGCAGGCTAACGTGTATCTCTCATTAGTGATCATTCTGTCCCACATGATGTCGGAGTTTCCTCCAGCTTAGCGGACGCACTCGACGAGATCGAGAAGCAAGAGGATATCAGTCGAATTTTTATCATCGGCGGTCAGAAAGTGTACGAAGCAGCCCTGGAATGTGCCACCTGTGATCGTATCTACCTTACAATTGTAAAAGCAAAATTTGAATGCGACACGTTTTTCCCGTCCAATCTGAAAAGTCGAGGATTTCAAGTAGTATCAGAATCAGACGAAATGGAGGAAAATGGGATCAATTTTCAATTCGTCGAATTATCACGTCCGGTACTATCTATCACACAGCACGGTGCGCTGTATGCAAAGGCGAAACCGCACGAAGAACAGCAGTATCTGAATCTGATTCGCAGCATACTCGCCAACGGTGTCGAGAAGCAAGATCGAACGGGTGTGGGCACAAAGTCTATTTTTGGAGTGCAGGTATCCTGTATTTATTTTGAATCATTCGGCTTGCGTAAACTTTGTACTCAATCCATTATAGATGCGATACAACCTCCGAAATAACATATTTCCACTTTTGACGACCAAACGAGTATTTTGGCGTGGCGTTGCTGAAGAATTACTGTGGTTTATCACTGGCAATACCAATGCTAAAACATTACAAAATAAGAACATCCGAATTTGGGACGGAAATGGCTCTTTAGAGTATTTACAGAGGTACGAAGCCTTTATCACCCAAAAGTGCGTAAGTCTCACTCTATATTAGTATCGGGTTACACCATCGCATAGAAGGCGATTTAGGACCAATCTACGGCTTTCAATGGCGTCATTTCGGTGCAAGTTACACAGATATGCATGCGGATTACAGCGGCCAGGGCTTTGATCAACTCGCCGATGTGATACACAAACTCAAAACTGACCAAAATTGTCGACGTATCATCTTATCCGCTTGGAATCCAACCGATTTAGCCGAAATGGCATTACCTCCCTGTCATCTGATGTGCCAATTTTACGTTGCAAATGGGGAATTATCATGCCAAATGTACCAGCGATCCGCTGATATTGGTCTGGGCGTTCCATTTAATATTGCTAGCTACGCGCTTTTGACAAAAATGATTGCACACGTGACTGATCTCCAACCCGGCGAGTTTGTTCATGTGATCGGAGATGCCCATATCTACATGAATCACTTGGAACCGCTACAGGCACAACTTGAACGCACTCCACGCCCGTTTCCAACACTTTCGATCCGGCCAAGAAATGATCTGCGTACTATCGATGATTTCGTATTCACAGATTTCGAGCTTCAAAATTATGAGCCGTATGCGGCAATCAAAATGGCGATGGCGGTCTGAGATGACATGCACACGCAAACTGCCTGTCGTTTTACAGCGATATTTATAGCGGGCGTTATTTAGAAACAAGCAAATATTTGTTGACAAAATTGACTGTTATTCAAATAAAAAGCACTAATAATCGCAATTGAATGACGAAAATGGAAGATGCTGATGTTTTTTCGCCAGAGCATTCGGATGATAACAATACGGAGCAATTGAGCACAATTAACGGCGACAAAATTAATTGGAAATCAAAATATTGGAAACAAGTTCAAGTATGTTTGTGTCACTACCTCATCATGCCATCATATTCATTTTGAATGTTCAGGTCAACCAGGAGCTGGCAAGACGTCTTAAAGTACGTGGAAGGGGAAAATGGCGAGAAACGGTCTGATGTCTCACTTTAGGAAGCTAGGAAATCCTACGCGGACGGAGCGACTCAAAAGCGTCTCAATTGCAGAAACTGCGCTACATTGCAAAGCGAAATTCAGTATCTTTCCTCGCTACTTCACAAACGCGGTGGACCTCAAATGGATGCATATAAACCGTTCTCAGAGGAAGATTTCAATCAGAAATCTGTAAAAGTAGCTATATCCAAAAGTCAACGCCGAAATAGCAATATTATTGTGCGCTTTCGCACTGGTGATATTCGAAATTGCGACGATTTGAATCAGCAAATATCGGACATCGAATCGGTGGACATGAGTGCTCTATCGGCTCAACTGCTCGAAAAATGTGAAAATGCCAATTTTCTGACTCGATCAGCTCCTTTAGAAGAAGATAAGAGAACACCCATTCACTCATTGCAACGATCCTCGGAAAATACGTTCACGAAGAAGACATCGTATCGATCGCTCCCACCACCTCCTATTGCGATTCCGCACTTCCATTCCAGCGATTCGGAAACGCAGGCCAACTTCATCGAACAAGCTGTTATCGTCGCAACTCCGCTGGCGGCACCTTTATCGGTAGTTTCTCCAACGCGAATCATTTCTCCAAGCAATATTTTAGCTGGCGTTAAAAATCTAACAACTCGATCTCAAGCCGCTGACATCAGTCGAACACATACCGTCCCGGAAGAATCGAAAGTTCCAACGGCGTTGCCTCGTTGTTTAGAAACGGACTCGCCTTCCATGACATCTTCTGCAGAAATTGAAATGTCAGCAATGACAATGTCTGCATTTCTAGATGGAAGAAATAATGACAAGAGAAAAAGCGATCTTCGCATATCGATTCCCTCACCCACAAATGGATCACAGAACGGATCCACAGCGTCCGGTAAACGAAATTGGATCTCACATCTCATCCCACATCGATTTCGATCGCCCACAGCGTCCTCGGGCTCCAGCGGTTCTTTCGAGAAAATACCATTATCACCAACTGCGGCAGCAAAAGAGCCACAAGGCCCAAAAATCGTCAGCATGTACCCACACAACTTCGGCCGCAATTGTAAAGATATCGAAGGTCTGACGGAGCTGTGCTTTCCACTCGGTGATTCACCTTCATCTGTAACTCAAGCTCAATGGGATTTTTCTCCCAAGAATCTCAAACGACTATTCCAAGAAAGACATCAAAGTATCTGTCAGTTAGATGCGACCTTTGTCCTGCTTCTGCCCGATTCAGTCGACGCCAATCGCGTCACGTACGCAATTTGCATGATAACACCAATTCTCAGCGATGAAGAAGAGCGTCGAGTACTAAAATTAACCAAGGGAGACGCCACAGACGGACAAAAGGAGAGGCAGCTGTCACTTCCACGTCAATGCTGCGTGTGTTTGCTGACGAAATGGCCATTCTTCAAGCTATATTTCAAGGTTTTGTACGGAATTGCTGCAGTTTGGGATACTAGAAAGCGTCAGCTGATTGCCAATTTGGAGTCAACTCCGACTCACGACAACGCTCAGGAGAAGAATTGGCTGGCTTGGAGTGATTTTGTCGATATATTTGAGCAAAGTATGCAGCGTTTGCGCGAATTGCAGCTTCCGCGCATGGGTGCGTGGAGTAATTTAGATTTCTTTTCTGATATGACGCAAAACAAGTGGCCTGCAATCGCTTTCCATCGATCTCACACGCAGTCATTTGCAGCCGAACGCCATGAATTAATGCTTCAATATTCCGCTCCAACTTTATTTTCTACACTTTCGATGGACCAAATCGCATTTTTGCTTGGATGTCTCTGTTGTGAACTCAAAGTTTTGCTTGTGTCTCAACATGTGCATATCGTCAGCGCTTGCGTCCTGGCATTTGCGACACTTTTACATCCATTACAATGGGCTGGACCGATCGTGACAGTCCTTCCTTCGCGTTTTGCCGAAGATTTGTTGGATGCGCCAGTGCCGCTACTGGCAGGTCGGGTGTCTTCATTTCAAAAGTGTATGGAGAATGGTCCATTGCCGATATCACCGACCATTTCCACGTCCCGGAATACTTCATCTTCGCCGAGACAATTAGACCAAGACGAAATACAAACAGTGCCATTTTCGACGCTTTTACGACCGATGAAAGGCGTCATTGAGATGAATTTGGATCATAATACACTTTGTATGCATCAAGACGATCTCTTACAATATCACAAATTCAAACTCCCGGGATGCGACGCGCTTGTGCACGACGTACATTCCGCCTCAAAGCAGTTATTTGGAAAACAGCGGAAGAATTCTTTGGAATTCCCAAACGTGATGCAAAGTGAAGCGTGTGATCAGATTATACTCAAAATCCGGGAGCAGATCGAGGCAATTTGTCTGCTAGCTATGACGCTATCTTCGTCTTCCTGCGCATTGGTACAACACGTTTGCGAAGAAACTGCGCGGAGAGAACCATTGATGGAAAACGTGCCAAAACATCATCTTGTGCATCGTCGGTCTAGCGAGTCGGTCATCGAATATGTACGCAGATTCCAAGAGACACAAATGTTTAGCACTTACAAAAATAGTTTGCATGATGAGGAGGTGGAAACGGGCTAACATTGTAATTTGATGAGTGATTATGATATTTCCATATGTTGTGCGACTTGATTAGTAATTCAAATCAAAAGCGCCATGAGCGCAATCAATCTGACCTCGATCGAAGTGCAGTTGCAGCAGATAGAGGACGGAATAACGCGCGTACAAGAGGAAGAAGTTGAGGCTCAAGAAGAAGAAGAAGAAGAAGAAGTACGTTACCTGGAAGTGGATTGTAGAGTGTAATTGCTTCGTAACCATCAATGTCCGCGTAATAGATCGAATTGTATTCGGCGGAATCGTATTCTCAATATCGCCAAGCAAGTCCGTACAAGTACAAACGCTTGTTTTGATCAGCGCATTATTTGAAGAACTTACACGCTGACGAAAGGTAGTAATAAATCGCCCACGAGCCCTCGACGATGTGTATCTCGCGAATTGATAGAGCAGGCTCCCAAACTATCCATGAAAGTATGAAAGTATGATTCGAGTGAAAGATTGAAGCCTAATGATACTGTTTGTTCAACAGAATCGATACCATGAGGCTGCAGCCGTGCCACATCCTTTCCAAGTCTTTTATCTGCTGCAAGCGATTGAAAAATCTATCCAGGTCGGAGCTTTATTGACACCAAGCTTGTACCTTCCAAAAGAGATTTGGCAGCAGCATCACGCACGTCTTGCTGGAACCTCTTTGAAGGCTCAAGTGCTGCAAATCTTGAAGCAAGCTTTTGATCGAATAAACGTATGTCGAATCGGACTAGTGAAAGAGTTCGCTTGCTGATTTGATGCTCGCAGGTTACGCTGCCCTTGGTAACGGAAAGCAATATTTCTGAATTTTCCGTTGCGCTCTCAGCGTTTTTGAGAGTGGCAAATGCGCAGCGACTCGTCTTGACCAGATCGTTTCCTTTTCTGGTCCCAGAAGCTGTCCAAGGCTCTAAAGTTGATAACATGCGAACAGACAATGTACGTCTTTGTCCATCGGACGATAAGTGATGCGTTATAGCTCCCTGTGAAACAGCCAGAAAACCAAAGCAGTACGGATACTGCTCAAACGATCGGCAAATTGACAAATTTGGCATTTGGATTTGGAAGGATAATAAAGAGGCAAGCCATTGCTGCAGTCGAACGTGTTGGTGCTGCTCCAACTGTATCCGTGTAAGTAAACAATTGATCGATTTTTCGTTGATGTGAAAGTCTGAGTGTAAATCTTGATAGACCGCAGCATGAGCTAGAAGAGTATGCAGCCTCATTGTGTTCTTTCATTAGCACCATCCGAAACGTTGGTGCGATAATCACGCGTGAAATTGATAGCGACACATCAGCGTTCTCACTTATGCTGATAGAGTCATTAGTTGGCGTGAAAGCCATTAATATTGATGCAGAAAGCCTCAAAGATCGTCAGAAATTTTCACCTCGACTGGATGCTTCAACGCTAGACAATCTGAGGAGTCTAGGTACGATTGCAATGTACCTTTGGCTCATCTTTTCTGACACTCGAAAAAAAGCATTCTTTCTCGACGAAGTGGTTTGTGAGATTGTACTACGCGATACATCTGTTCTTTTGGAGACATATATCCGTAGTATGACGCGCCAATTTGGCGATTTTACATTCGAATACGCAACACAATCGTAAGCGCTAATTCAATGTTTCCTTTGGATAATGCTTCCCTTTTTTTATCCAATCGTTGACACCTGCTCGGTAGTATACTGCTAGCAATACCGGTTTATACCTTAATGTTATTGACAGAACGCTTAAAAGTAAAAAAGAGAGAATCAAATGCGAATTTGCTGATCATTTCTCTATTTGTAGCCAAAATAATCGAGAAAATCTTCCGGTAATCTCACACCTTGGACCATATACAAGCACTTGTCGCCCCATTTATGGAGAAACGCTGCAAAAGCGACACAATACGCGAAATTAATAAGGAACACAGTGCATTATTATATCCTTCACGCAAACTCATCAATATTGTCACTCGTAAGCCTTCCCTTCCGATCGGAAAAGAATTCATAGCGTTGCCAAAAGTCGATACACAGGAAAAGAGTATTCCACAGGTGCCTGCATCCTATTCCGCGGTGGAATCATTGTCTTCCTCGTCATTATCACCATCTTCTTGTGGTTCTTCCGACTTTAAATCACTTCCTCCAAGGTTTACAGTCACTTTTATGAATTCACCTCCTGATAGTCCATCTAGCCAAAGCACAGAGCACACGGAACATATTTCCGAGGTCTCTCGAAATGGCTTCTCAGATGACGCTGAGAACAAACAGAACGGTCTCAATACATCTCGCACGGAATCGTACGAGAATTCAGATGATATAGATACAGCTACACAAATTCCCAAAGTTCTACCGCTGCAAGTAAAAGAATCACTTTCTCGAGAGCGAAAACTTTCGATCCAAACGACGAACACGAACGCATTGGACGATTCAATAAGCTCACCGAGCGAAGCCTGTTTGAAAAGTTGCTCACTGGAGATTGAAAGCGTCTTCTTACCGGTACAAGGGATTAAAGAAATCGAAATAGAAAAGAATTTACACACTGTTTTCACAATTGACGTCAAGCTTCAGAGTGGTTTACAATGGAAAACACAAAAACGATATTCAGACTTTAGAGAACTCCACGATAAATTACGAAGAGCAAATGCAAATGTACGGCAACTGTACTTTCCTAAACGCCACGTCTTTCGGAATCGCCATCAAAGTGTCGTGGAACATCGTCGAAACGAATTGGAACGGTATCTGAAGGAAGTGCTGGATATGCGGACGCAAATTCGATTTCCATTGTACAAATTTCTTGAAGTGTACACACATATGGAGACATATGAACGGCGAATATCACGGAGAAAGAAGGAAATGGAGTCGGAAAGGATGAAAAATATGCTCAGTGGCGAGGTTTTGGAAGATTTCACACAAGCTTTTCGACGTTTATGTACGTCCAAATATCTGTATCATGAGAACAGCAGCAGCTCTTTTACTTTGACGTCTTCCGGGGAAACTGGCGAGCCCAAAGCAGAGACTGAAAAGGAAGAAAGTGCGGCCACAAATCGCGCCCGAGCGTCCAGTTTATCGACCGGAACAGCGAGTAAGACGAAAATGAATGGACACCGAAGTGGTGGTAGCGTATGCATCGTCAAAGATTTCTCCTTGGACAGAACTGATGTCGAGAGATCGAGTATATCACCAAAATTATCAATCAGCCGCAGTGCCTTTCGTCGCGATATTCTTGGCGTCTTCCCCGACATGCCGTCCAGCTTCTCCATGCGTCTCATAAAGGCAATGTCCGATCCCCAAGGCGGTGATATTTATATGGACGAGTTTCTACGCACGATTGCTATTGCTCAGTGTGGTTTAGTGGAGGACAAGCTCAAGTTTGTGTTTCAAATGTGCGATTTAGATCACTCGGCCAAAATCCAAAGTACCGGACTGACGAATTTCTTTGTATCGCTGTATGGACGCCATGTGCTGGATAAGCCGCTATATCGTCGGATTATCACCGATGCATTCGATCACGGGCGCGTACGAATGACATGTGAGGTGTTTGTTCAGACAATCAAAGGCTTTGAAGCTGCCGAACTTGACTTCATTTTGGGCTGGATGGAGACATTTGTGCACATTTTGTGTGAGGCAGCGAGCTCTCAATTGTTGGAATCGCAAGAAGAATTCAATCCAATTGTCCAGCAAAAAATATTATCAGAAGAAACGCATTTTTCAACGATGGAAATCGCCATTTTACAGGACGCATTCAACACGTATCGCATCTCTGGTGGTGGTGATAGCGTGGATCTCGACGCACTGACCAATGATTTCGCTCTGGATATATCGGAAGCTCGATTTTATCGCATTTTCTCGAGTTTTGGTGCACGAGCAAATGGCTCGGATATCGATATTTTCAGCTTTGTCAATGCTCTTTCTATCGCGAGTCGTGGAACGGGACTTGAGAAAGCACGATTTGCTTTCACGCTATTCGCAACGCATCACGCGTCCGAGTCAGAGAACGGCGATACAAACAAATTGAAAGATCGATTGATGACGCGTGACGATGCTTTTGCAATGCTGCGGTTGGATTTGGCCCAAAGTGTTCCGTTGGAAGAAAGTATCGTATCTTTTTTGGAGACAAAAGGCGTGCATATTGGCGATCGAAATGCATTCACGAGCATTAGTCGACGGGATAGTACGATTGTAACCTCACCTTTGGTTTCTGGAACGGAACTTGGTCAATTTGTTGATCATATAATGGAAATGTTTGGGACAGAACGGTTGTTTTTGGACTCTATGAATGGAAAATCAAAGCGAGAACCCACACTTTCAACGCAGGAACTGGCTGCATGGAGTAAAAGCTCGAATTATGAGATGGTATCTCTTCGTCTGATGCGGGAACTTGTGTTTATCGATCTTGGATTAGTGCCTCAGAACAAGGAAGAAGAACTGCTCATCGTGAAAGGATGTTATCGATCGTTTGATGCACAGAATCTTATCGAAGATGATCGATGGTACATCCTCAGCCGGAAATTCTTCCTGGCGTGGTGTCGATATATCGGCTTGCAAACGCAAAAGGACGCAAAGAAGGAAGTTTTGGACGGAACTGGTGCTCGACCCGTGAAGATCGATAACTCGGATCTACTGGAAATTTCACAAACTCTGTCCGTTCTGAAACCAAAAGATCAAATTCATTTAGGAGTCGATTTTGAAGTGGTCCCTGAGCAGCTTTGGAATGCATTAAAGCTGTGGTACGGTGGAGGTCCTGAGCTTCCATGCAAAGTAGTCACACTTTTCAATGGAAAGACCGTTTTGGATGTCTGGGGCGATGCAAAGAATCGAGAGAATGACGCGGAGAACATTGAGGAAATCGATATTCTGCTGCAAGAAGCCGGTAAGGCTCAAATCAAAGACAAAGCACACGAAGAATACACGATGCTCGCACGACGCATGCGCTCTGGTGGATCCGTTGGCCTTTGTAATCTTGGAAACACGTGCTACATGAACTCGGCGCTTCAGTGTCTTTGTAACACGCAATTACTGGCGGAATACTTTCTCTCGGGAATGTATTTGGACGATATCAATCGCACAAGCACACTCGGACTCCAGGGAAAACTCGCTCAGGTGTACGGGAAGCTCGCGGAAGATATGTGGTGTGCCAAGCAAAAGTCGATATCTCCACGTCATTTCAAAAAGACAATCGGGAAATTCAATGACGCATTCCGTGGTAACGATCAACAAGACGCTCAAGAGCTATTGGCGTTCCTTTTGAGCGGTCTCAGCGAAGATTTGAATCGAATCACCGAGAAACCGTACGTGGATCAACCCGACAGTGATGGACGATACGATTCCGACTTGGCCGATGAATGGTGGCGGAATCATCTACGAAGAGAAGTTTCTATCATTGTGGCGCTTTTCACCGGTCAATACAAATCGCTATTGACGTGTATGGATTGCGGGTTCAAATCTGCTCGGTTTGAGCCGTTCACGTTCCTCCAAGTTCCGCTTCCGGAGCCCACACACACGACAGTGACGCTCGTACTTGTGCTATCAAACGGTATGCAACCGACGAAGATCTCAATCCGACTGGAAATCGCTGCGACTGTGTTGGATCTGAAGAAGGAGATTGTCCATTTATGCATCAGTGAGCTCGATGTGATTCGTGTCACGGAAAGCGATATCAAAATATCAGAGTACAGTGGATCGATGATCATATCCTACAAAGCGGATTCTCGGCGTATTGGACAAATACGCAGTATCGATCATTTGATGGCATTCCAATTGGAACCGATACAGCCGGAAATCGCTCGAATTCTCAAAATGAAAGAAAATGTACGTGGCGATCCATTCGCCGATTCCATGCGATCGTTTTACGAAAAATTGTCGTCGGGCGCTTTAGTCGAAGTGAAAGTTCGTACGGCTTCGGATTATGTTCCTGGCGTTATTTTGGAATGCTCTCTTCGCGAGAAAAACGCTCTGGTGAGTGTCCATTATCGCGGGTACAATGAAGACGCTCTTTTGGTGCCTATGAGTCACGTTCGACCGCGTCAGCCTCGACTTTTGTGTATCCCACTGATCTCAAGAAAACTCCATTATTCAGCGGTTTACTTTAAAAATCCATTCCGTCCGACGCCATTTGGTATCTCGAATCTCGTTCGTTTGTGTCCCGAACGAACCACAGGAATGGATTTGTATCAGCTCGTATGCAAAAGGATGAAGCAATTCCTGGGAGATTGGCCATCGCCTTCATTATGGCCTTCCAATGACGCGAGAATTCAAACGTGTGTGAGTGAAATTGACGATGTGTTTCAGCGATCTCAATGCGGTTTTTTACTTCGACGAGTGGATATGAAAGGCCTTACGGACTCACGTTCCCCGTGGCTGAAACGAAGTTTTGGATGCACAATTCCATGCACACTGATGCCATTAGACCTCGTGGAAGAAGAAGCGATTGCGATTGATTGGGATCTCACAATGTTTCAAAATCGAAGCAATTTGGAACGAATGAAACGGATGGACGATCATAAAAGTATTGCGCGTAACGATGCGATCGATAAAGGACCCGTTCCTCTGACACGATGTCTCGAGGATTTCACAGCGGAAGAGCGTATTCATGAAGGCTACTGTTCGAGTTGCTGTAAGCATTTGGAGATGACAAAAAAGCTGGAAATTTGGAGACTTCCGCCTGTGATGGTAATCCATCTAAAGCGATTCCAATACACACAAACGTATCGTCGAAAATTACTATCGCTGGTCGAATTTCCGATCAGAGAATTGGATTTAGGACCGTGTGTTGCACCGCATGTGGAATTCCCAGCGCGATATCCCATGAAGAAAGACACGGAAGAACCTGTGAATGAGACGGAAGTGAACGAGGAAGCACGACTTCGTGCGGCGAATCGATCACACAGAGGCTATACCAACACGAATCTCGATCAATCGCGGTGTTTAGAGACGCTTTACGACTTGTATGGCGTCGTGAATCATCATGGCGCTCTCGGGGGCGGACACTATACGGCGTTTGCCAAGAACTTTCGAGACGAACAGTGGTATTACTACGACGATGAACGTGTTCGTGTGGTGGAAGAGAGCAAAATTGTGAGTTCAGCGGCTTATTTATTGTTTTACATTCGGAATGATATGAAAGGTGTTATGGTGAAAGACATGTACCCACAGAATACGAATACAAAGATCACAGAAGAAGATATCGATCGATTTGTGCAAGGCGATACGCATCGATGCAGATTGATGTGATTTGCGTCGGAGTCTAAAGCTCGCAGTGGAGAGAGAATGACACAATTGGTTACAAATGGCAATTTGTGTATGCAATTCTATCGCTATGACCGCAATCACACTACCCAAAGCGTCTTCCTCGCCCGCGACCACGCCCAAATTCTCGACCTCGACCGCGACCTCGACCGCTTCCAGCGCTAAATTGATTGGAATAAGAAGCTTGCTGGAGTTTTGGTAATGTGGTGGGGATGGAATACGGGCATTTGTACTGATCCTTTCCCGAAGTATCGATGATTTCTTGCAGTTTCTCACGACTATTTGATGGAAGATCAAAGCAAGCGCCGTATGAATCTTGCGTGATCGTCAACTGCTTGATATTACTGGCAGTCTCTGGATCGAAATCACGATTCAACGCGTTCCAAACGTATCCTTTGGCTCGAATCTCCTTGGAACTTGAGAACAATACGGTCACATAATCGGGTGCTCCAGACATAATCGAGTGAGGTCGGGGCGGTGTGACGTGACCAGTGATGCAAGCCAATGCCGCTGCAAGCGCTTCTATCGGCTCTTGCTCGTCCAAGATCTCTTGAGCCTTTTCTCTGAAAATGGATATCATTGTTGGATCGACTTGGCCCATTGACACAAACGCTTTTTCAGCTGATACTTTGATGAGTTCTTCTTGCTACAAAATTACAAGCAGTTGGAATGTTGGATTTGCAGCTTAGAGAATGAAATGAGTAAAACACGTACAGTTGGTTGATGTCGCATTATGAATTTATTGCCAATTTTCCGTTCGATGAGATCCAAAAGCTCTTTCTGGCGAGTTGTGTACAACGTGATACAAATTCCTTTCTTCCCTGCACGACCCGTACGCCCTGATCGATGCACATACGTGTCGACATCGGCGTTCCCAGAGGCTTTACGAGGCGGTTCCGAATTGATCACGAGATCGACATTCATATCGAGACCTCGAGCAGCGACATCCGTCGCGATAAGGAGTTTGATTTGGCCTTGACGGAAGGCTTTCATGGTCGTTTCTCGCTGATCTTGAGCGATATCGCCGTGTAAGACTTGACAATCCTGCTTGATTTCCGGGTGTACGGACAGCTCATTACAATCTTTCTTTGTCTCTGCAAAGATAATCGTTCGAGCGTTCTGCTTCGCGTACACACTCAACAGACTCGCGAGAAGTGTCGGTCGACTTTGCCAGTGACAAGGAATGGCAATGTGCTGTACGTCGAGAGAAGCTTGATCGTCCGAGTCGGAGACCAAATTGACAAATTCGTACGTCTTATCCATGTACCTATCGGCGATCTCATGAAGCCATTTGGGAATCGTTGCAGAGAATAAGAGAATTTGTGGTTTGGAACCGGATTTCTGTGTAGCATCAAATATTCTCTGTATATCGTCACGGAATCCCATTTCCAACATCGTATCGGCTTCATCGAGAATGAGAAACTCGCAATTCGCAAATCGCAAGTTCCCTCGGTCAATGTGATCCATTATACGACCTGTAGTGCCTATGACGATATCCGTTCCGCTTCGAAAGGATGCATTCTGCTGCTGGTATGGCGTTCCTCCGTAAATGCACACTGTTGTCAAAGTTGTGTCGAGTTTCTCAAATTCGGTGGTCACTTGTCGAGCCAATTCTCTTGTTGGAGTGACACAAATAACGCGTGGGGCTCTATTTGGAACGGGTTTTTTCTTCGATTGGAGTAATTTCTCGACAACGGGAAGCGCAAATGCCAATGTTTTTCCCATTCCCGTGCGTGCTCTTCCAATGAGATTATTTCCGGCTATGATTTTATCAAAAGTCATCGCTTGAATGGGGAAAAGATGAGCGATTCCGTGTTTTTGGAGATTCTTCTTTGTCTGTGCACAAATTGCGAAATCATCGACTGACGGATTTGACGGTTTTGTGGTTGTTTTGACGGCGTCGTGTATCGCTGCAGTGGGCTCAATGGTGCCGCTTTTCGACTTGGAATCGCTTTTCGATGAGTGCTTATCGCTCTTTTTGCTTTTGTGACGCTTTGGTGTTTCGTTTGTATCATCGCAATCGGAATGCTTGCGCTTTTTCTTGTCCGATTTCGGTTTCTTATCTCTTTTAGAAGACATTTTATCAGAGCTTTTCACACTCATGGAAGAGATTAAATGGATGGAAAATGAATGGACTGTGAAAATTATGTGGCACACATTGCAAAAAAAAAGTTGTAAAAACGTGTTTTTTGATTGTGGAAATGCTACACACACGTAAGATCGCTACAGACTACCGACAGAAGCAATTTTCAGCAATTTCCTATCGCAAAACGATGAGAATTTCTATTCATTCGAATTGAAAGATTGCGAGAATGGTTTTTAGCGAATGTCATTTGCATTGAAATACGATTTGCCAAAAACCGTACAGAATCAGGTTTTATCAGATGGAGCGCTTTATTAAAGCTTCTCTACAGAATCAATCTTTTTGTTCGTCTCGATGAGCGATTCCTCACTTTCTGGTGAAGAGCACAAGCGCCGTAAAATGTCGCTTTCAGTCACCAATTCCAAAGAGGTAAGAGATGAATTATTCCATCCGACCGTATGCTCAGCTGTTCTATAGACTGCAGCGGATACAGACGTCTCCATGCACGAAGATAATGAAGACGATGTAGATGTAGATTCAGACGATGTAGATGTAGATTCAGACGAAATCAAGTACGAAAGGAGATCAAGAGCTAGTAGCAGCATCGATATTGTCGGTAAACACATCCAACAAACCGTTGCCGCTGTTGGAGCTGCCGTTGCCGCCGTCGCCGCACCGGTATTGATGACGGCAAGTGAAGTGGTTACCGGTAAAACTATGGATGAATCTTTTAGCCAATCTATGGAAGGTGATGTAAATACCGGTACATACACTCGAGTACACCTTCGAGTCAAAGTCCAATCACGGTTAGGCGAAACGGTTCATTGTTCTGGCTCGTCCTTTATTATGGGTCAATTCAATCCAAATGAGTCGATGATGCTCGTGACAACTCCAGACGAGTATCCTTATTGGAGCACTATGAAGCCGCTGATCCTTCCTCAAGGAGTACCACATTGCTACATGTACGCTTTGTTCTCAGGGGGGGTCTTTAGCTCGTGGGAGCCGCTGGAAACGGAGCGAACGTTGACACCTGAAGGTCGAGAGATGACAGTTGTAGAAGAGTTTGGAGTATACGATGCTGAAATGCAGCTTGTTCGTACAGAAGAAGCTCGAGATCGATGGATTGTGTACGAGAGAAAACATGTGGAGGAGAGAATCACTGATAGTGATTCAATTGATGCCGATAGCGCGAGTACTGGGAAGGATTGTGCCATGAATACGTCAATTTCTCCCGATAAAGGTCATGGACGCACTAGCTCTGGTGGATGGAATATGCATCGAAGCAATACACAAAGTCGTCAATCTCGATACAAACGATTTACTTCTCAAAGTTTTCGGGCGAATAAGGCTGCCACTTTATTCCTCATCAGCTACCATTTGCCAGTCAAAGTGAAAAAACACGAAGGAAAATGGATCGCTTCCTGGGATCCAAACAGCTTGATCGCGAGAAGTGAGAAGACAATCGCTGAATCCATGAAAGTTCGATGGGTTGGATTCGTCACAAGATCGGTTGGGCAAGAGTACGGGGAATTTACTGATGACGATAAGGTTGAAATCACGCGAATTCTGGAGAAGATGGATTGTCTTCCGCTGTTTATATCGCGTCAACTTGCTTCGAATCATTACCAGGGATACTGTAAAAGCAAATTGTGGCCAATGTTTCATAATATCGACATTTTGGATGTGTATTCTGCCGTGTGGGATCAAGGTGAAGTTATCGAATGGAAAGAAGAGCAACACAATGGAACGTGGTGGGCTGCTTATCAAGAAGTCAATCAATTGTTGGCTGCTCGTGTATATGAAGCCAGTAGCTCACAAGATACGTTGTGGGTGCATGACTACCATTTGCTTCTGTTTCCATCGTATATTGCCGAATTCTGCAAAAAGAATGGCTCGAAACGTCGCTCCATGGTATTTTTCCTTCACGTTCCATTTCCGACGTCAGAAATATTCCGAGAGCTCTCACACGGCCCACAGCTTTTAGAAGGTGTTCTCAAAGTCGATGTTGTGGGTTTCCATTCATTCGACCATGCTCGTCACTTTCTCAATGCTTGCAAGCGATTTCTTGGACTCTCGTACCAGTCTCGACGTGGAGGCAATCTCGGAGTCGAATATCGTGGAAGAAATGTCGTGATCACAATAAGTCATGTTGGAATTGAAATAGCAGCTATCCGAAGAGCGTTGAATGATCCAAAGGTCCAGGAAGCTTCCCGAAAACTCCGTGAAAAACATGCTGGAAAAATTCTCATTGCAGGAATGGACTTGTGTCAGCGATTGAGCGGTATTCCTCTCAAATTGCTCGCTTTCGAACAATTCTTCAGCATGTGTCCCACGTGGAAAGATCGTGTCGTCCTCGTTCAGCGATGTCACTTGTCTCGATCACGTCTTGGGGATCAGCAGCACAGCAGCACAGAAATTCGAGAATTGGTCAATCGCATCACGAATCAATATGGTGAAGGCGTTATCGACTATGAAGAATCATATTCTGCTTTTGGTCTTCTCGATCGAGTCGCTCTTTGGCTCGCATGTGATATTCTGATGGTGACATCTGTACGTGAAGGTCTCAATTTGCGTCCATTGGAATATGTTTTCTGCAAAGGCGAGAAGCAACAGAGTCGAGCTGGTGTTGTCATTCTAAGCGAATTCTCAGCATGTTGTTGTGTCCTGAATGGTGGTCTTCGTATAAATCCATGGAATATCGCTGAAGTTGTCAACGCATTGGATCACGCGCTTACCATGAGCGATGAAGAGCGTATGGGACGTCGAGCACGCGATTTGCCTTATATAATGAGCCAGCCTGCGTCCAGTTGGACGCGCCAAGTTCTCGGAGTGCTCCAGGAAGCCACTGAAAATGAAGAAGATCAAGAGTATACAGATATGGAGTATACCGATATGGAAATTGGACGATCTCATGTATTGCGAATTGGAGAACGTTCCGACTTCAAACAGCTCAATATCAAACGTGTTTTGCAAACATACGCATCGTCTCGACGTCGACTTTTCTTTTTGGATTATGGAGGAACAATTATTGCTCGAGAAAACATCTCTATGTATGTAAAGCGAGATTTCACAGCTGTCACTGGTCGAGCTCCTTCTTCGCGCATGTTGGAAGCGCTGAAACGACTCACGATGGATCCTCGTAACACCGTCTTTATCATCAGTGGTGTGAGTCAACGCAATCTTATGGGAGCTTTGGGGCAAATAGACGGCTTGGGTCTTGTCGCACAAAATGGTCTTCTCATGTCGTGGCCTGTGCGTGATAACGTGAGTTCTCGAGAATGGCAGCATGACAATGTCTTATTTGATTGGGAAACTGTTCGCGAGGTAGCCGATCCGATTTTCAAAGTGTATAGCTCACGAACGAATGGAAGTGTATTGCGATATTCCGATCAAAGTATTGCTTGGAATTTCCGTTCTACCGATCCAGAATGGGGTCTCATGCAAGCGAATTCGCTACATAGCGACCTGGAAGAAGTACTGCGTGATCTTCCCGTGACAATTGTGCGGAAGAAAGGTTTCTTGGAGATCGTTCCGGAAGGCTTCAGTAAAGGTGTTATTGTGCGAAAAATCCTCGAAAAAGACGCTGTTCTCAATTGTGGTCATCCGGACTTTCTCTTTTGTATTGGAGACGACACCACCGACGAGAGTATGTTTCGCAGCATTTACGACTATTACGCAGAGCGTTCAGAAGAGAGTCTTCATGATGGAAATGCGACTTTGAGGGCCGCGGGAGGCCGATCTGCGAGTATGGAAGCCACAATGTTGATGAAAGATGACGCGCTGCGACATATCTTTACGTGTACTGTGGGGAAGAAGCCGAGTCATGCGCATTTGTACGTGAATGATGTCGATGATGTCGAGAATTTGCTGTACGCGCTGGCTACATCTTTAAATTCTGGATAGATACGGTAGGTGTTTTAAAATGTTTGTGTGTTTATGCCATTTTGAAGAATTGCTAGGTTATATTTTGAATATAGTGATTTTGATTCATTGGTATTTGATGACGGAAGGAAAAGGTACGGAATGGGATTTCACACGATCGTAATGCAGCCTGTAATCTGAATGTAATAGAGCTTGAACATCGAACGGAAAGTAAAGAGCATTCTCTACATACTGGATGGAGCTTCTGGTACGTACCATAGCTCTATAAACGCGTATCACGCGCTCAATGCTGTGTTAAGGTACGACAAAAAACTGCCCAGAAATGTCGATGTCGGGTACAAATTCGTGCTGTATACATTCATAAATGCATATAACATGGTTCATTAGAACATACAAATCGAATCTTCATCGAATAGCAACTTTTTCGACGGTGGAAGATTTCTGGCGGTAAAAAGCTAAAAGCGTATCAGAATGAGTCCCAATCGCTTATATATACATATGTGTAGCCACTATATTCATCTAAAGCGTCCTTCTGAATTACATCGCGATATCAATCTGTACATGTTCCGCGATTTGCCAAAATGCGCGCCAATGTGGGAAGCATTTCCGCACGGTGGATGTTGGATTTTAAAAATCAAAAAGAAAGCAAACGTATTGGGTAAAATGTGGCAAGATCTCGTATTTGCAGCAATCGGAGAAGTATTTAATCAGGCAAATGTTGTTGGAATTGCGATGGCAATTCGCTCCAAAGAAGACATGTTATCTGTATGGAATGCTGACAACACGGAAGACTCTGTGCGCTTCAGCATCGGGTACGTGATCACCACAAAAAATTGATCGTTTTAAGCTCACAATGTATTCATTTCAGTGAGAAACTGAAGGAGATCCTCATGCTGGATCCAAACACGCTGATCGAATACAAATTCCATGCAAATTCCATACGCGATATGTCGACGTTCCGAAATGCAAAATCGTATGTATTTGCGACCAGTTCACCGATTTGTATCGAAACAAAATGATTATAGAAATCGATGCGTCTTTGAAGTTGCGTGTATGACGTCATACACGCAACTTAGTCGATAGCTTCAAAGAGTTGGACATAGTCAATTCATATCACTTTGTTTACTCTGATCGCAAACCCATCGATCTTATCCTTATACTATATCCTCTATAAATATCTCAATTCATTTCTGGAAATGTTTATAAATATACTCTCATTTTGCCTGTCAATATGGCGAATGTCGAGTATGCACTATCTAATTCGCCTGTCGAATACCATGCCCCTCCTTTCCATTGTCACGCAAGCAGACATAGAGGTACCCAAATCACACTTGAAGTACGATCACACGCTCTCTACAATGACACTTGTTACTAACGAAAATGTTGACGACAATTATAATTGCGAGGCAATGGGAAGCATCAAAAATCGACTACTGCTAGCCAGAAACGTGATCGTCTCTGCTCCTGTAAAGTTGCGATGTCTCCAACCAAAGAAAATCGCTCCTCCAAAAGCGCGCACTGAACTTCTAAAGAGTTCAGTTCAAAATGCGACCAGTTACAATGTAACGTCAATGGACTTGGAGAAAATTTACTGTTCCGGACCGTTACTCCATGCCATTCAAACTGCGGATATTTATAAAGACTCGAAACAATTCGTCGATATGGCTATACGCGAGGAGTTTACAGTCGATATGATACTGACCAATTTCAATCAACTTGTGACGAACTCTGCTTCCACGAGTCTTTCACGAGCGCAATTGGAAGAGTTTGTGCACAAGCATTTCCATAATGCAGGGAACGATTTGATTCCAGCAATTCCAATAGATTTCAAAGAACAAGTACAATTGCAACGAATTGCATCCATCACGGATCAAGAGTTACGGCAGTGGGCAATGGGGCTTCATGAATTATGGAAAAGTTTGGGGAGACTTCCCAATGCAAATGTTCGCTCTTCCTTTCTTCGAGTTCCTCCAATTCACAACGTTAAGGCTTTGGAGCGGAATTATAATAATGAGAATTTATTGATCCTTCCGGGCGGTCGATTTCTTGAGAGTTATTATTGGGACTCGTATTGGATCGTCGAAGGGCTTCTGGTGAGCGAAATGATCTCAACGGCTCGTGGTGTTGTCAACAATTTGCTGGAATATGCGTCGTATCTCGGCTTTGTGCCAAATGGAGGACGAATTTACTACCTCACGCGATCTCAGCCGCCGATGCTCTCCGATATGGTTCGGCTTGTGGCCAAGTCGCAAAATGCTGACGATAAGGCTGAGTGGGATCTCGACTATCTGACTGCCGCTCTTCCGATACTGGAGAAGGAGTATTCTTTTTGGATGCACACAAAACCTCACTTTAATGAGGTGACACAGCAAACGTATGCTCCTCATGCGGTTGAGATTGAAAAGGATGGAAAAACGTATACTTTGAATCGATATGTTGCGAATGCAAATGCACCTCGACCTGAATCGTATCAGGAAGATTTTGAGATGGCTGAGCGTATTTTTGGAAGTCATGAAGCAGAACCAGTTGTTACCGACACAGTCATGTCCAATACTTCCAGGAATCGCTTCTACAATGACGTTATTGCTGCAGCGGAAAGTGGATGGGACTTTAGTAGTCGATGGTTCCGTGATCGTCAAACGCTTGATACAGTGTACACCGAATCGATCGTTCCCGTGGATCTCAATGCGATTTTGTATCGCGTGGAGGTCAATCTGAGCCAATTCCATCGAGTGCTCGGCAATCTCAAAGAAGCGACAATGTACGAGATGTTTGCTCAACGTCGTCTTGCTGCCATCAATGCGATTCTATGGAACGAGCAATTGTATTGTTGGAAGGATTACGATATGGAAACGAGAGCACCCGTATCGCTCACGGAATATTCGGCTTCAGATTACTTTCCATTATGGGCGCGAGCGTATGACATGACCGATGTTGTGTGTAAGCAGCAAATACTGGAATCATTGCGAGATCGATCTACATTGATCCAAATTGGTGGCATTCGAATGACCACGATTTCGACAGCAGAGCAGTGGGATTCTCCAAATGCGTGGCCGCCTGTGCAAGATATCATTGTGGATGGCTTATTGGGCCTTGATCTTCCGGAAGGCACAGAACTCGCAAAAGTTGTGGTCCAACGGTGGATTACAAACGGATTGACTGCATGGCGAAGATCGGGCGTCATGTTTGAGAAATACAGCGCTACGAAATTAGGCGAGACTGGAGATGGAGGCGAATATGAGCCACAAACAGGATTTGGCTGGTCGAACGGCGTGATATTGAAATTTCTCACCACTCACCAGAATCTCTATCGCTCTTCATCATGAGCTTGCGGTAATGTATATTTTATATAAGGTTGAGATATGTAATTGAATCCATAGACAACGTAATAGAATGCATCATTCCAATTCCAATGAAGCAATTTCCACAATTCATTGCAATAGTTTTCTAATAAAAGCATTTCTCGAACAATTGTCAGTCTTCCAATAAATTGTGATGGATTGTTAGATACTTTAAAATCACACCGTTGGTCCATCCGAATCCAAACTGAGTAAAGTACTCTCCTCCAGCGCCCAAGCCGCCCAATTCAGTCGAATTGTATTTCTCGTACATAAGTCCCGTGTGTTCCCATGCTGTGTGACTCGTTCGGATCCAGGATTTTGCAAGCTCTCGAGCTAATTCGTGAGCTTCTGCGTTGTTCACATGCAAAAGTCCTTCAATCATGATATCTTGCGCGGGAGCCCAAGCATTCGGAGCATCCCATTGTTGTCCAGTGAATAATGTGGTCGTCTGGGCACCACCAATTTTGATCAGTCCGGAATTTTTGAATGATTTCACGACTCTACCCAAACGATCGGTATCTTTGGCATCAAAAGCTTTAGCCCACAACGGAGAATAGTCGGAAATTGATGGAATTGACGAATGTAAGTTTGTCATAAGATCGAAATCCTTCCAAGTCGATTCTTTATCACTCCATAAAATCGCATGGATAGCTTCAGCTCGATCTCTAGCTGCTCGTTTGTACTTTTTCTCCTGCTTGGAATTGCCGAGAATCCTATGAAATTCCATCATATTTCGCTCCATACGATACATTATCGCATTCAAATCCACAGGAATGATAGAAGACGTAGAGATTGTGCGTAAATCAACACCATTTCGAAGCCATCGACTGCTAAAGTCCCATCCGCTTTCAGCAGCTGCGATGATGTCATTGTAATAAGTATATTTCATTTTTTGGTTTCGCTGAAAATGCACCTTTTGCGGATCTGATCGATTGGCTGCATACGCGGCTATGGAGAATGGATACATATCAGAGGCGATCGTGACATCTTCTCGATACGATTCTGGTCGAGGATGGTTCGCGGTCGAAATGTATCGATTGAGGACGTATCTGACTGGAGACCTTACGCTTCCGTTTGTATCGTGACGTAACAATTCAACAGCATGACCACTTGGACCTTTTTCCATCCAGAAAGAATATTCTCTGTCAAGAAGCGGTACAGCATAACGCAAGTAGTCAATATCGTACATGATCCCAGTAGCCAGATGCTCCCTCAAGGCGACAATCTTGACCATATCTGAAAGAAGCGGAGGCTGAGATCGAGTCAAGTAATAAATCCTTCCTCCATTTGGAACAAAGCCAAATTCCTCCACATACTTCAGCAGATTATTGACCACACCTTTCGCGGTTTGTTTCATATTGCTCACCATCAACCCGGTCACAATCCAATACGAATCCCAGTAATAAGACTCCCGAAATCGTCCGCCGGGAACGACAACGACATGAGGTGCTTTCAGGCCTTTCGTATTCGTATGCAGAAAAGATCCTCGAACTCCTCGTTTCGGACTTCGACCCAAATACTTCCACGCCTGATATAGTTCAAAAGCCCATTCTCGATACTCTGGCTCAAGTATGTTGGCAATCATTGGAGGCGAAATCTGTTCCCTGAAATCCATTGGGGTCACTGGATTCAGATCTGAGCCAGGTTGGTCGAAATGCTTCGATACAAATTCCCGTAAGGAATTTTGATACAATATTTTGTGCGTGTCATTTGTGTAATTATACATTTCCAAAAAAGTATGAAAAGAGAGCTTTTTCTGTTCGAATTCTCGAATTACCGCAGTATAAGTAGTGTTTCGTCGTAATGGCATATCCACAAAGTGTTTACTATCGGGATATATATCTGCCATTTGGACAGAATGCATCAGATCTCCCTGGCAATATAAGCTCATCATCTCGAGTGTGTGATTATCGAGTTGACGAAGCCACCACGTCTGTTTGTTGGTGACATTCTCGATGGATGCCACTTTGAATGCAGTGTGATCTCGTCGAGATGATAACAAATTCGATACAATTGACCAATCCCAATCATTTAATTCTGTCGAAATGAGATGAATTTGGAAGTGTTCATGCTTTGTGGATATGACGGTGGAGAAAAGGAGGAATACAAACATCCATTTTGGGGCATTTAGTTTCATCACTTTATATTTTGCAGCTGATTTAGTTGGAGTTATTCCATGGCGAAATTCTTTGGTATTTAATTGCATTGGCGATTCATTAAATTGCGTATCCGATTCATTTGATGGTGTCATTAATTTCTTGATGACGTAATACAGCACCTAAGCCTAGCAATAATGTTTAGGGGAGTCGCTTCTTCGCTTTTAATCAAATAGCCCCATCTTAATATATCATGTGTAAACACTAATTGAGTTGAACAGTATTTATTCTTTTTGCACTCGAGTTGCTCTCTTGGCTTGTCATTGCTATTGCCAACGCAATTCTTTTAGGATATTGAGGTCTATCGCCTGCATCCTTTGCGAATATCCTCTGATAGAGCATAATCCTTTCGGCCACGTGAAACTCTATAAATTCATAATACAGGAAGGCAATTTCCAAATTACTATCGCCATGAATTTTCAGCTTTTCGAAATCTGACGACGATAATGCGATACATAGCCTGATGAACTCTCAAATGTTCTGCCAAGTTATGATCGGCACCATATTCATGAAACGCGATGCTTCTCGAAACAAAAATTTGCAGCTGCTTCAACATTTCCCTTGCACCGATTCATTGCCTCAATAGCTAATAACCTTGAAAATCCCATTTCAATCAATGAATTCAATTTTCGAGACCTTCGAAATCGAATAATCAATGGTCGTTGCTGTGCTTTGATCATTTGAAGTGCTCGATCGACACTTAAAGAACTCAGAGCGTGTCCATTTGCGTGAACAATTACATCATATAGCTGTATTTGACCTTTTTTTTCGGCACCAAACATTCTGTCACTCGAATCACGAGGGAAACTTGTCACACAAAGTTCTCCATCGATTTTCTCTAAATACATTCCAAGCACTCGACAATCATCGTCAAAGCGAACAGTATACTCATCCGACTGTAACGGAGAATTAATCGCAATAGTGCGCGGCTGCATCGCAATCGACGGCGCCACCGGAACGATATCTTGTACTCGAGCAACAGAAGTTTTGTCGATTCCATTACTTGCGGAGCCGCTTGATGCAGGATACGATGTAGATCCAGAGTGATTCAAACTGGTAGAAGAATGGGTCCTATAGTCTGGAAGTTCATAAAATAGCAATACAGGTTGAAATCTTCCTTTTAGACATTGGGTAACCACACCATTCCAGGCGCCAAGGTCGAGAACTCGACTATCATCGAATAAAAGCCATGTTTTGTGTGCTGAACTGTAAAAAACAGCAACATAATGTCGTCCATAGTAGCATACAAATCCACGGAGATGGTATATTGTACGAAATGCGCCTGTTGGAATCGATGCATCAAACGCTTTTGCTAAATCAATGCGATTTGAGATGTTGGAAAGGAGCTGCTGGACTTGGCCAGTAGACGCCGAATCCGTAGCCCATAGAATCGACATTGCAAAAACCATTGGAAATCGATGAATGGAACGCTACACAAGTGCAGTTAGTCAGTGGTTTTTTGGGGAGAATGCCAGTATATAAGACACCTGTTTGATGTTACGGCCGGTACATCCCCTCACATCACAAGCCGGAGCAACATCAGTGGTCGACATGTAGCGAAGCATGTCTTCCATACACTTGAAACTCCAGCTATAACAGTAGGTGGCATATGTGGTAAATACTAGGTTGCTGTATAAATCCCATGCGGAAGTGTGTTGACAGGTTGCACAAAAGTATCGGTCGTAGATCTGATGGCTGAATACGACATGGGGAATACTATTGGCATCATACACAGCTTCAGGAAGCTCCGCATACTCGTCCATACTCGCTGTTCGACCAGATGATTCGAGGACTTCAGCAGGTTTTTCCGATTTTTGAGCTTGGGTAACATCCTTAAATGGAAATTGAGCAAAAAACAAGAATAGAAGACCTCAGCTTTCGTACTGTTTCTTGATGCATGATGTTGAGAAGAGCTAGCTGGAAAAAAATGGTATCAATGGCTGAGGTCTGACGCCTGAGATTCCGTTCAATCGGCTTACCAAAGTTTCTTCCGCATCGTACATCATCCCTTCTTGAAAGTTCTTATCCTGGATAGAGTGAGGAATTCGATTCAGTATCAGCCACTTCCGCGCAAAATGATATCCTTACCGCTTTATACAATACGCTGAGGCCTTTCCGAAGAGCACGGGAGTCCAACGCGCCGCTTGAGATATCATCATACTCCCTCATGATTGACTAAAATGAAGAGATAAGCATGGGATTCATCGCCCTGTATCAACTCACGAGACCTGTAAGGCGCGAAGAACGTTGGCTTCGATGGTAACAGCCTCCTGCTTGATCTCGGCACTCAGCAGAAATTGACGCATCGACTGCAGATGCCAAAAGCTCTGAATGACGACATTCAGAAAGCAACTATTTTCGCCTTATCAAACCACCCGTTACGTAATTGACATCCATACACCGCAACAGAAATCTTACCGGCGTTATTCATAAGGCCTCTATGAATTGAAGGACCTTTGAGCATAATGCGTTTGCCTTTCTTTGCCATCGCATCAATTGGTTTGAGGCACGGAGAAGTGGAAGGAGATGGATTGGACACTGGCGAATATTGATAGTTGGCAAATTCCCCTTCACACTCTTCTTCTTCACCTGTGATGACTCGTAAACCATGCAGCCATTCTCGAGCGGATGTATCCGAAGGCGCTATGAGCTCCAAAACACGTTCGACTTGATCAATTTGCTGAACCACGGTCACAAGAAGTCCGTATCTCCGAGAACTCCATACGTCAACACTCTTGACTTTGTACCCACGAAGCGGTCGAATAAAATTCAAATCTCCGGAAGAAGGCTGAAATTTGAATGTCGATAAGACTGCGGTTTCTTTTGCCAGGACGCAGTATCTCAAGTGGCGAGGACGCACATTGACCATTGAACGAATTTTCAGGTTCAGCCAGCCGCGTGCGACGATACTTCCAAAATTGGAGGAAGCTGATTGTGAATGATTTTCTGCTGTTTGCTCCATATCTGATTCCGTATTGGGTTACTGAGCACTTATTGAGGAGATGGGATCTACTCGATTAGAATTTGAAGAGTTACGAATTGTAAAAGAACAGCACAATGTAGAAAAATGGATCGTCTAATTAGTTTGGTCGAATCGTTATGAAAATTGCCTGCCTGCCATCAGTTTGCTATGATTGGTCAAAACTACATTGTATTTCAGCAAGTGTTAGAGAAGAAGGACGCCATTCTTTATCGTGTCAGAATTGCTGGGAGAATATGAATCAAATGATGAATTATAGCTTAGACTGCTTTCTGGATTTTTTACCTATCTAATTGTAGCTCCAAATTCTTCCTTGATGATGCCGAGGACGATTTGTTTCATGTTTTCTGACAGACTGGATAGAATACAGATTTATAGCCAATGAATACATCTATTCGTCTTCATCTTCTTCATCGATATTATATCGCACCGGTTTCCTTTGCCGTAAATTTCGTCGCGGACTAAAGGCAACCACCGATGATTTACCCACCTCCAATGAGCACAGTCGTCGAGATACCGACGCTAATCGTTGACTAACGACTTGATATTTATCTTCGAGTATTTTCAGTCGCCTTTGCAGCGTAGTTGTGAGTCGATACCATAAGTAAAGATCGCCTGAATGAGCAGAAATCGACAACTTATCCAAAAAATCGCTCAATACAGCATATGTCGTACAGACCTAAGCAATGATACTATCATTCCACCAAATCTTACCGAGTAGGGGGACGTACCGGTTCCCAATTGCTTCCATTGATCGCAGAGGAGCGGCATAACCAAAAGGCAGAAGGATTGATATGCGTTTCGTTTTCCAATATCCAGTAAATCCGATCCTTTGCGTCGATTCCAGCTATATCATCCCGCTGTATGATATTGTAATGAGAATCGTAATGGACCATAATGAGAGATACAATACCAGCGATTCATCATTCTCGAGATTTCGTATGGAATCATTCAAAGTTGTATTTGCGTCGAATTGCTGCTCACAGATATATTTCAATAACAACACGCGGGTTGATAGACTCATTTCAGAATAGGAATCGGTCGAATTGATGCATTTCGAAATGGAATGGTTATCGCGGTTGTGTACGATAAACTTGCGTATCGTATCCCTCCAATTTCGTCCTCTAAGAATCGTTCAAGTGAGAAATGGATATCGTCTACTGGATACATACTTGCTCGTAGGAAATCCAATGTTCTTCAGCAATTGTGTATGTATCCGTGAGAGGATGAGCTCGTGTGATGAAGGATTCAAGACAGCATCCGCTAGTGTCTAGGAAGGGCTCGTCAAATCCACGGACATCACCTTAAAGATAACGATGCACCTCAAGCTCGACATGTTGCATGGGAATCTCGAGTCCAAACGCACGAAATCTGTTTAGAAATCGGAAAACCACTGCGAAATTACAGTCTCGCTGGAGTTCGATATATTTGTTTTCAGTCGGATCATGATTCAATCGTTTGCTTCGCTTTTCATCGCACGTCGGTGCACAAGCTTCTTCACAGTGTCGGCAACGCCACTCGTCGGCATCTATATCGTCTACTTTGACAAGGTAGCATTCCTACACAAAAGAATGAAGATGATGAAGATCATTCTCTGTCAATTGCATCGATGAAAAACCTGATGAACCGTCATCTCACATGTACGACAACGTAAATCACAACGTCTCGAAGTTCTTGTGCTTGTCTTTCCACAAACACGACAAATGTCACTTATCCGTATCAAACGCTGTACCATTTTCCGCGAAGAATCATTTCTCGATATCCTTTCATTCTTATTTTGGACATGTGGTTTGTCTCTCATGGCGCTTGAAAGCTTAATCTGTAGCCATCCGTTCAGCGTATTCTCTGGCCTTACAGGCGGCTTTTTAGCTCGTGATGTTCTATTCCCTTGGAAGAAAGACAGATATTAAGTACAGTGTCAGGAAATCGGCATCAATGCTATACTTTTGTGGCTTAATCGTACGTTTAGAGCCTTTGCCATTTACAATCTGCGTCACGGTTTTCGTCATTGTGAGAGATTTCTCAACTTGATATGGATGAGAGATGTTGAAAGGGCCTTCTAATCGAGCGCCAACTATACTGAATCGGATATCAATGTACGTACTATTTTTTATTGGTTTCTAGAATCCTTTGAGCCTTTTCGACGTAACCAATGGAAGAAGTATCACAATTACATCGCAAATTACTTCGTTTCCAGCGTGGGGACAGCACGGACATTGGTGAAGCGTTAGACCTACTACGAGCTCTGGAATCCAAACCGATTACCGTCAACATTTTGAAAGAAACAAAGCTTGGCCAAACTGTTGCCAAACTTCGAAAACATGACAGCGAAAAGATCCAAAATCAGTCAAAAAGTCTGATTCATAGCTGGAAGTCCATTCTAACGCTCTCTCCTCGTACCAATTCGTCTTCAGGCTCATCGCCGACAGCTGCGAGGCCAATGGCGAAAAGCCCTTCTTCCGCATGCAAAGCAAAATCGCCTCGTTCCGAGCCAATCAAACGTCGGGAAACCAATAGTAGCTCTTCAACAGCCTTTCTACCACCGGGATTGGATAAAATGCGTGCCACCGTGCGTACAAAGATGAAGGAGAATCTTGAGCTCGCTGATGCTGACACTTGCAATGCTCCTGATGTAGCTACCGCGATCGAAATCGCTATGGCGCGTATGTTCAATATCGGTTTTCCGGGAGAGAACAAGAAAGATTACACGGCCAAATTCCGTCAATTGTCATTCAACTTGAAAAAGAATGCTCGATTACGCGAAGACTTGCTTCAGGATGCTGTGAGTGCCGAGCAGTTAATCAACATGTCACCTGAAGAACTCGCTACGGATGAAAAGCGACACGAGATAGAGAAATTACGAGACGATGCTTTTCAAAGAGCTCGTTTGGATTGGGCTGACGCAAATGAAGACAAAATCAACAAGCAATGTGGCATTGAAAATAGTAAAGGCTTATTTACGTGTGGTCGATGTAAATCATCAAAAACTAGCAATACGCAGAAACAGACTCGTAGTGCCGATGAACCAATGACTGTCTTTGTGCAGTGTCATAACTGTGGAAATCGCTGGAAATGTTGAGCTATAAGTATTCGCATCGATCCATCGTAACAGAATACTTTTCGACAATGTAAATTGTATATATTGCCATCTCTCCAATTGCGCCGTCGCCCTTTCTTTGCATCGATTTCTCATAACATTGGACTCACTCATTGTTCTTCGGCTTATCGTCAGCTCCTTCCCGCCCGTCAAGCATCCAATCTGCTCCTTTTCTCCAGCTCTATTCCCGAATTCCGAGCTCTGAAGCCCAACCAAACACTACAAATGTCTTCACTTTCGACGCGGTTTCTTTGAGATCGACGAGATATCAGTTTCGAGTGACTTTATCCATAATTAGCCTCATGGAAGAGCAGCGGATTCCGGAGCTCTCTACTGAACGCTTTGGCGATATTGACAGCGATGCAAAAGTGATTGAAAAAGGTCTTAATGATTGGGAAATGGAATTCGCAAATGAGACGGCTGAAGTGAGCCTTTCACGTAAATCGATAATCTTTAACATTTGATCGATCGATAGGATTGTGAGTCGCACGCTTCATTTGGACTGCTTCGGGATCCTGCTCTCGAGAACGAAGACTTGACGTTAAGCTCGCAACATAAAAACGATTCAGCTTGGAGCGATATTCCAGTCATTCAAGCGTCATCGTCCATGCTTCTCGTAGATGGCACGACACAATGGCGCTGTTATATCGCATCCAAATCGCCTGAGGAAGAATCCGAAAAGCTTCGCGGTAAGTACACATTGTATATGCACATAATAGTCTCAATATTGTGCTTGCTAGCTTTACGTCAGAGTCTCGAAGAAGATCTGAAGGCTTTACCGCCGTATAAAGAAGTCGTTGGTGACGTTCGACTATTACGCTTCCTTCGTGGGTGTAAGCTCAATGTGTCGGAGGCAGCTTTGAAATATCGAGAGATGCTCCAATTACGCCAAAGACACCAACTCGATCCGATTCGAAACAGAATTCTTGACGAAAATCTCCATCCCGAGCAATTTCCGCATTATGATAAAATCGTTTCCAATGTGCCATTTGCCCACAGCTTTGACGCTTTTGAGACTCCAAATAGCTCTATCACGGAATACAATGTCTTCAGCTTTGAGCTTACGGGTTACGTCGATCTGAAGAGCCTCGACACGAGCATTTCCAATGACGAATGGATCGAGTTCCTATTTTATGAAATGGAATATCGATCCCTACAACTCGATCGATTGAGTCGCGAGAAAGAGTGTTTGGTACAGACGATTTTTGTCAAAGATCTCAATGGCTTCTCATTCCTTCGCGGCTACCCGACGAGAATGTTGACACTTTTTAGGAATTCCATTACTTTAGCAACAGCGTGCTACCCAGAAACCATACGCGTGACTTTTTTTCTACACGCACCTTGGCTTTTCCATCGACTTTGGCGAAGTCTCAGTCCGTATCTCCAGCAGACACAGCTCAATAAAATCGATATGCGTGGCAGTGAAACGTACGAATCGCTTCTGCAAATGCTTGGGGGACGTGATGGACTGCCGACGCTGATGGGTGGAAAGAACACAAGTATTTCGATCCCTCCCACCGGCTTACTCGCTCGAGACTCGTATGCATTGCTCTGTGAGCACGGAGCCGTGGAAGCAGATATTACAGCCCGCAAAAGTCTACAAATTCCATTTCGAACGTTGCTGAATGACACTGTTTGCTAGGAGTTCCAAGTACAGCATTTGGATGTGGATTTTGAGGTACGATTGCGGACACAGGGCGAACAAGGTGGCGCGTTGGAATGTGTTATCATGCCAAGAATCCGAGCAGTACAAGGAGAGCAAGTGACTGGGGAGTACAGAGCCATCGAGGATGCAACAATCGTCCTTGTGTGGGACAATACATCCTCTTGGATGCGGAGCAAGCGTATCGCGTACAAAGCCAAAGTCGTCCGAGCAACACATGAGTTTTCCACTTTAGACACCTGCGCCTGAAATTGGTGAAAATAGAGGCAAATGAGCGATAAACGCTTTGGGAAATGGAATGCTTTTCGCCATATTATTCAATTCTCTCCCTTTACTGCTTCTCGCTACCTCAGATGCTTATACAGTTCAATTGCTGAAGAAAGTCTTCCGCGTTCAAAAGCTCTGTGCATCCATACCAAATTGTTTTCGGATTGGATTGTGACTTGGCATACGCCATGAGATTCTGATACTCATTGTAATTGCCACCTCCAATCATAAAGACGATCGCTTCACGGAATGGAGTCCTTTGTCGTGGAACTTGGCCGTGAGCGCCGTTGGCTGTGATCTTTGGATCCAGATAGATAAACTCATCGTCTTCAGTGTTCGGTCGTAGCTCGCAAATTGCGTCCGTCACGCGTGTGACATGCAATTTTTTATTTTCTGGAAGAAAGTTCTTCACGCTGGCAGCTGCTTGTGCTAGGAATCCTTGCGCCAATCCTTTGAATTTACTCATACTCGCTGCCGAGCTTGGAACAGCTGAATGAGGATTGACTTCGCTTTGGAGAGCGCCACCAACACTTGCGTGTTTCTGAAACGCAGTATGCTTTTTGATATACGTCCATGCGGTCATGAAAGAGAGACTGCTTTCCTGAGCATTTGCCTCTTCCAAATGTTTGTACAACGATTCAAACTCGGCGATATCGGTGGTGCTCGCGCCGCTTGTAAGATAATAAATCATCAGAAGACGAACTTTATCGGCCAATGTGCCCATATCCTTTGATCCGAGAACCTGAGCAATCTCATTTTTGTCAACAGAGGAGCCATTTATAAGCTTTTGCTCGAGCATGGAAAATGTTGGAATGTGGCGTGCAGTGATAATCTCAAAGGCTGCTTGAAAGATGTTTGTGTGCACCTCGAGCATTTTCTTCTTCTCCACGAGCATCGGCAAGGTATCCACTGCATCCACAAGATCCTTAGTCCCGGTCATCAACGTATCGTGTCCTCCAGTCTGATTACAAAAGCATGAAAGGATGCGTTGTAATGTTCTTACAAAAGAATCGTACCTTGGCACGAATCTGTTCCTCCTTGCGTGTGACCTGTTTCATTTCTTCTTCGTTTGCGTCGATCGCATCGGGAAAGAGACTTCCAGCGTGAAGTCGAAAGAACGAATCTGAAACAATGTCGAGATCGTATGTCTTTTCAATGATAGCTTGTGCGTGCTCCTCAGCTGATTTCTTGACGCCTACTTTGACTCGATTCATAGACACCTTGAGAAGATCGTCCACTAAGGCTTGATACGTCGATGGATGATGAAGCATGGAAGGTAGGTCCTCATTGCGATCCATAAGTATCAGAACGGGACGTTGAAACGATTTAGGAGCGTCACTTTCTTGGAATAAATTCAGTCGATCGACAGTTGCGCTCGAAATATGTTTCCGGATCAATTGTGTGAGTGACTGTGCGACGATTTGCGCCGGGCCTTCATGTCGTGGCGCTCGGATCACTGGTATCTTTTTAGCGGTCGAAAGCACGGAAAAAAGCTTTTCAGCGATTCCGTGCATCAAATCCATAATCTCCTGCTCCTCAAGCCGGGGTTTATTGTACCTCGAATAGCTCTGAGTCTGTTTGAATGAGAATAAACTTGGCTCTAACGTAACGAATCCGATGAATTGCTCCATCACTTTGGCGATTTTGCTCGCGCAATTCTCTTCCACACACCGTTTTGCAAAGTACTCGATCATGTTTTGATTTAATGGAGCGATGAAATTGACATGAGCCGAGTCGTAAAGATCCCTTTTGCAGTCATTTATAATGATTTCAATGTTCTCTGCCGTCGCCACTACAAAGTATATCGCTGGAACATCAGCGATAGGATCTCGCGGGGAATCGATGAGAAGATGGAGCGTGACGCCTTTTTTTCGAAGTTGCTGGAGCTTTAATATCGGCGAGATTATATCGCGTCCAAACGAGTCATAAATTAATATTTTCCATTGCTCGCTCCAGCTTTCCGTGCTTTTCTTCGATTCTGAATTAAAATCCAGCATTTTCAATACATTTTCTATGAATACGAATGAGAAATGAGTGAAATCACTCGGTACGTGGCTCGCCAACCTTTTTGTTTTGTTTGTAGCGAAGTCGGAATCATTTCGGTAGCCATGGCCGCGATTTGCATGAGAAAGGAATTTATACGGTGTATTACTTTATACAATTTATGAAATGAAAGAGTCAGGAATGTTTGCTCAAGAATGCTCCATTGCGTCGAATTTACGGTGCTCGCATGCTCAATCGTACGTTTGCCTCAACAGAGGACACTTGACGAAGAGTTCTGTCCAGCAATTCAGTGACACGGAGATATATATCACGAGTCTCACACTCGGAATCAATCGAAAGACGATGCGATTGAGTGATGATGGAGTCTTCTTTCGATGCAGACATGACTTTAGCGCCTTGATATGTGCTTCTTCGCGTCACTGAATGAGACAAAGCCACTGAACTTGATGTAGTAGACGATGTAGAAGATACAAATGTCAATGTGCAAGCCACTCGAACGTGCTTGAGAAATCGAAGAATCGACGAATGTGCTGCTTTTGTGACCACAATGTCGTTTATACGTAAAAGAACGTTTCCATTGTGAAGCGCTTCGACTCCTAATGCTGTACTTTTGGAACTTATTTTTGATATCCGCGCGCCAAAATTCCCATTCAAAGGCTCAAATACAATTCCAAGTTTGTCAGAAGGATTCCAAAGTACATCCATTCGATCCTGAGTAAGCGTTGCATTTTGCGACAGCGCCGATGAGGAACTTCGATATGTGCTGCTGGAGGAGGACGCGCTCGAACGGATTTCTGTACCAAGCAACTGTAACTGAGTGATCAAATCACCCAATTGACGACATACGTTTACCGAGTTTGTACTTGCAGAATGATCAGTGTCTGGATACTCGTCTCCATTTTGATACGAATAGGAGCATATTGAATCGGATGGTACAGCCTGGTTGAAGCTTCGACTCGATCCTGAATTTATCAGCATTGGTATTATGGACCGTGTGCTGCAATCAAATGAATGGCCAGTTTGGTTATCTTTCTTTTTGATTCGCTTCAAGTCGTAGGAAGACGCTGATAGATTTTTACCGATACCTGACGCCGTCTTCCGAATCCATTCTGTGGTAAAACTTGGTAACGAATTTTCCATTGCGAGTTCGACAGCATCTTTTCCATTTCCATCGGGCAAAACGGTAGCGTCTGGAAAAGGCTTTACAATGCTTTTTATATGAACACCTAATAAATTATTTTTGATTGCCACATGGAGAGGTAACATGCCGGAAAAGTTTGGTAATTCGCATGCGCGCGGGAAAGCAGTTATGACTTTATCGAGCGTCTCAACAGGAATACTCGGTTCTGTACACGCCCAGTGAAGCGGTAGCATATTGAATTCATCAGCAGCTCTTGCTAGTGACGTATCTTTTTCCAAAAGACCAAGAACTCCCTTCCAATCGGCGTGCTCTGCGCAAGAGAGTATAGCTTTTTCAGACGACATAAAGCTTTGGTGCAGGATTTCGTTGGGATGCAAAACACCTGTGAGCATTTATATACTGTAAATTTGCTGTGTGTGTGTCTCTATAATGCCTGGTATATGGTACTGTCCGAATATATACCTTGTGGGATCGGATTCTATTTGTAAAAGAACTGCAGACAGTCTTCTTAATGCAAATTTATTCGCTAAAAATACGCACAGGAGGGTTACTCAGATTTGCGATCTGAATATAAATCTGATACCAGAAGATCGCTATCCCGATAATCAGAGTCCAAGCGCTTGCCCGGCGTCTGATGCGACTCTTTGATTCTTAGCGATGCTAAATTGGGACCACATATGATTGCTTTTATAGATCTCTCGACCACTTCCAATTTGAATGAGTACAAGTTTCAACGAAATGACCGGCGTCGAAATCGAAATGAATCCGGTCGAGAAGCCAGAAAAACGACAGGATATATGGTTTCTGAAGGACAGTCCCGAGAAAAGCTCCCATTTGGGCTTTTCTCTCTCACAATTTACAAACTCTTTATTCAAATATAACCGTTTGCCTGCCGATAAGAATGTGCCATCAAATGGAAACAGTGTGCGATCGAATAAGTACGAATGGGCCGATGGAATTAGGGGAATTGCAGCTTTCATCGTTCTCATTCACCACATTCAATGCGCTTTTTTCGGAGAGAGCGCTAATTCACACGTAAGATATCGATTTCCTTCAATGTACACTTTCTCATATGTATCGTGCAGCCTGGCCCCATTTATCTTTTGCCTCTCGAGCTTTTGACGCGAGGACCACAGGCAGTGCATGTGTTTTTCGTCTTATCAGGATTTGTGCTCTCGGTCTCTTTTCTGGGCAAAATTCATTCTGCAGAAACAATATCGAAATGTCCTGACGAAGAAGAAGCACAAAGTCAAAGGATGAAAGACATACATTACAGTGGCTTTCTATCGATTTCCTCAACATCATTCCGTCGATTTGCAAGATTATTTGTACCGTGTTTTATCAGTGGATGGATCGCATTTCTGTCTACAGAGATATTGAACACTCATGTCGACTGTGAAAAGTTATTTGCTTCTGGTATGCTTAAAGATACAAACTGGCTGAAACGTGTGTGTCTTGCTAAGGCGCCAGACTCGGAGAGCACTATGGTATGGAGGTTTATCCAGATCGTTTTCATCAAAGTTTGGGATGGTGGGTCCGACAACCCTTACAATAAAGTCATGTGGACAATGCACATCGAGCTGGCCGGCTCAGCAGTTGTGATGTTCACGTTACTCATGATTGCCAATATTCGATGGCGGTATCGAACAACTGTGCTCGTTGCTGCATGTATGTTCACTTTCAATGCGAGTGCTGTTGGCACTACTAGATATTTCTCGTCATTCTTCAGCGGGATGCTGATGGCCCAGCTCCTTACATATCCGCCACTTGTGGATTTCTCGCTAAAGCCATGGAGATCGAACTGGATGGGGCTTGAACGGCTCGGACTTGAACGGCTCGGACTTGTACTTCAAGGTGCCTTTACCGTTTTGAGTGTGTATCTATTATCAATGCCGTCCGGGACGAGCGATCACCATAGCCATTATTTTTGGATCTCCAAAGTTTTGAAACCGTTTGGTCTCGAAGTTGTCAAATCTGGGAATCGCATTGGGGCTTTCATGTTGATGCTCGCGTTGGGTTTCTCTCCCCGGATGCAAAAATTCTTCAAGTACCAAGTCTTTCGCTTTTTGGGACGGATCTCGTTTCTATTGTACCTGCTCCATTTTGAGATTCTCATGTCGGTTGCAGTTCCTGTGGCGTATAATTTGGCCATTCAGAATATATTATCATACGGGCAAGCCAGATACGTCGCAGGTGTTGTGTGTGTGATATTGTCACTCGCCGTGGGATACCTTGCAACTGTTTTGATTGATGAACCTGTCCAGCGCCGACTTCGTCTTTTGGAAAAGAGATTTCAGATTGTAGGTACATGATCGAACAATTGGACCATCGAATCTGTAGCTTTATAATACACAAAAGCGGGCTTTTTCTTTATTCGTTGGTGCTACCATTCAGCTCAATCCGAGACTGGGACAATTCACGTAGAAGGGATCGTATCAATCGCCTCACATGCGACCAGCTTTTCGACCTCTTCAATGTGACGTGCTGTGGATGCTAGCACCTTGGACACTTTCTCATTCAGATCGGCGACTGGCACAAGGTGCTTGACCGCTCTACTAGCGATTATATCGTCGATTTTTCCAGCATTCAGATTGCTTGAAATATGGATTTTTCTCAGCTCGTGCTGTACGACAGCGTGACGCTTTTGTATGAACAATTGCCGCTGGAGACGTTGCTGTGGTGTTGCGTATGCCCATTGAGCATAATGCAAGGCAGAGGTGATGTATTCTCGCAGTCGAGGAGACTCCTTTGCAAGCTGTATCGTGCTTGTTACGGACTCACCATTTGGCATCAAACACTTGCAGGTATCAAGATCAGTGTCAAGGCTGAGAATTGCTCTGTCAGAAAACAATACTCGGACTCGGCCGTCCGCATAGGCTCGGTATCTTCCACTCGAATTCTCACTATCATCAATAAGTCCATGCTGCAGGGTCAAGATGCTATAAGCTCAATGGCGGGTGCACAAGAAGTAACTTACTTGTGTACTTGCCGCTTTTCTCACTGCTTTATCCAGCCTCCAGTGAGCGCAAGCGATGTCCAAAAGTACTTGTGCGTGTCGGCAAATAGGAGGCAAACGAATGCACTTTTCGATCTCGGATTCGTGAACGCTGCGCACGTACAATGGGATCGAGGCAGTCGTAAATTGTTGGAGTAGCGTTCCGTCTCTCCCGTACATTCGGAAAAAATCGCGTTCAAATTCCAACAGTAAATCGTCCCGCAGATGAAGTGCCTTCCTCACAAACAACTTTTAGCGACAACACGGTTGAAAATTGAGGTAAAATGGCTCACGTAGACGCGAATATGTGTGTGTTTGGCTACTGAGAAGTAAGCGACGTGATCGCGAACGTCAACGGCCGTCTCGCGTAATATCTTCGAAGCGGATCCATGCGCATACTGTAGCAATCTGGCCGATGAAGGGGTCGATGCAGAGCATTCCCGAGGCACACAAGCTTCGTTTTGAGGTAGTTCGGATGTAAGGCTGTTGTTATATTCATCAGAATCGCTCACTTCAAAGTCCTTTTTGATCAACTTTTGTAAAACCTGTACAGGATACTTGAAGCATTCGGGAGTCAGTTCTGTGGGAAATGTCTGTCTCTGTTGCGTTATTCCGACCACTTCGTTGTGAGCTCCAGCAGCGATTCGAATTTGATAGTACACATCGACTAATTTACCGCCAAACGAGAGGCAAACTCGAGCGTATCCGTCCAGAGACTCCATTTCAAATCGCTGCGAGGCTTCATTATAAAATGAGGCGTTTGACGCTTGGATCAGTTTGAGATTTGGCCAACGAGCTCTGAGTGATTTGGAACGTTTGCATTCAAAATACGAGTCGCGGATGTTTCGTTTCTGTTGCTGTGTTATGGTCGCAAGATGGCAAAACGGAGCAGTACTTGTTCCAGTTGCCACTACAAATCGGTTTCTTAGGCATAGAGTTTTTTCTAAGAAAACAGCGTGGGCCGATAATAATGTGCTTGTAAAATGGTGGCAGATTTTCCCGTCAGGGTGTAGTATGGAGTATTTGTGACCAGATGAGCTCACATAGAAATCACAAATCCCTTTCTGATCTGCAAAGCGCGCAAGAATTGAAGCATCCTCAAGTATCAGACAGTGGTATGGCTCCATTGCTTTAAGGTAGGACAAGAAGTACCGCTAAAAGTGAGTGGATAGGACCTCTCAATGCCACTCGTATACTATCATCGATGACAGCTTGTAAAACGGGTATAAGAAGGGTACTTTGCCCAGGAAATTTGGTCGCATGTGCATAGGAACTCGAGGAGAGTTTCGAGCCAAACGTGCGAGCATCTGGTATGTCCTTTTACCAGCATCGTACTTGAAGTAGAAAACATCGGGTTTTAGAAAGCATGTGGGATTCTCCGTCATCGTCTATCTGCCAGATGTGAGACGCACGCGTTGATCGGAAGAGATGGCAACTATCCATCGAGTCAATTGTGATAACATGAAGCAATAGTGACAATCAAATGCTACAGCTCGCCTAAATCTCAAGCTCGAGATCTTGAAAAGTATGACTTTGAAATAATATTTCCTCTGCATGTACGCATCACGCATATGTTTCGCCATTACGTGTAAATAATTAATATCTCAAGTCGCCAATGTGCATACGACTCGACAGACTAACGCAAACCTATGTAACGTCTGTCTCCTCTTCGTCTCTGTCATTACGCTGTCGGCTGCTTCGTGATGGAAAGACCATTCCAAATTCTCGAAAATTTTGCATCATTCAATAGAGTCCAAACAAACCGACTGGTAATTAGACAGTGTGCTCGTTGTTTCGTCACGAAGGCACCACAATCAAAAAATCAAGGAATCAGAAAATTCGTGAGAAGAATGGGTTTGGAAAGCAATCAAATTACTCTGAACGCCATGCATACGACTGTTGTGACAACACGAAAAGATGGAAGTCACACGGATTATGCCATTCGAGTTGTATCGAAACGTTCCGGTAAAGAAGAAATTGTCTATCGTCGATTTTCCGCATTCTTACAACTTCAGCAACTTGCTCAACGACTTTTTCATGAAAAGCGATTCTGCTGTGGTAGCGATGGGAATTGTCTGTTAGTCACGTACTTGGAGGCCATCTTTTATACGATGCAGTTTCCAAAACTACAAGGCACAGTGTTGGGAAAGAACTCTAAACATGTCGTTCGTGATCGCATTTTTCTACTTAATACATTCTTACTACAGCTGGAAACAGCTCTGAACAAAATCCCACCAGTGACAATGGATCAATGTGAAAAGCAGCGATGCAAATTGGTCAAATTGATCAAAAGCTTTTACGGATGTCTTGAAACAAATCGCAAAGAGCACGCCAACTCACTATAGAAACAAGCACACTGCTTATTATCAGCAGCCGATGACGAGTTTTGTCGATTTTGTAAATCAGCGAGACAAACGCATCAAAAAACTTTTGATTTTGGCCAAAGTATTAAGTACAGCGCACTGTAAAGCTCGAAATAAAGATCATATTCATTATCGCTTGCTATTCTTCTAATCTCACGAGTCGTGTTCGTGACCGTCTCTTTATATCTGAGAGAAGGAGAATGATGGAAGTGAGCCAATCGGTCAAAGACGCTGATCACTGGAATCAAATTCTGGCAATATCGGAGCAGAAATTAGTCGTCGTCGATCTACATAGAAGCTGGTGTGGTCCGTGTAAGATCATGGAACCAACGTATAAAAGACTGATTGCAGAGATAGAGAATTCCCAAGAGCGTTTATTGTTTGTTTCGGTAAAGCGCTGTGATTGATAATGTTACTCTGATGCAGTGATCTCGGATATTCTTGTAGCTCGATCAAAGTATGCTCTTGATTGAAACCGAAAACACTCCGAGTTGCAAGCCGAGGTTTCTGCTTTTTCGAGTAATCGTTTGTGTAGTTGCATTAGATCGTTGGCGATTTACTTCCATTTGTTTTTCAGGAGCGCAAACCTATTGTCGAAATTGCAGGGGCCAATGCTCCAAAACTGGATTTTTTTGTACGCCAGCATTGTCCCTCATTGAAAAGCGATGATGAAGACCCATAGTACCTTCCTCGGACGTATCGAAATGCTACACAAGCCTCGCAAAGGGAACTGGAACCGTACTTGCATATTTCGATGCGTTGGTGTCGTCAGTATACGCGAAAGAGGCATTTCCAGAAGATCCCAACTTGCAGCGTTTGCATCGATCTCGATAGGAGAAATTCTAAATGGTTCATATTGTTTGCTGATTACAATCTAAGCCAGAAAATATTCAGGCGATAATGCTTCTTACATGATTGCCACAAACGCTGCATTTCCAGTCGCCCTGCGTACCAATTGTTCATGTTTACCACATCATTGCGGAGAAACTGCATCGATTGACTTACCGGCCACCATTCCATATGAGGTGCAATCTTGAAATTGTTCTCAACAATTAGCGAGCTTGTGTCTTTCATCTGAGTGATATCTGATTCCGAGTCTGTTTTGGCGAAGGGCTGAAAGTGTCTAACAAGAAAGATGATATTTCCAATATCATAGCCAATTTCAAAAAGACAAAGACATGCCTAGCACTAGCTCGTAGTTTGGATGCCGACTGGGAACAGAGACTGGGAAATAATGAGTTGACAGGCAAAGCATAAAATCTCCGAGCCGACATCTTTGTTCCTGAATTGCTGATAGATTCGGAAATTTCTGCTTCAATCTCTTCATCAGTTTCTTCACAAGTGCCTTGGTTGGACAAATTCTCGCTCAGTTGAAATTTCGTATCGTTCACGTCGTTGAAAAACTCTTCCACCCATAGGGAATCGAACTGCGCATTTATCGAATCATTCCAGGTATGAGAGCTCGAGGATGAAGTCGGAGATTCCGTAGATGAAATCTCCTCGTCCGCTGCTGTCCATATTGGCGCGTTTGCATCCATACAAAGCTCTACGGATCCCCATGCATCGCAGACAGCTTCATATAACGTCTTTCTCGGTTCGATAAAGCAATAGTTACTGCTTTCTGGTGTCGCGTTTCTGTGCATAGACTGATAAACGATTCTTTTGTCTATAGGCTCAAAGCTGCGTGTCTCGAAATATGGCGTTTTTATTGATTGAGAGAATTGATCGTGTCGAGTCTCAACTTTTTGCGCTTGAAAAGATGGAAAATAAGTATTTTGCGGGGTCTGAAGCAATAAAGGCAACATCAATGGAGACGAAAGGGGCAACGGAGGAGTGCCAGGAAGCGGTGGCTGTCTCGGCAATGGAGGCGGCGGATAAGGCGGTAGTGGCGGATTATATTTCGAAATCATGGTTGAATAGCAAAATGAATTGCAACGAACGATTACGTCCGATGCAAAAGGTTAAACTCAAAGTGATCGGTGGAGAGGAATTTGTAGTGCGGGAAAGTGTTTCTTTGGCAATGTGCTTTCCATATCGATACCCTTTTTATTCACTGGAAAGAAAATGCGCTCCCTTCTTCCTTCGACGCACAGTATCAAATTCAAGTCGACCATCATTTCGCATCGACGGAAGTGGCATCCATGGGATCATCACTCTAAGTTTGACTTAAGTGCAAAAACAAGGTAAGCTCTATATGTGAATGGCTATTCCTTAAAAATGCGCTCAATGATCCGTGCAAAATGGCAACCTTTTATGAGAAGTAACGTATCGGCGATGCTGCAAGGGCGAAATGATTGTATAAAGAGTCAGACGGTCTTGTGCTATCATACATTAAAGAAAAAGAGCTGGCATGAAACTGAAATATTAAAAGGAAAAATTCTCGAGATAGAAAGCACAACCGAGTCATCTTTAGATGCATTTAAACATTTAAGATGTCTCGGTATATCACTCGGAACCCGTTATTACGCCATTTTACTTGCAAAACTGCAGGCAGAATCAGACTACTCGCAGATAAAGCGCGTTTTGCAAGAGAAAAGAAACGATAAGCGGAACTATGAGTGTTTGACTCACAACACGTACAAAATTGATTTTCTTCAATTGTGTCGCTTTCGTATGCTTCTTAACCTGCACGAAGAAGACTTAAATGAGGTCCAAAATTGCTTTGAGACCTGTCTCCGCGGAAGGCACAACAAACTGGGAATCTATGAGGAAGACCCGTACAATTTATTGCTTCGATTAGAGTGTTTTTTCCCATTTCCGTCAGAAAAACTCGACAGTATTTTCATCAGAATCAAGCAGATTTTGTCGATAATGGATCGAAATGAACAAAGAATCTCATTTTCGGCATCACACACGCTGGCCCGTTTCATTATCGGACAGCCAAAAAGTAGTTTGGAAGAGTTTGAGGTTACACGAACGCGCGAAAGCGATACAGAAGGTCCCTTATGTGCCGGCGTCGTCATTAAAGAGCTCTTTTCAAGATATCCGTCCGTATTCGAGGATACATCGTGGCTTGTCTCGCAACTGATTAGTGACGCTGCTTGTGCAAGCGACCTTGAGTCGTGTCTTGTGCTGGTAAAATATGCTCAAGAATTCAATATTCCCATTTCCGAATCTATTTTCGGTCATCTATTACGTCTTACGCAAATGGACGGCTCAGTTGTTGACAAATTGTACATTGATTTCAAGTCCAGAGATGCTGTATGTCCAGTCCGAAGCGAGCCCGGAAGACCAGGACAAAGGCTGTTGCACTGTGCTGTTAGTGATCGAGATTTTTATCGCATTATGGTTTTGCTACATGAGATGGAGCATTATAAAGTTGAAGCTCATGCGAGAACCCTCATCACTTTGCTGAAAGCCGTATCTGCACATCGGCAAGAATGTCACGATGCCAAGCACGCAGCTGGTTCGGAAATAGAGATTGAGCCTGGCTGTCCGTCTATCTTGGAGCTGTTCCAGATGTTCCCATTCGTTTTTGGCGACTCTCTCGAAGCTGCTGTTCACGGTATCCGGCTCAGTGCAATGGCCAAAGAGTATGATGGAGCGCTAAAGATTCTTCGATCACGAATTTGGACACGCGACATGCAATTTCCGAAAATCCTTTTCGCCTCCTTTCTATATATAAGTATGCGTACAGATCGTATTTCTGGTGAAATGGTGAGTGATGTTCATCCACGAGAATCCATTTTGGTTGAAGTTGAACAACTTTACGAGCTTCAACATGGCAAATCGAGATATCCTCTTTATGGTCTCATCGCACGGCATTGTGAGTATCGCGATGATTTCGAGACTTTTCTCCAGTTTTTGGACCGATGGCAGCAAAGTACACCTAGTGACCAACCACCAGCACTCTCGCCTAAAGCATCGAAGCGTGCCTTGCGGTACTTTACAAGGCAACTGTACAAGTTAAGAGAAACAGCAGACGAACGACACGATATCCGGCTAGAAGATGAAGAAGTTATCATTACATTCCTCAAGCGCTATGATCGAGTTTTTGTGTGGAATCGTCGAAATCTATCCGATTTACTTCTGATGAGTGATTCACTGGGATACCGTCATGGAGTTTTGTCGATATTTGACGCCTCAGTATCGACCGATCTGGTATTATCTCTTCCTGCAAATGCAACCGTTCTGAAAACTTTGCTCGCTCTGGAAAGTCAAAAGAAAAAAAGTGGAGACCTCAAGGACAACGCTAACGCTTATACGTCCCGAATTAGTGATGCAATTGCATGGATGGAAAAACATGGACAACTCGATGAAGTACTTCAACTAGATCCGAGTTTCACTCCAGTCAAAGCACGCCTGAATGCTATTCACGCATTAGAAAATCAGAAAGTACACGAAGCCGACTGAATTCCTCGACAGGATCAGTCGAATCACAGTAAGGAGAGGTCAGAATCGAGTCACGGCACTCGCAATAATATTATCAGTGCTTCGTGTGACGTCTGAGCACAATAGAATCAAAGTATAATCCTTTCGCTTCTTTCAATACATTTGATGCCTTTGTTCTTTCTATACAGATACGGATCGATTACATCGAATGTAAATATTTTTTCAAGAGCTTAGGGCGTGTTGTACTCACTCTAAAAGTCATTACATTCAGTCAGGCTATCGGAATGACTTGAGACTTGTCGAGCTCCAACCTATTCGCAAGGAGCATCGGCTTTTGCATTACGACACACATTCTGTCGTCATCGGATCAGCTTTGGCAATCTGGTGTGGACAACACTATCCAAGATGGTTTTGATGCTGGGAACTTGTGTGCTCTTTCATAGCCATCTCGTTGCTATATTTGAAGCCCAAGCACTCGATAGATTTGCGCACAGACTATTGCCAATATCATCGCTTCAATCTAATCCCAATCGTACGGAAATTCATTCCTGGCCATCACACGCTTTTTGGTCAAATGATTGGGACACTTACTGGGAATATTATATGGGAAAATCAGAACCTGAAAGAAATCATCCGATCGTTTTGTACTTTACAAATAAATCAGAAAATATTTTCGGTAATACAGAATTTGAAGAAAAAACGTCAACATGGCTAAATGTGCTCGCTGCGCTTCACAAAGAGTTTTCAAGAGGCCCAGAAACCCATCAACTTGCAATGAATGTTCCCGTAATAATCGTAAGCGAATCAAAACCGCGAATTCATGTACGTGAAAGTGATATTTCTCCTAATATCCAGTCTCCTTCATCCATTATCAGCATTCTGTTAGGTCTGTGCCGTCTTTATTATGGCTGGAACCACGACACTCTTCATTGTTCAATCGACTCGCCTCTCCTTCAACTCAAAATACTTTGTACTTGACAGAAGACGTGACTTTGGATTCCAAGGTTTTACATCAACGAATCCAAGATTTTTTCACGAGCAATTGGCAACTTCATATTCGCGAACCAATCGAAAACCCTGACTCACAATCCGATGATAGCATTTCAATTTTCGATGTACTCTCTGCGGTAAGTATGATTGGATTCATACTTCGAGCGCTATACGATTATCGAACATCAATCATTCAGCTTATTGGTCGAAGATCGTCTTGGTTTGTTGGCAGCGTGCTCGTACTTCAATTTGCATTATGTGGCCTAGTGCACTCCGTTTTGCATCGTTCCCCGTTATTCTTCTTCCATCCACAATTTGGCTTATTTTTGATCCATCCCAGCGCCAGAAAACAATTTTGGTTTGAAGGGCTTTTCTTTGGAAGCTCCAGTTTGCTCGTGTCGATTGCGGCGTTATCGATAAGCTACGCTATGCCTCTTGTGAAGGACGAGACACGTACCCATGAGCTTCTTAGGCTTGCAATCTTCACGATCGGCACTGTCTATGCGTTGACCTACGCTACCTTTGCTTTAAAGTATCGATGGCTTTCCTGATCATGGTTCTGGAATAGCGTTTGCACATGAAATCAAGCATTTCTAGATTTTTTCTATTCAATATAATTGGCTAAAATATATCCTGCTCACTTAAGTAAAGAGTCGTTTTCTTCAGCGACGCAAAGCAGCGGAAACACTTTTTGTCACGAGAATTTTCGGCCACTCGACGTTGCTTATCGCTCTGCACACGCACTGTAATCCTCTCCTTTCTCATCCGTACCATTAAGAATTCCTGAGGCTCGATTGCTGGTGAATGACGGTAACAGCCAAACCGAAAGTGAAGTTCACTACTCGAAATCTGAATGTTTTGTATAAAGCGCCAAACACCAGCGGTCATGACGTAAATGGTATGAAATGTGATCCTATTTGTAATTTATGATTTTACGATTATTGAACCTTTTGTGTGCAAAGGATCTTTTCAAACTAATCGAATGCTTTTGTCCAGCAAAGCGACCAGAAACAGCATGAGAATGACTGCAAAATCACATGCTGTAGCTGCTCCTGCTCCCATCAATACACCGAGTTTGCGGAAAGAAAACCAAAAGAAGGATGGAAATCTGAGTAACCCTTCCAGCGGGCATGTAGGATGGGGTGTCAAGTCAGGCAAGGAGGAGGTCAGCTTGGATGGGGAAAAGGAGATTCATGCAGAGAGGAATGGCTCATACCAGCAATGCAATGGGAGGATATCGTCAATGAGTACTGTGATACCAAATGCGAATAAATCGTGGAATGATCTGGATGGCTCTCCTATACAGCAGAAGATTCAACGAGAAGAGATTAGTAGTCGAAGTACACAGTCAGTGCAAAGCGAATCCTCGTTCAGTCCAACACTTTGTAAGCAGATGTCTATAATGAATATTACCAATTGGTGTGATGATCCATTTGAAGAAGAAACAGCGCGTTTTAGACCGCAGGTGGACAAGGTCACGGAATCTTTCGACGGAAAAAAGAGAACGACTGGGACCAGTGATTTGCATGAAGAAGCTAACCATACTGCTAGCAGAGACGACACTTTGATCTCAGACCGTGCGCAACAAACGGGAAGCATAAGCTCAGATTCGAGAAATGAGACTCGACAATATCCTGGCTCGAGTACAACGCCGTGGCGCAATAACCAGCTCAGCGAGAGTGCGTTTGATTCGAATGATGGCATCCCCCCACGACCCCTTCGGCAGCACGGAAGTGGTCATTTGGAGGGAAGTTTGGTTCGGTCTGACGAAGGCAATTCTTTTTGGGCACAAGATCACAGTCATCAACGGATGAACCGGCATCAACCATCGGTAGAGAACGGAAGTCACATCAACAGACGGAAGGAGTACAATGGACAGAGTCGATATTACCTGGACGTTCCAACTAATGATGGATATTCACGCCAAGACTTGCGTGAAGATATAATTGATCCACCCGTTTACTGTGCTCCATATGATCATGACGCAGCTGGAGAGGATTCTTCGACGCCTTCAGCCGCATTTGTGACCCCTTCATCGACTTTTGAGGATAATTCAGCCGACTCTCCCACGGCTTACGTGAAAAGAGTTTATTCTGGCCAGTACTCGGATCGAGATAAAGGAATCTCTCAAAGCGACAAGACGTGGCGATCTACTTCCGCTTTTCACTCGTCGAATCCATATGCCAGTCCGTGGACTATTCGTAATGAAAACGGAGAGTATCCGAGACAGCAACATTTGAGTCGTCCTCCGCTCAGTGAAACCAACCTCAAGGAAACACAACCACCAAACGGATTTGTCAGTACGACTCATGCCACACGCGCGTTTGGTCCAAATACTGCGACAGCAGAATGTGAGAAGCGTGTTCAGATCTTACGGAGATCGGAGCCGAAAATGCTTTATGACCACAAATCCGGTAGAATGGTCACAGTGGATCCAAGTGATACAGGACCAAAAGCGGCGATTCAATCGGCCAATCGAAGAGTGAAAACATTATCATATACTCCCAAAACAAGCCAAAAACAGGTCAGTTTGACAATGGAACGCGAAATGGATGCGAGAAAAATGGAGAACGACGCTTTACTTGCAAGAAGTACGCCACGAAGTAGCGTGTCAAAGATTATCGCCTCCGATCATAATTTCAAGGTAGTCAAATCGAAAGCTAAGAAAGCAATCCTCACGTATCGACCTATCTCGAGTGGCTGCAACATCAGTAAAGCAAGCTCACGTGTTTGTGGTGAAGAGGATGAAGCTTCTGAAGCAGACAAAGAAGGCGTCAATGCGAAAAAATTGACCGTATCAGAGGAGAAGCACGAGATAGCGAGTCTGCTTCCCAGTGAAGCTGTATATCATAAGAAGAGAGACGACAAAGCAACAGAGCGGAGTGACAAAAGATCAAAAAGTAAGAAAAGTTTACTGTTCACAAAAGTGCAAGCCACACGCCGAAAAGCGAGGAAATTTGACAAGATGGAAGTTTCTCGTTCTTCGAGTGTACAGGAAAAGAAACGACGTACCAGAGTCAGCATACAAAGGACCGAGGAATATGGGAATCATGCTCCAGCTTCATTGGAGGCAGTTCGACCCAAAACCCGCTCTGGAATGGATGTCGATTTACTGAAGCGCATTCCTGAAGGTGGCGGTGTTGTGGTGCTGACCGACGGACAGCATGGAATCGATCACTCCTTTGAGGGGATTGGGGAGTTTGAGACTGTCAAATCTCGTCGGACAATACACTTGGAAAGGAAAATGAGGCGGGAAGTCGCATGCAAACCTTCCGGCGGCGGAAGAACGAAGAAAGATGGAGGCATTGTGGTTAATGTTCGATCCAATTTGACCAGAAGAGTCAAAAGGAAAGGAATTCCTATCTCAGTGCAATCAGAGCCCAAGCAACCAAAGCGTCTTGGAAGAGAGAATTTAGCCAATGTCGATAGAAACTCAACAACCAGAACGAAACTGAATGAACAAGGAGTTCAGAGAGAAAGTGTGAATACCATACAGAAGACAGAGCCTATGAAAAAGGCTGACTCTACAAGCGGCGCACGATCAGAGCAAAAGTCGAAAACGAAGATTGGTAGAAGCAATGAAGAATCCAGTCTTGAAAGCGTGGATCGTGGCGTTAAATCTGTCGACGTGGAAGGAAATGCTCGGACATCTACAAAAACGAGCCCAGATAAGACAAAAAAAGATCGCTGGAGACAAAAAGCGGTAAGTTCAACGAGTAGAGACAGTTCGGCAGCGTCAGATCGTCGAGGAAAGGAAGCCCTACAAAAGCGTTACGCGAAGAAAATTGACGTTACTACCATAAGGAAAGAAGAGGGAGACCGAAATGATTCGAGGATTTTGCTTCCTAACCCTCAGCTAAAGCACAAGAGCAATCGAGCTGTCTCTCGAAAGCCACCGGTCGAATCAAAAGATCGACACTCCAAGGACCGACTCTCAAAGGACTGCTCGCACGATGGAATGTCTACAAAAAGCACCACGAAAGCCTCATCCGCTTCCTTCGCATTAAGCCTTGGAAAAAATGTACCTGAGGATCAGTCATCGGTGAAAAATGAATCAGTTGGAACACCTCCGCTTACAAAGTTGCAAGCGGGTGCGAGTAAGCGCGAAGAGAATCGAAAACGAGCCCCAAACAAATCAATGAAACGCGTCTATGTCGCAAAAAATAAACCCTGAAGCATTATGATGAGAATGAATGTATTTTGCTTGGTACGCTCTGCGGAGTCAGACCAACGTATCGCATTTTTGGAGAATCTGAAGAGAGATTGAGTCAATTCAATAGAAAAGAACGTTTACCACAACGCCACTCACCTCTTTCATAAGTCTGATCGTTCTGGGATGCACGCTTTGATGAAGCTTTTTCACATTTGCTTTGATCAACTTCTTGGCCGAATCGTTTGTTTGTTTGCCATTCGTTTGATACAAAAACTGTTTGCTTTTGTGTCGTGATTCCTCAGGTACCTTTAGCGCTTTACTGTTACGTTTATTCCTTCTTTTCAGAGCTTTCACATCCTTTTTCTTTGTATTTTTCGACGTTTCTGTCTCTCGACCGTGCAGGAAAAGCTTTGTCACGCGCTCCGACATTTCTGTAGTACAGCAAACCGCAAAACGATCTCAACCCTGAAACGACACAATTCGATGGAATGGATCTGAGTGCTGGCATCGAAGACCCGACTGTGAGAGCTTTTGCAGCGTTCATTGCGAATCCGAGTTTCCAAAAGACTTTTGAGGAGTTTTTCCTGGAGAACTCAGCTGCTTTCAAGTCTGATGACGAGCATCGGCTCGAATATATGACCATTTACCAGACGTTCCAAGCGAAATTCAATGAAAAAATGGAAGGTAACTACGATTCTGTGAAATGAATTCTACATACTCAGTCACAAGTCGCAGAGTTCTTGAGGCAAGAGGGTCTAAGTGAGGAAGAATTTGAGTCAAAATGCGCAGCATTGATTGAGAATCAAGCTGATCGAAAAGCCAATCAGTATCTCGATATCGTGCTGGCGTCCATGAGCTATGACGCTTTCTACAAGCTGATGCTGATAATGCGTCGAAGAGCAGAGGCAAAAATCCAAAGGAGTGGTATGCAATCCGACAAAAAGTCGCTCAAAGGTACCAGAGACGAAGAAGAGTCGAACGCTTGCGTGGATGACGACGAGAGTACAATGGAAGACAGTGAGGCAAAGTCGAGTATCAGATGCTCAGAAGATTCAAAAGACACTAAAGATTATAAATCTGCTAAAGAAACGCATGATGAGAAAAAATAAAAGCAGATTTACTCACCTTACAATTACGTCAATTCTCTGTTCTTTGCTTTTTGCTCATTGGTACCAGCAAATGGCTAATATTGAGAGGATTCATCGTTGCAAGAGAGGGTAATGGGCCATTTGATGGGAGGATTAAAGGTGTCGAAGTGGGAATTGGAGTAGGAGGTACGATCATCGAGGTTACTGGACTCGCAATGGGACATTCTGACGTTGTTGCTGGCACAGATGTCACTTGTGCTTTAAAAGTATATCGCTTGACTGCGCCTGTGGTCACACATTGAAAGTTTTGAGTATCCTGCTCCATGTATTGTCTGTCAGCACAGACACGCCATGAGCAAAGTCGATTCTATTATGCATGAAACTCGTACTCGTACATTATGACGTCTTGAAAATGATCTTTTCCTCCGATTTCTGGCTCGCATCTCGGAAACATTTCCAAAATTTGTGCCATAATCTCTTCCGGTGTATGACTTTGATCGCGTCCTCTATTTGGATTCACTTTCTCCATTTTTTCAAAAGCGCGCTGTAGGAATTTGAAAGCGCTCATTGTGCTACAGGCCGACCGTATGGCCTGTAAGAAGTAAAGACGTGCTGGTCCGATACGAATTGGTGTCTTCGAAGTGAGTGGGATCACCTGATTTTTGGCAATAAAACTTCCATTCACAAAAAGACCATTTTTCCCCAAACATTCCATTTCAAAGCAGCATTTCTCGGCATTCCATAAAATTTTTGCATGTTGACGTGATATTGCCTTTTGTTCCCCCAAAGAGATGCGTGAACCGCTTGCAACTGGTCCTGACGAAGGCACAATTGGTCCTCGTCCTAGTTCTGTTGGGAGGTGTGTAATCAAAGCTTCGAAAGCTTGATCATCGGCAATACGACCAGATAGTTTAGCGTAAGCGAGTGGTGGACGTTTTTCAGTAAAGTATTTCTCCAAAGACTTGCGTTTCTCCTCAATTGTTGGCACATTCGGATGCGCAGCCATGACGCATGTGATTCGCTAATTTCTGCATGGTAGTACCGGTAATACTCCATTAAGTATCTCGATTATGATTGGGTAGATTTGATGTGGTGGCTGCCAGCCATTCCGCTGTTTTTGTAATTCAAAGTCTTCCGCTCTTCCGCTCCGCGAAAACAAAATCTCAGTATGGCTGTCGGTATGTGTGATCAGTCACATAGTGCATCGTTACTTGTCTCCAACGAACTCTTTGCTCTCAATAGGGAAAAACAAACGCTTGACCAAAGGCAAGAAAGGAGGAAAGAAGAAAGTGTGAGTATCTTTATAGGCGATTCATTTTGTCACAAGCTAATTTGGTACAATCGTGCAGTGTGGACCCTTTCACACGCAAAGACTGGTATGAAATCCGAGCACCGGCTATTTTCAGCGAGCGTACAGTTGGGAAAACGCTGGCAAATCGCTCTACCGGACTGAAAAGCGCCATTGACAACCTCAAAGGACGCGTTTTCGAAGTGTGTTTAGCGGATTTGAACAAAGACGAAGAACAAAGCTTTCGTAAAATCCGTCTCAGTGCTGATGACATCCAAGGTTCCCAAATCATCACCGGTTTCCATGGGATGGATTTCACTCGAGACAAACTCTGCTCATTGATCCGTAAATGGCAAACTCTGATTGAAGCCTTTGTCGATGTGAAGACCACAGATGGCTATCTGGTTCGATTGTTTTGCATTGCGTTCACGAAACGACGTCCAAATCAGATCAAAAAGACTTGTTACGCGCAAAGTGCACAAGTCCGAGCAATCCGCAAGAAAATGGTTCACATTATGACCGAAGAGGCCAGCAAATGTGACATCAAAGACCTTTTCCTTAAATTTGTGCCTGAAATCATCGGAAAAGAAATTGAGAAAGCAACACAAGGAATCTACCCATTGCAAAATGTGTGTATCCGCAAAGCGAAAATTTTGAAGAAACCAAAATTCGATTTAGTGCGTTTGATGGAGCTTCACGAAGGAGGATCAGAAGACAAAGGAGCTAAAGTTGGAAAGAAAGAAGATCAAATGGTGGAATCGATGGCAGGCGCTGGTGGACGTTTATAAGCAAACAGCTCACAAAAACAGAGTCGCAAACCACATGAGATTTCTCTAGAAAATGTGTTATGAGCAAAACAAAGCGGAATTTCAAAAACTGTGAATTTTGATACCATGTCTGCAAGTACACATAACGGAAATCGTTTCTTTAACGGTTCTATACCTTGTAAGCTTCCATGTTGCCATGAACCCAAAGACATTCTTAGGCGGCGATACGAATGGCCATGAAGCCGCTGACGTTGCGTTAGAGACATTACAGTACGAGCTAGAGCAACTCTACCGCCATGTACAGCAAAAACGACGGCAACACGCTTCCCATAATCACACAGAAACCGCTTCTAACAGCAGTGCGGAACACACTCCATTTCATTCGTGTCTTTTCGACACATTGGAAGAAGCGTATGCTCAGTTTGTGGACACAACTCTCTTTGACTCGAAATGGAGTGTAAATCTGCAGGAATTCCTATCTTCTTATTTCTCCTGTTACCAAAACGTCGACTTTTATCAGCGCTTCATAGAGCGTATGCAATCGGATGTTACCACTGCTTTTCCGTCATTTTCATCGCTTAAAAAGACACTCAAATCACATACGTTGCAGCGACTTGGCACCTGTAAGCAATATAATGCGCTCGCTTTACCTGTAGTGCCGTCCACGTACCCAAAAAGCCATTCTTCCGTTCCTTATCGCTATCGGCGCTCGAAATACCAAAAAAATAAAAATATCTGCTCTTTGAACAGCGATGGACAAGCATGGAAATTCTATGATATACTCAAGAAATCGTGCAAGAAGCGCTCCTTCTGGCGATCCAATCGTTGGGAATCCAGTCGGCTCGTTCTGTTTCCCGATCAGCTACAAGTCTGGAAAGTCTCTACGAGCTCTATACACGCAAATGAATGGAATTTGTTGGGACATAGCAATTCGTTTGAAGATACAACGCGTACATCCAATGGTTTATCATTTTTTCGTCGGAAAAGTAGTGCCAATAATCTCAATGAGAATTGGATCGCCGGGACTCCGAAACACGTCAAGTCATTTTTGTATCGGGATTTGATTGGGCTGGAATTGGTCCCATTACCTCGCGAGGAAGCACCAAAGAAGGCTCGTTTTGGGATTCAAATGATCTTTCAAAAGACTTTGCAACATCCCGATGGATCGACTTTGAGCGCGGACGGCCCGAGCAGCATGATCTCGATCCCAAGCAACTGTGTGATGCCTCCAGCATCTGGAACTCGCCGACATTCCCTTCCATACACACCGGATGAGCTCGATGATGTATCAATCTCCGCGACTCATCGTCCTCACATCGCCTTGAATAATGGGAATATGACAGCATCTCCAAAGTGTTTGAAAGCTGTCTTGCTCTCATTTGCTGAAGACTCACCCGAGAAATTGGAATATCTCATTCAAGAAATCGCGGTGTTGGCATTTTGGGAACGATTAGAAGCTCTAATGTCATTTCTCGCACGCTCTTTTGAAGAGTCTCAAGAAGAAACAGAAGAAAATACGATTCAGAAAGCCTTATCGGTGATAGGAAGTGTCTTATCGAAATGGTCTCATATCGCTGGACACGCTCTCTGCTCGTTCACAACTCCGCGTGGGACCCTCGAAGTCACATCGCTCGCCTCGCAATTGTTTGGAAAAGATGAAAGAGCTCCCTTCAAATTTGAATTCACTCCGGTACAAGCGTTAGTGATCATTTTGGCTGTATTGCGTAAAAAGGAATCAGCAACTTACTCGGCCACCATACGTCCGATAATCGCAGATATCCTTCGAAATATGACCACAAGAGGGCCTGATGCTGTCATATCACTGCTGGAATGGGAGTATGCTCGTGATGTCTTATTTCCCGATACTCCTCAGCCGATGGAAGCATTAGAAGCGTTGCTGGGGGAAGAGCTTACTTGGGCTCTTATTAAAATCAAATGTACCACCCGGAAATCGTCCAAGACGGCGTACCTCAGTGAATGGAGCGTTTTGAATTTCCTGATTTGGCTCGGCGATATTTGTGGCGTCAAACGTGTGCTCGAAAATGACGCGTCATCGAAGGAGAACATCACGCTTCAAGACTTTGAAATTCTCAAAAATGGACGATATCAAACGAATCGTTTGCCGAAAGCCACGATGCACGCGTTTTTTCCTCATGAAGCAGTAAAACGACAGGAAGAAATGGCACTTATCTTGCTCCATGCGTCCACCACGCAGCTTCGTGGAGGCTCTGGAATGACTTCACTGATGGAAATTGCAGTACAAGCACAATGGTGGCAATTTGCGTATCGTCTGTATGAGCTTGCCAAGGCGGAAGACATTTCGTACCCCGTCGAACACGTGCTGGAATGGACTATCCAAGAAATTCCACTGAAAGAAGACTGTGAAGAAGAGCAACAGTGTCAAAGCTGGCAGCAGGCAATGACGTTTTTCAACGTTTTAGCGACGCAAGTAGCTCCACGAACATGGAAACGAGAAGCAAAGCTGGTGTTACTGAGCCTCGTGCATTGTCAGCAGGAAATTGTCGAGCTTCTCCTCGAACAAGGCTGCTCGGCTCACGATATTGAGACATCCAAAGCGTATGAATTACTGATGCAAAATAATTCTCTTCCTATTCGTCGTGAGATTCTCAGTCAAAGTGCGAGCTATGAGGATCCAAGCAGGCTGTCATTGCTCCACGTTGCGATTCAAATGGGGCTTTCCAACGCAGCAGTGAAATTGATTGACGCTGGTGCGACAATATCGACTTTGAATGCAAAAGGGTATTCGCCATTGGTGGCCACAGCTCTCAATGGAATGGAAGATCTCAGTTGTCGGATTCTCAATCACATTCAGTCGAATTCGGGGATACAAGAATCAGCTGCCGAGAAATTTCTGATTGTGCCCGAAACCAATGAACCGATCTTCGTGGAGCTCATTCGTCGGGAACGCTGGGAATTAGCCGTAGTGATCTGCGATTTCTTGCTTCATGTAGCTCCATCAATGCTTCTTTCGACTATAAAAGAGCGTAATTTTTTGCATGTGTTGCTGCTGGAGCTTCACGCGCTTTCTCAACTACTCAACTGCTCGGAAAACGGTCTCAGTGTGACGATGAAAGCACAGCTCATATTCCGAATGCTCGATCTGATCCTTCAGTTCTCATCGCCACAGAACGTCCTGAACGCTCTTCTCGAAGAACAAACCGCAATGTCGATCGCTGTTGCAACTGTGTCGATTTATAACAAGACGATAACAAGCACACGATGTCGTATCCTCACAGATGCATCGACATGCTTGGAAGGCTCCTACGAGCAGCGAATCATGCACATGACGGCGTTCCAGCTTGCCTGCACGCTCGAAAGTCCGATTCAAAATGGACTTGGCAGACAGTTTATATTCGAGCTGCTGGCCATGTTGCTGGGAGCCTTGGAGCACCACAAGAAGCATCCTAAAGTGAGAGATCTGTTGCATCACGCACTATCGACAAGTCTGATCTTCATGGGAACTTGTGATGCCACGAATTATCTGCTCATGTACGCCAAAGACGAGTTGCCTGAAGCCTCACGAATCGCATTGGCAACATGCTCCCCATGCTCTTCATTGACATCGGAAACAACGACATTGCTCCATTTAGCAGTCCTCCAGCCGCAATTGACAAATTTGGAATCTGTTGTGATCATTTATCAAATGTTGGAGCTCTTAGGCGAAAAAAATGGATCAGTGAGCAGTTGGGATCGAAATGGATGGACACCATTACATTTGGCAGTTCTGAATGGCTGTGATGATCGTGTGATTCGTTTCTTTGCTCGATTCAAACTCGATCTCAGTCCGTGGAGTGAGACATCGGCCGCGTCTGATATTGAAATGATGCTGACGCCATTCATGCTCGCGGCTTTGACGGGGAATGTGATCGCATTTCGATGTCTGATGGAGAATGGGGTGAGCATCCTACAAGTGATTCCAGGCGCCCAGGCTTCCATCATCCACATTCTCGCCCAATATCTACCAAAAGAATTGACCATTGGAATGCTCGAGATCTTGGATATGGTTCTTGCAGACCCGACGTTGGAGACATTCCATCTGATTGATCGTCGAGGCGTGTCGCTGGAGGAAGCAAAGCAGTGTCTCGAGAAGATTTCCATCACACAAAAGCGTCAGCGGACAACTTCCCTTGGAGGTTGCACTCGTTTTGGAAGATCATCCGTGTCGTCGAAAACGCTTGAATGTGCTCCCATTTCCGCTATTCAGCAGCAGCATATGGAAATGCTGTGGCGAAAGCTTCAAGAAGAAGAACATTTGGTGCTTACAGCCATTGCAAAAGAAGCAGAAGCTGAGGCAAAAGAATGGCTTCAGAAGCGTATCGGACAAAAGAAAATCGCCGTTGAAGCTCAAGCACTTTTTCTGGAAAAGCAGCAACACAGCGAGGAAGAGGAACTTGAATTAGAAGACCATGATTCCGTTCCTGTTGGCCTTGCTTCTGTCGATTGGCGCATGGAAGCTCGGCTGGAAAAGCTAAAATCTCGCGTCTCACAAGATTTCGTGAGTAAACACGTCAGAGAAATGTTGGAATTGGCGCGTTTGGAGATTCTCAAAGAGAAAGAAGCGATTCTGCTGGAGACTGATGTCATTCCTTCAGGCCAAGCCTCGATATGTAGCGACAAAAGCAGGTTGGATTCCGATAGCGATGCACTTTCATACATGAAAACTATCAACACTATCAGACATCGTCGGCATGAAAGTTGCGATCTCTAAGCTTGAATGGCTCGATCCAGCTGCGTGAGACACCACTAGAAGACCAGTACGTTATTTACGGAATGCAGTATCAAAGTGGAGATCGTACCTTTCCGAAAAGCTCGGCGCTTATCACTCCATCGACACTGATATTCAGTGCATGGAAGCAGTCTTTTGCAATCGATCGAGCCACATCGTCCACTGTCATTTCTTCTACCAGCACGCTCAACTGTTTATCGTTCGATATGATGTCCAACACGCGAAGCATGGACGCCATATAAGCGCTGAATGTATGCATACTCAAGCCATTGTCGGATTTCCATAGCGAGAATCCCGCTTTGACTTTTTTCTCCATCGCTGAAGCCGCAAGAACACTCAATCCACTGCCGAATTCCCGGAAACTGATCTCATTTGATTGATTGTGATCAAATGCGCGGAATAGTCTTCGAATCGTGTCATCGGCGTTTGTATCGACCGCTTTTTGACTTTCAAACAGCTTTCCAATCTGCTGAAAGCATTTCTTGAAAGAAGCAAATGTCAATTCCCCGGACGGTGCTTCATCTGAGAAAACTTCCAGCAGATCTTTGACATTGAACTGATTCAGCTGTAAGCAGTGTTGTGGTCCCATACTCTTCCCTTGTAACGCATCGACAACCAGATATATCGCATGACTCCAAGGCTTACCTCCCAATGCAGATTGCCCGGCTGTCTTGAGTATTTCAACAGCGGGTTGATCGCGAATGAGATCTGGAGATGAATACGTATACCACCTGACAAATTCCTCGAATGTCAGCTTGCCATCGTGATTCAAATCCGCTTCCGCAAAGCATTGCTCTGCAGTCACAAGCGCTAATTCCGACGGAGAAATACCCAAATTGTCGCGTGTTTCCGGGCTGGTTTCAAAAAGAATACGAAAGACGCTGGTCAAATAACGCGTCATCTCATCCAAAGCGATCAAACCGTCTTGATTCAGATCGTACAGCGCGAATGCCGCTCGAATTTTCTCTTCTCGCGAGCCTCCGCAGAGGATCGAAATACCACTACTCAGCTCACAGAAATCCACCACGCCGTTCCCATCGGCGTCAAATGCGTCGAATAACCGATCAATGATTCCTTCCAGACGAGTATCCGTATTCCGTTCCTCTCCACGCTGTGTCAGAGATCGAAAGCACTCTGTAAACGCTTCTCGGGTTAACGTTCCATCGTTCGGGTCACATCGTTCAGCAAAGACTTCAAACACACTTTCAGGAGCGTGTCGTTCGAGTTGTGTCAATTCGCGTACGAGCTGTAGTGAAATAGAGTCTTGTACCATTTCCGAATCGCCTTCCATGGAGCTCGGCTGTGTGTACCAAATGCTAAATTCTTGATACGAAAGCTTTCCGTCTTGATCGGAATCCGCCTCACGAAACGCTTCTGCAGCCGTAGTGGTGCCGAGGTGTTCGGGAGATACGCCCATTTTCGCTTCCACATTGGGATTCAGTTCGAAGAAAACTTTGAAGACACACGTGAGGAAGAAACGCATTTCACCCAAAGAAATGAATCCGTCGCTGTTGAGATCGTACAATTCAAACGCCGTCTTGAGCTTTTCCTCGTGTCCACGTCCACAAAGAAGGGAGACACCACGTTCCAGCTCCGCTTTATCGAGCAGTTGATCCTCGTCACGGTCGAAGAAGGAGAACAAATGATCTGCATGTGCGCGTACCCTTTTGACTGCTCCTTGAAGCGCGCTGTTCGATGCAAACGCACACAAAGTCTCCGTGAATACTGCTTTACTGACGAGTCCATCTTGTGCGTGGAAGGATCGTCCAATGTCCTGGCAATCGATTGAGATGAGACGTCCGACTTCGCGGACAAGAAGCCAGTTGGAGCCTTTATTGTCAATGAGACGCTCCATGCATCCCGTCCATGTCTGCGCGTACCATACGGAAAAGTCTTGACGATTGAGAACGCCATTCCCATCATCATCGACATCTTCAAATGCTCGCATGGCGCTCTGTTCAGCCAGCGCGTCGATGGATTCATTTCCTTCTCGAAATCCCAATGGCATCGCGCCGGGTGGAAATGCATCTTTCAGCACATAAAACACCGAAATGAGATGTTGGACCATTCCTTCCGGAGAGATAACTCCATCTTTACTGAAATCGAATCGTTTAAAGGCTTTAGCAGCGAGCGCATCAAAACTCCCTCCACAAGCGATTCTGAGAGCTTGCCGGTATTCGCTCCATGCAACACAATTGGTATCATCGACGTCAAATAGCGCGAAAAGCTCCACGATCCGGTCGTAGATGAGCTCATTCGATCCTTCCGTTCCAAACAGAGTCTGGACGCATTTCTCCATATCTGTTCTCTTGAGGCTGTCTTCTTTCGCACAATTCGATGCGTCTTCGAAAAAGCCTGAGAGCAACGCAGTCGACTTGCCTGATAGCTTTTCTTCATGTTTGTTTGTTTTATCAACGTCCAAGTACCAATTTTCAAAGTCCTCAATGCCCAAACTCGCGTTGAATTCGACTTGAGCGTCCGAGAAAGCCTGTCTTGCTGTTATACGACCCAAATCTTCCGGAGAGATATCGATCATCCGCTCATCGGAAATGCGATAAAGTACTTTGTACACAGCGCTGAGGTATCGCGTCAGATTCTCAAGTGAGATGCATCGATTCCCATCATCAAACAACGTGAGCGCCGCATTCATTTTGTCTTCCCTCGAGCCGCCACAAATGACCGAAATCCCACTGCAAAAGTCTGCAAAATCGATAGACTCCTTTTCCGAATCGAACACATCGAATAACGTGTCGACCATTGATTCATAGTCGACTCTTTGATCCTTTCCGAGGTCGTTGAGAGCGTTTAAAAGCGCTGAGCGAGAGAGTTGGCTATCTCTCGCAAAACTCGCTAGAAGCAGGAACAGATGACCGGGATCATATCGCTCAAAGTCCATCACGTGTTGGATATCGCGGATCGATTTCACCGCTTTGAGTGGCGGTACCATTATGCCCAATTGCTGGGAAGGCGATGTATACCATTGGAGAAAGTTCTCATACGTCAGCTGGCCTTGTTGATCGCGTTTGACCTGAAGGAAGGCTTGTTCGGCTGTGATCATCGCCAGCTCTTGCGGTGGAACGCCTGCATCTGTCTTCATGCCCGGTTGGATTTCATAAAGCACACGAAAAATTGAGCTCAAATAACGTGTCATCTCTTCCATAGATATGAATCCATCGCCGTTAAAGTCGTACAGCCGGAACGTAGCTCTCAATTTCGCATCTTGTGCTCCTTTGCACAGAACGGAGAGACCGCTTGCCAATTCACTGAAATCGATCGTTCCGTATTCGTCGGAAGCGAAGACATGGAACAATCGCGTGCTGATCATTTTGGCTCGTGCTCGCTGGAGAATCGATGAGGAGTAAGCCAGTTGAATAAACGTATCCATACATTGATCAAATGATTCTCTCGTGAGACGATTCTCTGCATCGGCGTGCTCTGCAAGTCGCTCGAATACATCGACAATATCAAAGGTTTGTAAATTTGTCAGCATTCGAACTTCTTCCAAGGAAAATGGCGCCGATAGATTACACAGAAATGTTTCTTTCGGCATAACAAACCATTCCTTGAATTCGAGCAAGCTGATTTCCTGGCCAGATTTCTCAGGATCGCTCGTGCTGATTGCATACGCGAGAATGGATGCGAGATCGGTAGCTGACGTGGCCATACTTTCAAAATGCGTCGGATCCATTGCATTGATCACAAGCAATGCGTTCATGAGATATTCTTCAAAAGTATTTGGTGATATCGTCCCATTTTGCTGTGAAAAAGCTGTGAAGGCTGCTTGTGCTTGGTCCATTGAGTGCATGAAAGCCGTAAATCCAGCCAAAATGCTTTTGAAATGCACTTTTCCCGATCCAAAAGTCGAGTAAATGCGATCAACAACGTCTTCGACTTTGATTTGCTCACTCAGCACGTATTCGAATCGCTTTGTGAGCTCTTTGACACATTCGTGCAAGTTTGTATGCGATAGAAACCCATTTCTTTCCGCTTTGGATACGAGGAGATTGTACATTTGTTGGAAAGAGATATCATTCAGACCCAATGATCGCTCCACATATTCCATAGGGATCGCTTTACGCTCCGATGTAGAGGTTGCATCGGGTTTTCGACTAGAAGACTTGAGCATGCTGGCGCGATCACGTTGTAAAGCGATCCATTGTGTGAATTCCTCCAAGCTTAGCTTATGATCGCCATTTCTATCGAATTCGCAAAAGCATTCTCTCGTCGTTGCAATTGCAAGTTCTTCAGCCGTATTGCCCAAATATTGATCAAGTGATGGATCTGCCTTGTACATGACCTTGAAAACCGCAGTGAGGTACGCAATCATCTCATTTTGAGAGATGTATCCATCTTGATCGCGATCGTATAATGTGAAGAGCGATTGTGAGCGTTGTTCAAGGCTTCCACCACAAAGAATAGAGATTCCTGCAGCGAGTTCTACGACATCGATAATGCCATTTTCATCCGTATCGAACAGTTGGAATAGCTCTGTAAGTAGCTGCTGTACGTCTTTCTTCATTGGTCGTATAGTTTCATTTCCTTGACGTGTGTCTTCTTTGAGTCGGGAAGACACGATCGGGTAGCCAACGCCACAGTTTGATGTCGATAAAAGCTTGTTGAAACACTGGAGAAACACCTGACAATCCATTTGTTGGTCTTTTGCTGACAGCTTGAAGAATTCCAGGACATCATTCACGTCAAAGTTAGCAAGGTTGAGTTCTTCCTTCATTTCTTGAAGCGCTTTTTCGGATAGGAAGACCGATCGCATGAGCTTGTTTTCCGATATTTCGACATGTGCGGGTGTATTCGAATGCTCGATGCCATTTCTATCCATCAATTTGCGATTTGGAAGGAAGATTGGGCCCTGCGAAGGTCGAGACATGTACCATTTCTTGATCTCTTTGAAGCTTAGACGTCCATCTTGACTCAATTCTGCAGCTTGGAAAGCCTCGTCAACAGTGGCAAGCGCCAGCTCCTCACAGGTTACTTGAAGTACTTCCGCAAGCTCGGGAACCACACCGTAAACCATACGAAAGACAGATGCAAAATACGTTTCCATTTCCTCACGTGCAATGAGTCCATCTTGCTGAATGTCAAAGAGCGTGAATACAGCCTGGATCTTCTCATGCTCCGATCCAGAACAAAGCACTGATAAGCCACTGGCAAGCTCGCAAAAATCAACCATTCCGTCTTGATCTGTATCGTACTCTTTGAAAATACGGTCCAACAACGTCCGAACTTGATCGTTTGGACCGAAATCTGTCATTCCCATAAGTTCCACGAATGCTTGATGGAATGCCGCAAGGGATAAGACTCCTTCTTCATTCACTTTGGCAGCAACAACCTCAAACACCTCGGCTGCTTGACGACTTTGTAGTGTTGTAAGTGCTGCCAAGCGATTGATCGAAGATGCAACGAATTGTTCGTGATCATCAGAAGCCTTTGTCTGATCGAATTCGACCGCATAATCGGCGCGTTTTGGTTCAGCAACATGCTCAGTGGTATTCTGATGGTCACGAGACGGTGAATGTGGAGGCATAAATGATTGATTGACATTGTTTATGAACCACTGCTGAAATTCAGGGAAAGAAAGCCTTTGATTCCGCTTGCCGAATCGCTCAAACGCATCATTTGCCATGTGATAAGCTGTTGTTTCCGGATCGAATGCGCACTTCCACACACTTGCAGCTGATGTAGCAAGTGCTTGTTGAGCGATCTCAAATACAAAAGTGAGGTGGCTCCGCATGTCTTCCTGTGTGATATATCCGTCTCCATCGACGTCCATCAGTTGGAAAGCGGCATGAGCTCTCCCACCACTGCAAAGACTGTTTAGAGCAGCACGCAATTCCGTGAAATTCACATAGTTATTGCCCTGTTGATCGATCTGATCGAAAATCGTGTCGATTTCTAGAGCGATCCGATTGGTAAAGCTCCTCTTCTGTGTTGCAAAAAAACGCTGGAAACCGTTCTTAAAGTCTTCTTTAGTCACCACGCGCGTTGGTTGTTCTCCCCAGGCCTCTGCATCGTTGAGTATCTCACTATCTGTTGAATGGTATCGAGAAAACAATTCCATCATTTCGTCAATATGCGCGCTGTCAAGGTCGAGTTCTTCGGGTAGTTCCTCAGCCACGGGATTTTGCTGCACGTTGTACATCCTATCAGCGACAACTTTGGCCGGATTAAAGTTGATGTACCACTATTTCAACAGAGATGAGTCAGGATCCTTGCATAGAAGCCTGGAAGTCGTACCTTTTGAAAGTTTTGGAATGATATTTTGCCTGTAACAAAGCAGTGATTCCGTTGGAAGCATTCTTCTGCAGTAAAACGTCCAAGCTCGGTCGAGGTCATTCTAATATAGAAGCAGTCAATTCACGCCCCGCCGAATTCCGTCAATCAATACCTGATATTTTCCAAGTGTAGCGGTGAAATAATGTCAGTAATATCGATCGTGGACGTGATCAAATGGCTCAATTCGTCCATTGTGAGACCACCTTTCTGCATTGTATCGTACACATCGAATAAAACTCTGATTTTCTCGTCCCGATCGCCACCGGTAAACACTGAGAGACCCGTTAAAAGCGCTTTTAAATCCACTTTCCCAGTTCCTTGTCGATCAAACATTTCAAAAATGCGATAAAACATCTCCCGAATCACTGAATCGTATCGTCCTGATTCTGATAAAAGTTTATCCACTGAACGTTCAAAGGTTTGGAGATCTATTGCAGCTCCTGTGCAAGCTTGGCACATTACGTTTGCAATCAGACCCAGATCAAAATCAGATAGATCCACATCTTTCCAGTCAAGAATATGCGTCTTTTCCTCCATTGTTTGCGACTCCAGCATGGTAGCATTCTCCGCGAGAAGAACTTTCATCCATGGAGCTGTAGTCGAAGTATTTGCGGCTCCAAAGCGCTGCGGGGAAGCAGATACCACGGATAATGGGAATATGATGCGAGTTTTTTCATCGCGGAGAGCACACGGAGCCTGCTGGTCGCTCAAATCGAAGATTGCTGTGATACATTCTTGTAATTCTTCAACACTTATTCCTGGGTACACATAAAGCTTCTTTTTGCAATGTTTATGCTCTAAATAGAGGGCAGTAATGTCATGTTCTTTTGCTACATGTCATGTGATAAGCATTGGATATTGTGATGTTATCAATTGATACGCACCGATGAGCGCCATTTTGGATACGCCCGTAATCAAGAATTGCTAGCGCGTTGAATTGAAGATGTTACGGTAGGTGCACCTTTATAAGCATGAGTATCCCCACCGGCCTGATTAAAAGGCCCTATTATATTATAATTGAGCATTATAACTTATAGCAAATTGCGTGATGTGTAGTGTGTATTCGACTGAAGGATTTGATGGTCTGAATGAGCTGGAATGTGACACAAACAGCTTCCATCATCGCCGGTAAAGGTGGATTGTTATCGCAAGACAGCTGAGTTGTATCTTATTGACAAGAAATATGGTCAATGTGAGGTCTGAGGTCTGAGGTCTCAGTTGATGCATAATGATTTGATGAGCTTTCTCTGTGTGTGATTTCGAAGCCTATAACATTGGGATAGCCAGTAGTTCTGTTCACGTATTGCATTGAAAGATAAGCTAAACAAGTCGAATGAGTACATCTAATCGAAATGGCACACAGACGAACAACTGCGCACGAGACAATCCAATGGTAGCGACACTGACGATATTGATTGTACATTTATTCACCCCATTGGAGGTCTTATAAACGTTGTTAACACCATTCAGGTCGTCTAGCATTATATTACGATCACGAGCTTAGCCGCGTTTCTAGCCTTTCTCGTAGTAATCTTATCCGTCTATCTTTTGTGTGCATTTCTTTGCTTCTCAGTTGTGTTTGTAGCAATCATCTTGAGTTTTCTCCTTTCGTATATCTGCTATCACTTTTTTGGAGTAGCGATGACTTTACTAGACTCTTAATGGCTCATCAGCAATATACGCGTGTTTGAATTAGTAGATACACGCAACTCGATACCCGTGCAGCTCCGATATCGCTGTTCTTTTGGTCTGCTTCAGATCTTACTCCAAATAGCGCTCAATACAATTGCGTGTCGATTTAAAAAAGCATCACCAGAAATTGGTCAGAAATCGAACTTCAATTCGAAAGACTTTAAAATGTGATAGTATCATCAAAATTACGACTCATAACTGACTGCTTCTCTGATACTATTTGCATTCAAACTCTGCCTCCATCACATCGGCCTCACTGAAAACTTGATACTTGGTATACCAGCCATGTCGATAAAAGTAGTGGAAATAACAATTCCCTATATATTTGATTGTAATTAGGCATTCGTTAGTGCATTTTTTCGATCCACCAGATAGGGCGTTATTTAGCGCATGTGCTGCATCACCGCACGTAAACCATACAATAAATTTGCTTGCTTCCGAGCTTCAGCGACAATGAGCGTCACATGCATTTTCTCTGATGAATCTAATGTGCGGTCGAAATGCTCAAAATCTCGCTTGGATACTTTCCACGGAGTGCAAGCAACTTTCTTGATAAAAAATTTGGTGGGGCGATTCAAATAATAATTGATCTGACGATAATTATAGTCGTCGTGACAGATCCCAAAGATGCGATGCACGTAGTACCAAATAGCCATTCGATACGGACAGGTGTCGATATTTCTAATCGGATCGCCTCCGATATAATCATACGTAAGCTTCCTCGTAATATTGAACATATCCTCGAGAATCTGCCCTGCTTCACCGGGAAAGTACCGTCGTACCAAAGAGAAGCAATGCTCATCCCAGCTAAAATCTTCGGTATGCAGTACATCATACGCTTGTGATCGAACGTCAAAATCAGTATACTGACAGACCACACTGCCACAAAATCGCCATAATGTATCACATCGACGACGTTTCATATTACTCGTCCAGTCCAACTCACCATTCTCATCGATGATCCCGAAATTGTCATCCAAAACATCATCCACAACCGCGTCATAATTCTCTTCTTCTTTGCAAGCTGAATCCAATTCATGCATACCATTCTCAAGTCGTCTTAGCAGTAATAAATCATCTCTTTCCATTGCAGCGATATCCAGTTCGGAACTATCTAGACTGCTGCTGGTCGAATTGCTCCTCCTTTCTGTTCCCCGCAAATCTTTCTGATCACTCGATTGGACACGTTGGACTGGGTACGCTGGATCCGAATCATTCTCCAAGACTTCATTATACTCGATAAATACTGCCAGATCCTCTTCTTCAGCACATCCAACACCAAGTGCGACACAGCACATTGAATTGTATATACTGAAAACGATGATAGCATGAACCAACTCGGAAACGGACCATGAGTCTTCTCTCTCAGACGACAATAAGTCGGCAATATGGTGTGGTTCTATGAGCCACGGACGATGAGCAAGTAACGATCCAAGTTCATGAAACTGGAATAGCTTTTCGGGTATGAAGTCAATACCACGGATCCATTCTGGGTCGCCTCTGTTTACGATGAATTGAAACTCTTGAATCTCAGCAAAGTAATTGCATCGAGATTCCGCACTGGCCATAAGAGCAATATAACATCGCCATTGTAGTGGTAGTGTTCCATCTCGTATCATCGTGCTGTCCAGACACGAGTGGAAGGACTTTAAATATTCTCGATGAGATGCCAACAACTGGTTAAAGTGGCCAATTCGTCCAGTGCGCAGGAAAACAGTTTGGAAGATTTTGATCAACTGTTGATCCTCGCTTGATTTCCACGCATCAAGATCTTGATTGTTGATGAAGTAAGAGATACGAGGGGTTGCGTGTAAATTCTGAAATTGTTCTGGCCATCTGGCTTGAATTGTACTGACTATAGACACAAAAGCCTCTTGAATGGTGGGAAACGGTGCTTCTCGTGCCAGCCGCATCATGGACGGATAATAGTCCAATAGGAATTCGAGCTGATTCTGTTCAATGAACTCTTGCACTTCGCTGACAAGTTCAAGCGTCATTTTACTCTGCAAATTTGTATCGGCAACAAGTAAACGCTGAAAGAATGCATGTTCTTTGAGACCAACTACTCGAGCGCGAATTGCGATTGAGTCCGATTCTAAGTCGACATATTGTGTTTGAGAATAGCATTTTTTGTACACATTAGCTGCCATATTCTCCAAGAATGTCAGGAAAGTTCCAGATGGAATTTTTTTCGTCAATGTAAAGAGTTGGTCTGATCGTCCGTCAAAAACCGGCTCTCGATAGTGATTGACTTGGATGTTGTTAAAAGAATATTGAAATCAAATAGAAACAACCTATTCGATATTTTAAGTTTGTGTGAATCGAACTTCAACTGCGGCGGTCTTTTTCTTTTCTGTTGTCGCGGGAAAATGTGATCGGAATTTTACCTGTGCTGACTTTCTGTTATGAAATAGCTTTCTGTAATTACTATTATACTGTTCACGTGATTCGCCTCACTTTATACACGTTCCAACAAGAGAAAGGAGCTATCAATCACACACTATACTCTCTGCCAAACGTGAGAAATATGAGAAGGTAGAAGGAGCAAAAGAATCATCGCGTACATACAAACGCGCGTGTTCAAAATTACTCAGGTTTGTCTCACAATACGGAACAAGGGCAGGCTACTATAACTTTCTGGAAGACTGCAAGTCGGAACAATGAGAATCTCTGCACCGGTAAAGCGATTTTAAATTTTCTTAAGCCCTATTCGGTGGAAGTGACGAGATATAGAAGCTGCTTTGTTACTTTTCGACACTCTCTTTGAGACAGCCGATATAAAAAACGCCGTCTATTCATACCCATCAACTGTAATCCACTTCAAGTTTCCACATTATGAAACTTGAATAGTACAGACCCATTATAACTGGTACATTGATGGCCTATCCGATGATTTGAAGAGTGCAGGGAAGCGCGAACAAAAATGCGTGTCAAATTAATATCCTGCAACAATTGCTTCGGCTACATGAGACAGAAACCCGATATTATAATATTATTGATTTGCCATATTGCATCCTATAATCAGATAATTCTCACATCTAATATTTTCCACATGTTCGCTTCGCGACGCTCTTATTCGCGCTCTCCCTGCTCTTTCTCCCAAATTCCTACCGATCAGTTTTCGATCTTCCCATCACACTCGAATGCAGTTGCTACAATGTTCTTCTCTACCTTTGGTTCCATGTTCTGGGTGTGCTCTCCCGGGTCAGTTGCGTCGAGAGCATCTGTTTCGTATAGTATGTCTTCCACTTCAATGTGGGCGATGGTCTCCTCCTTGATTCCGTGAATGCGTCCTACTTCTTCCATATCTCTTTCACACTCCTCCTTAACTTCATAGGCATCTGAATTTGGCAGATTGTAAAATCCATACACGATAAGAACCAGAAGAGCTTCGAAAAATGCGATATTTAGTATGAACAAAAATGCGGTGGCAATCGACCAATTATACATCAAGTACGGAATCCCAGTCAATTGCGCAATGATTGTCAGCTTTGCTGAATAAATTTGGATCTCTGGATGATTCAATACAATCTTGACATTCGTCAGTGGACTCTTTTTATTTTCTTCATATCCAATCATTACTGGCACCCAGATACGCTGAGTAGGTTCAGATAGCGATAAAAGATGCGGGAAGAACCAGACACCGCGTTGTACGAGACGTATAAGTGAATTCGTTTCGCGGACAATCACAGGTCGTGCACTCGATGCCAACGTCATTTTCCCACCTGCTGTTTGTACATGTGTGTATATCATAAACATACCTATTTTATAGTTTACAGATGATTCGGGAACATTCAGCTCAACAAATAAGTCGTATTTTACACCAGCGACGAGAAGACCTTTTTTTCTCGCGTCAACCTCAGTATGCGACTTCCAATGCCTGTGCGGTTCCAAAAGATCCAACTTAGCTGTTGGCAGCGTAAGATTTAATTTCCGATCGTAGTCACGCACGAGGTGAGCATGATTTCCGTAGTCAAAGTAGATTTCCTGATCGTGACATCTCGTCGGCATTATCAAGTGATACATTAACGCATAAATTAGTGCTGCAGATGCAAATAATAGCCCAAGAGCAGTGCAAAACTGACTCAACGTGAGTCGTACTGATGTATAAGTAGCATATATTCTGACTTACTTGCAATATTCGCCCAAGCCATAATAATCCGACATGCAAGTAATGTCTTGCTTCTCGCTGAAAATCGATCCTCTCCAATTGCTTTTCTTCACCAGACACTGGTCGACTCAAGAAGACACTGAACGGTAGGAAAGAAGTCAATGTAGTCCACGACACCCACTGCATCCTCGTCCCACTCGGCCCGTGTGTACTACACATGTCACCTGCGAAGAGCTGATATAAGGTCTCGCAAGAAGCTCTGCAGCTTGAGCCAAAGACATAATATGCTATAAAATTACCTTCTGATTATAGCATAAGCGCCTTCAGACCGTAGAAAATGTATGTAAATTGTCTAGAATTTGGCGTTCACATTCGCAACGTCTTAATGGTATTGACAACAGCCTTATCAGCCTTGTCTCCATTTGACAACGCTCACTACATTGTAGTACGATCAACTCGGTAAATTCGCACGACCCAGGCGGTTGATGTAAACACCTGAGTAAAGTATTCAAGCTCTACGGAATCGAGGAGTTGCTTTTGACGATTCCAATCAAACCCATTTCTTACTGGTTCGTTCTCGGTAGAAGACAAAGTACGTTGAAACTCGTGGTAACTCATTTTGTAAAGGAGACTTCGGGTCATGGCACTGGTAGCATTCTCGAAAAACTCGAATTGGTTTGTTTGGGCGCCTTGAAACTCCTTCTCAATCACATGATCGGGAAAAGCACCTTCAGCAATGCGTACGACCCACGGAAGTTTGTCGAGATCATCTCCATGCATTCCGGATACGCCACCAAACAGTATAAGGATGTAATCAACACCAAGACTTTGTAATATGGGCAGAGCTTCCTCTTCACTGGACATCAAAACACGTCCAACTGTCGCAATGTGAGTGTCATTCCACGTGTTGTTGTCCACGATAACTGTCCGATTTGCAAGTTGAGATAACTGATAGCCATAATCCCACCAGCTCAATATTTTTGCATCTTCCGGTGTGTTGCATCGTAGCCATTGAAAAGCCTCTCGATAGTCATCGTAAATGACTTTGACTCCGGTTGTGCGATTGCGTTGCTCGATGATCAGGGACGTGGATGAGTATACTTTGCTTGACATCGAAGTAGAATGGCGAAGTTGCATGATTAGAAGCAGCTACGATGCAACATTCATTACGCTCATGTTGACATTCAAGCAAACCAATACTTACCGCCAATGCAACCATGACAAGTGAAAGAGCGGAAGAAGCCTTTACCAAAGATTTCTCTTTTATTTGTTGATCAAATGCTAGGATCTTGTACCAAATGGATGCCAATTGCGACCAAAAAGATCGTTTTTCTGTCGCTGCTTGCTGGATGCTTGGGTTGGTCAGATTTGTCGGAGATGTGAGGTCACGATGCTTTTTCTGCTCTTCCTTGAAGCTTGTATTCTGCAGTGTAGGATTCGCGTGTATCATAGTGCTAATACGACTCATAAAGTCGGAAATTCCAAGCGCAGATAAGAAGCATGCGGCTGGTGCGAGAATCAGCAGTATCCGTATCATGATACCTGAAAAGTAGAAGGCTAGTGTCGCGTATAGTATCATAAACACATGACCCGGCTCCAACTTATCGAAACAGACATATAAGCCATAAGGTGCAAACAATAAAGCTGGCCCAAATGAAGCATAAAAACTGCTCCAAGGAGTTGGCTGATGTTCTCCCACGGATGCAATAATCGGAAGATATCTCGTTGCATACGTGGGATTTAATAAGGTCATTATTCGACCTGTGTACGAGATTTTTCCAAACATTACAGCCACAAAAATTCCAACGCTAAGTATGAGTCCTATCCCAACAATCTTCGGTCTTATCATTGTCCATGTAATAAGCTTGAGGCTTCTCTTCATTCGACTACTCACGACACACATGTGGAGCAATACGAACGTGACATGCGAAATCATCATCTCGCCTCTAAATATTCCATTAAAGCCGATAAATGGGACTTGCATAACCAAAAGTGTTGCCAGTACATAAAATGTTCCATATACCACATACACGCAGTCAAAATCTGACTTTGTGTATCCAGTGTATGAGTAGCGCATGTATGATTGAACCATCATGACACCGGCATGGAGGGGTATGATGTTGATAATAAAAACGTATCCACCCCAAGAAATTGCCATTCCAAAATATGAGAGTGCTGTACAGGCTGCCCAGAACATGCTTTTGTACTCGACAGCCCGAATCCAGCAGAAAAATGTCAGCACTAAAAGAGGAATTGCGATTGCTTCATTATCGTAGGATCCAGCCGTCGACCGAGAAATGTACGCTGGACATATAGCCGTCAATGTGGCTGCCAATAGTGCCGTATTATGACATTTACAAATTTGCAAGGTCAAAAAGTAGAGCAAGATCGATGTGATCCCCGCAAGAACGGGAGGAAGAAAGACACATATGTGTCGCAAGGCCACCTGAAGATGCAAAGCATCCAGAAACCAATAGACAAGCGAAGCAGAGATCATAAGGCCCGGATACAATGTGGTACCGACCGAGCGTCCTAGTGGATACCAAACGCGATCATCATACCAGTTGAAAAAATCAGCAAAGCCAAAATTGACGAGATATTTTGTGGCTCTAAAGTTGAAATGAGGATCGTATTCATGGATTACCTGCAAGTAGAGAATGAATGAATGAAGTTGTAGACTAAAAGGCGGAATTACAACATACGCTCCCCCACAGAACCACCGGGAATACGCGGATAGCGATACTGATGACGTAAATCAAGGACAAAAAAGGTAGGCTCATTCCACGTTAATTAATAACCAATTAAAAGCTAAATGCAACTATTGACGCAGAGATTCGCGCTTATCTCGAGTTTGTAGCGAGCGACTTTCTCAATTAAAGTCGCACAGAAGTGTTTGCAACGAATGCATTTGATCTCATTCGAAAAAGTGAGATTTGAGTGAAGATCTTCAAGTGAATTAGGGTAGGAATGATTCAAGCAGATGCTTTGGTCGAAATCTGGATCTTTGCAACGCAAATACCTTCCTGCATATATATCAAGTGCCACTGTTTCGATGACTCGACAGAACCAACGGTTTGGATTGGCTACAGTCGCAACTTGAAACAAGTTCGATAGTGCGACGCAAATTTTCAACATTACTTGATTTCAACTCATTTTCTAAGTGGGCTCTTTGATACAAAAGTGGAAGAGGAAGTAACTTTATACGTTCATTGAGATGAACCGTTCCTTTATAAATATCGTCATTATCTTGTCGCTGCAATATTTGGCAATTTTTGGTCAAACACTCGTACGATTTGCATCGGAAGGCTTCTTTCCAAGCAGCAATATCGTGGTTTACTATCGTACCACAATATCGGAAAAACCCTGCCTCAAGTATTCCACAAGTGTGGAACGAGAGACAAGTGTTCAAATGGAGAGAACGAGCATTTTTAACAATTTGTTTCATCACAACGACGGCTGGTTTAAATTTGAAATACAGGCAAATTCGCTCCATTTTAACGTGTCAATCGACAATGCGATCGTGGATGATAATGATGGCAAAGGTTATTTTGCTCCTGAAGTGGCATTTTGGGCGGTGAATGGAAAAGTAACACCAACGTTAGAACAGAAGCCATTCACAATCTTTTATCAAACATCCTGGAAGAAGCCTACGATCAAATTTCTCGAGGATTCAAAGTGGGTGTCGACGACTATGGACCGGCATGATGGTAGTTATTTTTCCCCTTTCTTCAAAGGGGTCCATCAATGGTACTATTACACACAAGAAGCCGCGGGAAATTTCACATATGCGTTCAACAGTGACACTTCAACGGACGATAACGATGGCCGTTTCTATCAGGCATTTGGAGGCGGAATCTGGTTCCATGTAAGTAAAGTGGGTCCTCCTCAAAATGTATACACGGAACACGGATCGGAAGTCATTGTTCCAGTTCCCCAAGTAGAGCAATGAAAAGCTGTTCTACTATTAAAAATGAGAGTACATGTTTGTGTTTACTGAGGCGGAATGCGTGAAAGATTCAAATTCAAAGTTGGACCTATAGGAATAACAGCCCAACTTAATTGGTTTTTTTTTTTTTTTTTTTTTTTTTTTTCTCCGCAACAAATGGATATGACGTCGAAAAAAATGATGCGCATGCCCGGATTCGAACCGGGGATATCACGGCCACAACGTGAGGTACTGACCACTATACTACATACGCCTGGAGACGCCGGGTATCGATCCCGGGACCTTTCGCATGCGAAGCGAACGCTCTACCATCTGTGCTACATCCCCCCACTTCTCAATTTGCCGGCTACTAAGTAACCCGCCAATTTAGTAAAAACAACTCGAAAAAACAACTTTTTTCAACTCCTTCCTCTCGAAAACAATGGTTCAAGTCGACATATCGACACAACCAAGGGTGCTAGCGTCCACTTGTACTGACGTGGCAACCCTCATGAGTCACCCTGTTTTGGGTGATTGTATGATTGTTGATCAGTCATCACCCCTGTGTGATGACGTGGAAAGTACCCCCACCCCCAGTGTGACGGTACTGGTCAATACCGGTACTACAGGTGTCGGATGTGGTACCGGTGGTACATGCGGTACTATCGTTGCCTCGTCACAGGATGACCCAAAGGCAACTGCAAGTGTGGACGACACTAAAAGTCCCACTTTGGCTGACCTGATCAGGTCACAGGAGTCCTTGCGTAAGGACCAGGCTAGAGCTCGGGCGAAATTTCGCGTGGAGCTTCCAAAGCCTAAAGCCTCGGACATCGAGTCTATTATGCGATTGTATGCTGATGGACAACATCCCGAGTGGTCGGTGTTGGCAGAAAAATTGGAGGCAGCGAGGCCTTTTAAGGTCTCCAAGGCCACCTTTCCCATGATTCTGGAAACAGGTCAAGCGTTGGTGCGTACTCCAAATGGAAAAATCCTGTCTTCCCTTATGAAGGATCATGGGAATCCAGTATTCGAGAGTCTACTGGAGAGCAGAGCCATTGCTCAAGTCTCAAAGATGCCTGGTGGCAATCTTCGAGTGATGGTCTCCACCGAGGATGCTTGTCAACAGCTGGAGTGCCAGCCGATAACCATCCTCGGGTCTCAATACTTTTTTCGGGAGTACGATTCTCTCGAATCCAAATACTATCTGGATATATTTGGAGTGGGCGTGGAGGAAGAACGGATTCCGATTTTACGTTCCCTTCACAGTCTAGGATGTCCAGTAGTCTTTGCTACTTTCCGCGAAACTGTTCCGTGCAAGGGTATCGTGATGTCGACGTGGAGAGTGTACTTTAGTACTCCTACATGCCCTCCACAGCTGGTCCGCATCGGTAAAGTATGCGAACAAATTGCATACGAAAAGATGCTTTACCCTGTGCGAGGGAAACACGCTCCTATCCCATCGGAACGACCACGTTTTGGTCAACGTGGTCCTTATTGCTTGGATTTGTGCGCTATATCAACCACGGGAGCACGGCAACAACAATCGAACAAGCAAAAGAAAAAGCAAAACCACATTCAAAATCAACCGCAACAGAAACCACAACAGCAACCAAAACAAACAAACGCGCCAACGGAGCTCGTGGTGGCACCACAAAAAGTAGTGAAGCCAGTTCTCAGTCAAGAATTGAAAGCGAGGAAACCTGACCGGAAGCTATCCGATCAAATCTCGTTGGAGCTCAACACTCCCCCCACTATCACACCACCAGGAGCACAAGCTTTATTGCAACACACACCTCCCATCCTCCAACTGACCAGTCAGTCATACTCCCAACCACGGGTAGAGCGGGATGGGGATGTATCCATGAAGTTGGCTTGGACGAGTGGAAAACGTAATCGGGTGGAGCCGTTCGACCAAATGGTCTCCAAAGCACCACCTCTTGCGCTTCCAAAACTAGCGACGAGTAACTTTTTTCCGTGCTCGCAACTATGGAGGTGGAGATCGAAGAAGTAACAGCGGTTGCCAATCCAGAGAATGGCAATCGCGTCCAAATCATCCCCGTGAAAGCACGGATGCCAAAAGAGGTGGCCACCTCGAAAGAGGCGGCACACTTTTATCAAAAACGTCATACAACAATCGAGAAATCGGAACGACCAACCCGAGTTGGTGAAATAGGGGAGCTGATGGAAATCGATTCGAAAAATGCCCTTCACTCACTCCGACCGGACAAGCTGGTTCAAGCGGATTCTTGCATCCCTCATGTGCGGAAGCTAATCCAGTTCTGCACAAATCCGGACAAAATCATCCGAGCGGCACTTGATCATCCGATCACGATGAATGGTGTGCTACTTGCATGTATGGAGTCGAATGATAAAGCTTTGGATGAAGTGGCTCATCTACTTATGATAAATCGCGTTTTTGCAACTCACAATCTCGGCGAAGATGTTACGTTTGCGACACGATGGAGTCGCCACGTTGGTGGAAAAGTTCCCTCCAAGCGATCTGTACTGTTCGAGAAAGTAATGTCGTGGTGGACGTCAGTGCCGGACATCGTTATCGGTTTGACTCGAGCAACGAAAGCTCTCGCGTTGTTGGAACTTTTATTCATGTGTACTGCTCCGACATTCTACACCAACGACCACTGGATCCAATATCTCACCGATGGACCAGTGATCTGGATTCCGGGTCATCATTGTCGTTTACTTCCAACCAATGTGATCATATCCTTCTTCCGCTCCGACGTTGGCATAAAGTGTTGGTCGCAATGGTTTGGAGGTAGATGGCGTGGACTTCTCCATGGTGACATCGCTGAGCTTTCCGTCAATCTCAGCTTTTTTCCAGAGGAGCACACAACACTTCACCTCTCACAACAAGATGGTGAAATGAGGTTGATTACTGGTCCACTTCAGCGTGAATGCTAAGGGCTCCTCGATTATTTCAACGTGGAACAATATCTCAGCACTCACGGTGAATGTTAATGGAATACATAAAAACGGTCATCTTTTTATCGACCACATCGTATCACAATACTCCATTTGTTGTGTTCAAGAAACCAAGTTTCACGATCACAACCAACTGGAATCATTTCAATTTTTATTATCCTCAAAAATGCAGCACAAAATGTTTGTCAATGATCACAACAGTGCTTTTCTCCATCCGACTCAAAACCGCAGTGGCGGCGTCATGACAATCCTTCGTTCGGACTTTCCCGGTTATACAACAGCTGAAGAACTCACCGATCGAAGCATTCGAAATCGTTATTTGGTTCTGCGTCTTCTCATTCACGATGCACCGGTGTATATTCACAATGTATATGCACCGGTCAAGGCCGAGGAACGAGTGAGTTTTTATGAGTTATTGCTTTCCAATACTTTCGAATCGACCGCATCACATATCGTATTTGGTGATTTCAACACACCACTCGATCCAGCTATCGATGCTTCGAGTGGAACAATTCGACACGAACCAAGTCGATTAGCGTGTTTGGAATGGCTTTCACAGTTGGGTGTGGTAGACGCTTGGCGAATCCAGCATCCGACTGAAAAAGTATTTACAGGACCATTACCGCGCAAGAATCGACTTGATTATATCTGCATGTCGGAAGAGCTATTCAATATGGTATACAAAAGCTCTGCGTATTTTCGTTCACGACATGCGGGAGATCATCTGGCACAAAAAGTAACTTTTGCAAATCCAACTCAATCACCCGGTCGAGGATATTGGAAATGCTCATTACGACTATTTGAATATCCTAAAGTTGTCGAAGCTATCAAATTGGAAGCGAATTTGGTGCTCAACCAGTTACGGACAACTTCGAATCCCGGTAAAATAAGGGAAAGTTGGAAGACGAAAATCAAGAAACAGCTTCAAGGAATCGAAAAAAAGGTTGCACAAGATAGCCGACGTGATGTTGAGTCTAGCCAGCGTGTTTTGGAAGTCGCAGCAGCTCGATATCGCATCCACGACACCAATGAGTCACGGTACTTTTACGAATCGAGTCTCGAACAATTTTGACTTTCAGTCGAAAACAACGCGAAATACAACCAAGATGAAAGCTTCGACCATCACGTGAAGCATATAGAGAACTCTTCAAAGTATTTTTTTCGCCCTCCGGATAGTTCTTGTCGTCGCGTGCCGATCGAAAATGTTACCAAAAAATGTGGTACAGTGACATCGAACCCGAGGGAGATTATTGACGAATTCAGAGATCATTGGGGTGGTGTCATGGGCTCTCTTTATAGCTCAGAGACCGACTCATATGATCCAAGTGAAAGAAAGCAAAAAAAGTTACTCGATTCGATTCAAGTTTCACTTGCCTCAGCAGAGCAAGACCGTCTCTCCACTCGGTTAAGTACGACCGAGATGGCGGAAGCGATCAAGCACATGCGGAGTAGTTCTTCTCCAGGTATGGATGGACTACCAGCTGCATTTTATCAGCTTGATCCGGAAACGTTTGGCGAGTGTCTGAAGATCGTGTTCGAATATCAGCTGGAAAGAGGAATTCTACTTCGATCACAACGTCACTCAGCAATAACATTATTGTACAAAAAAGGATCACGAGGTGATCCTGGCAACTATCGACCGATCGCACTACTTTGTGTCGATGTAAAAGTACTTTCAAAAGTGTTGGCGTATCGATTGCAACGTTTTTTGCCAAAATTGATCCATCAAGATCAAAAAGCATTCGTGCGAGGAAGGTCAATGCATCATCATATTCGACATCTCACCGACATCCAAGACTTGGTCACTCATCGTGGGGAGGAAGCTTATGCGACTTTTCTCGACTTTGAGAAAGCTTATGATCGAGTCAATTGGACGTACATGTTTCGCGTTTTGGAAAAAATGGGCGTTGGAAAAAGTTTCATCGACTGGGTTCGTCTTTTGTACAATAACACAAAGGCGCAGTTGATGATTAATGGAAATATCACACCATCTATTACACCACAACGTGGAGTGAAACAAGGTGATCCTCTCTCAGCATTACTTTTTCTGATGACGATCGAACCTTTAGGAAATTTACTTCGACAACATGAAGAACATGGCATTTGGATTAATAGCACGACTGTCGCAACTGGATTATTTTTTGCGGACGATTCGACATTGCTTTCAGAGACACCAAATGGTGTTTTGACGCAACTCGAACTCGTCCAAGTCTATTGCGATGGATCGGGTGCGAAACTCAACTTGAGTAAATCATCTTTGCTCTCGTTGAATCGGACCATGCCGTGTCCACGTATTCCCAATTTGACCATAATGGGTCCGGAGGATTCGGTCAAGTATTTGGGTATTCCGTTCGGCCAGAAACCAACTCATTCGATGGTTATTTCAACTCTCGACAAGCGTTTTTACGATGGGTTTGGTGTATGGTTTCGACGAGCACGAACTGTCCGTGGTCGACTACTGGTTGCGCAGACGATGATTTTATCACGTTTGTGGCATTACACGATGCACGTAGACATACCAGCAGTGACTATTCGACAGTGGCAATCGATGTTAAATCGATTTGTGCTTGGTCGGAAACACAAAAAAGATTCAAAACATGTTCACCTACTCAGCAAAGAGTTTTTATATCTTCGCCGACAAGATGGTGGACTACAAGTTCCTTTTTTGGTGGGACGACTAAAGCTACAACGTATTCAATTCCTTCAGCAGTTCGCATCCGATGCGTCAACAATTATTCCTGCGAATTGGACAACTGCTTCGACGGAATTATACAACTTATCCAACCTCCCTTTGGACCACACAAGCCGATGGATATATTCACCATCGCACCAAATCGACATGGGAAAATGGTTCAATGGGAGAGCATATCGTCATGGTGGAAACAAGCATTTAGAATGTGGCATCAGATGGATTGGAGCATTTCAATATCAGATTTAAATGTTTCACAACGCCGTCAGTACTACATGGAGCAGCTGATGTGGTTTCACTGCGATCAAAAATTACATTACGAAGCTGCTACTCGTCATCCGAGTACGCAGAACGTCTGGTACAATCTTGGCATGGTGGATGAACCACATCGAACATTTCGAAAAACGTTTGCTACACTTTTCGACGTTCGAAGTTTGCAAGACTTTTTTCGTGAAAGCGACACATGGCCAACGAAGGAAGATTTCGTCGCCAAATATTACAACGACCAAGAGCTGAACACATCCGATATGTCTGAAGAAAAGTTGCTGAGTCGACTTTACAATGAAGTCACTCAGATTCTCCAGCGTATCCACTCGACGATTGGTCTCATCACTTGGATTATACCAACCACAAGTGGCAGATCATTTTATGTGGGAGTAAAAAGCAAGGAAAGGAAACATTATTTTCCATCTATTCCACGCTCACAACTCTCACGAATCGTCTGGAAACCTCCCGAACCAACCAAGAGTCATCCGATGTCGACACATTGGTCATCACGGGAGAGATCGGACGCACTGGATTCAGAACGAGTTCGAACTTTTATGGCTACATCACGGCATCTTCGACAACGTGTATTACCAATTTTCGAGGATTTACAGTTTCGTCTCGCCTTTCGGATGTTTCCAGTTCGATCTCGTTTCTGGTTCTTAAAGGATATTCAGCCCGACATTATATTGTGCACGCAGCCTTTGTGTGGGGCAGTGGAAACCGATCAACATCTCTTTCTCGAGTGCGACCACACGGCACAGTTATGGAGGGAGTTACTCCCTAGTTGGGATCAGTTTTTCTCCTCTCGACCACGTTGGACGCATATTGCATGTGCAATCGTACCAACACTACGGTCGGATTGGAAAGACTATTTCGACATTATCTCAGATTTATGGCTTGCATTGCAAGCGGTGACACTGCACTTCGTCTGGACAGATCGGAATCGTCGTTTGTTCGATCATCGATCAGCAACTCCGACAGTTCCAGCACTTTCCGTGATCTACACCACGTTTAGTGCGCACGTTCGGTACTTTCGAAGACAGTGTTACGACCAAGAGGAACGCATTGGGCTTGCAAAGGTACTGGATCAACTCGCAACGCAAGGATCATTTGGTGGATTTTCCAGAAGCCGAAGATCATTACTGCGGGTACGGCACAGACAAGTCAAAAGGCAAGTGCAACTCAGATCCTAGTTCTAGTTGGCTGGTTCTGCTCACCGTAGTGTGGCGCACACCAATTTGCAAACCACGGTACTTTTGGACCATTTTTACAACTTTACAACTTTTTCAACTTTACAGCTTTACAGCATTTACAAGCTGAACACAGTCTCGTATTAAGGGGGCTGAGGCTACTGCGATACGAGATTATCAACGAGGGACATATTACCGTCTCTCACAGGTATTTCACGAAACGTTTTTTATATGTATATGTGTTATTTAAGATAGCCTATGCAACTAGAGAAGTCAGTTAGTCTAATTCTAGTAATATAGACATCTTCAACTGAAGATATCGGCGAGACTTGGCCGATTACCGGTATTCTTTGGTATGCACCACATTATACTGAACAGAGCCATCTAATTAGGACTGAAATATGAGTGGCACTTGCATAACAACTTGTCTGTGCCGTTACCGGCAGCAATGATCGTCTAGCGTACTGACTTCATGTTATTTGCAATGCACTCATAAACTATCCTTTTGAGTACGTATCGATCCATTGTACATCAGAAGGTGATGGGAATGTAGAGCGCAGACTCATCTGGGCAAATAGAACAGACGAGTAATGTCACACCTTTTTATTAAGCGGATGAGAATATGTCAGAGTGAAATACATGCCACCTTGTCCCTATATTTGACGCACAGTAGCAACTGAGATCGATTTTAAAGAACTATTCCGGTCATTTTCCAGGGACGGCTGTGTGTTGCTCGAAATTGATTCTAGTACTACAGTATTCCATGCTGGAGGAGTATTGGTCCTCTCTAGTGAACTTACTTGAGTATATGATATTTGTCCAATCACACTGTCTATTCAAGCATAAATAGCCAATAGGCTCACTCCTACTATTTAATGACACAAGCATGCCACCAAAAAAACGTGCACAATCAACGAAATCAGAGCAAAAGCGCAAGGACAAACTTTTGGAAGACAAGACATTTGGGTTAAAAAACAAAAACAAAAGTAAAAATGTACAAAAGTATATTGCTGAAGTCACGAAGCAGGTCAAAGGCGCAAACACTCGCGTTGATCGACTGAAGGAAAGAGAAAAATCAAACGTGAAGAAAAACAAAGAACTGATGGATGAAACAATGAAAAATATATTCGCAGCGGCGATTATACAACCCAAGGTTGTTTTCTTTTAAGAAACAGCTTCCATTCTGCTTCAATGACTGTCTTGATGCATTGTCACAGGTACCTCCAGGCGTCGACCCAAAGTCACTATTGTGTCAGTTCTTCAAGCTTGCTACTTGCGCAAAAGTACATCAATATGTTTTTGAAATTGGATATACAATGACACGTATCAACGAATAGGGAAGTCGATGCAAGTTCTCACACGATCTCAACGTGGGCAAAAAATCTGCTAAAATTGATCTTTACACTGACAATCGCGAACCTGAAAAAGAAATCGGTACTATGTCAATAAATTGTTTCCCATTGTTTTCTTGCTTACAATAAAACAGATGTTATGGATACGTGGGATCAGAACAAACTGGAATCAGTTATTCAAGAGAAACACGGAGAAAAAGTTTCCAAGCAGACGGAGATTGTAAGCACCTATTTCTATTTTGCAATTATAATGGTATCACACGTGAGAGTGAAGGTCTGTAAACACTTTCTCGATGCGATTGAAAAAAATCTCTACGGCTGGTTCTGGGTCTGTCCGAATGATGGTAAAAATTGCAAGTAAGTTAAGCGGTTGAAGCGCACAATCAATAGGTCTGATAATTTCTTGTTAAGATATCGGCATGCGTTGCCACCGGGCTATATGTTCAAGTCAAAGAAAGATCGTGAATTGGAGAAGGCAAATGCACGCGAAGAAATATCTATCGAAGAGATAATCGAACAGCAACGCGCTAAGCTTGGTGCTACTGGAGGAACGCCTGTCACCGAAGAGACTTTGAAGAAATGGAAAGCTGACAAGTTACAGCGGAAGATAAATGAAGGAGAAGCAAAACGGAAAGAAGAGGCTAAGAAAACAGGAGGCCGCGGATTGAGTACGTACTACTGGTTTTATTCTATTATTTACGTGTTTGAATCACACATTTGGTGTCAAATTGCAGATGTTCTAAGCGGAAGAGCTTTGTTCTCGTATGATCCCACGTTGTTTCGAGATGACGATGATGCAGATGATGACCGATATTCTGTCAAGAGCGATGAGAATGAGGATCCTGCCGCTGTGGATTGTGCAAATGCATAATTGGGCAGAGCAGACGATTGTGTGAAGGTAGTAACAGCTGGTTGAGGTGCATGTAAATTTGTCTTCGGATGCGGGTTTCTCATTCAGACCAATACTCGAAAAGAATTTGCATTTGGCTGAGATGCACTGCCGTAAAAGAATTTAGACTAGGCCGATTGATATAATTGCTATCAATACAGTTTTGCATATAGCTCATTCATCATCTGTTTGTTGTAAACCTTCCATAATGTTGTCACATATACCTGCCAATTGCTTCGATAAACGAGCCCGCCGCTGTGATTCAAACCTAACGTGAGTAATTCCACGACTATACAGTTCATTTTTCATACTATCTGGCTGCTTTCCAATAATTTAGAAATCTCAACTTGTGTAAGGTCCCCTTCTTCTCTCCACTTTCTATCACAATGTTGGAGTTAGTACTTGATGTAGCATACTGTTGACTTGATGAACCGATAAGCGAGCGCCAAATTGTCAATCACTTGATGAAGCTATCACGAAACTATCACGTCAGATAATACCACTACCTGAATACACGAACCTGCAGCATGACTTCATCCAAAGACGAGCATGCATCACTTTCAGCTATTGTCGGGGAAGAGGGAATGCTCGGACTGGGCGGATGCCTGACATTGCAATCATTCATGTCTTCATGCACATTAGTCTGATACTTTTCCACGCAATCCGATTCGTGTGAATTCGACCGGAATCGCTTATTATCAACTTTCGCTATCAAGTTTCCATTACTCTGCACCATTATATTGCTTTGACAACCTTCTTTCTTCTCAAGTACACCATTCTTAATATCGCAATCGAACGAATTAAAGGCTTCAACTTCCTGCGCCAGTGACATAACAAAACTTCAACCACAAGTGCAACGTCACATACATTCCACGCGAACATAAGACGAATGGATGATAAGTGCGCTCTCCTGGAACACTATCGAGCAAAAAAGCAGCCAAGATCTATTTGTTCATTAACTGCTAAACATCTTCATCACGCAGACTATGTCGCTCCATGTGATCAGCTAAAGGACCTGTGGTATCGCTCTCCATCGAAACTTCTGAAGACGGCACAAGTGACACGTCTGAGATGTTCGAAATTTGTCTCTTCATCTCAAGAGACTTTCGTGCTTGCCGGCGCCATTTATTAGCTCCCAACTTGATGCGGACCATCACATTGAGTGATGTGACTCGTGTAAGGGCAGCAGCAATCTCTTCCGAACTGACTTGAACCTGCTCGCACTCAACATTTAAAAACGTTTCTCGAAGATTTGTGTTTAGGCCATCCACGACCCACGGGTGCTGTTTACATTGTTGGACTGTCCATCTTTTCTGTGGGTCCTTGTTAAGCATTCCATGCAACAAATCAGCTAGACTATCTGAAACAGATACTCGAGGATTCAGTTCTATTGGTTGATGCTCGATGAGCTTGAATAGCTCTATCATATTGGCATCGTAGAACGGGATTTTTCCAAATACTAACGCGTACAATGTGACACCGAGAGCCCACACATCAGCAGCGTAAGCTGAGTATCCACCTCCTTTTATTGTCTCCGGACCCATGAATGCATACGTTCCTGCAGTTGTTGTGACCATTCCATTAGCTTCATGTGCGGAGGAAAGTGCATCTTTATCAGACGGTGACGCTTTTGCATCGGTATGTTCAAACAGATTGGCGACTCCAAAATCAGCGATTTTACAAATGTTGTTTGCATCCATTAGAATATTTTCAGGCTTCAAATCGCGATGGCAAATGTTATTTTCATGCAAATATTCCAGACCAAGAAGCATCTGACGAAACAACTCGCGTGATTCTTTCTCTGTAAACCGGTCTGGCGACACTTCATCTTGATTGTCACGAATAACACGAGCTTTTCCATTTGGAACATATCGTTCATTTTTGGAATCCCAAGTCATTATCTGACCAAGAGGTGCGTACTCCAACATCAGAACAAGCGTCTCTGCGTCATCGTCGAATATTTCCAACAGATGAATCAAATTCTCATGCCGTAGTTTTTTCATGATTGCAATTTCAATCTGGACTTTGTCTAGTGCAGTCGATATGACCATTTTTTTCCCGACACGTTTGAATTCTCTCATTCGCTTCAAGATGGACGTCTGGTACACCTTCAAAGCGACATATTCTCTAGACTTGGGTACTTGCGCAAAGTTTGCGTCGGTAAAACTTTTGTGCTGACCTAACTGCACCACACTGGTTGACCCCCGGCCTAACTCCTTTATGATCCGATAGTCATGGATACTTCCCATATTCTCAGTCGTTTGGTCCGCATCCTTGTTCACTAAAGCGATTTCGCAACTTGTGTTCGATATCAAATCACTGCTTGTGTTCGTTTCGTCCGTCTGATTACATGTTTCCTTGTTTTCGGTGCGCGTTTCAGTTATTGTGGATGCTCTTCTTTTCTCTTTGAATAACGAAAACCGTCGAGATGGTCGAGAGACTTCGCTCTCCGACGACAATGTGCGAAAACAATCGAATAAACCCATTTGCTTTATAATTTTATTGTGTCGGGAAGCTGAGATATATCATCCAATCAACTCTCTACCGAATGAAAAGGGATGCAGCTGCTGAGTGAAGCCTTTACATATTTGAAATGTTGCTGAATGTTGGTCCGCACTCAAGTTCGTAACTGGCAGCATTGCACACCCATATCTCGTTATAAAGAAACGATAGAATCCTAAATTAGTTAATTTGAAGTGAAGGCAAGTACTGTACGATATTTTACAATTATGCAAATGATCTGCGTCACGCGATTGTCAGAATTTTAGCGGCAAAAGCAGCTCATATTAGGCTCTCATCTTAGCCTATAAGATCAACGAGGCCGCGTATCCCATTTCCATGCCGTGCTCGTAGGAACACGCGTCAGTACTTCAACTGGTTGTAACCCATGCGATGGACATTACAGTATCAGGCAATTGTTAGCTTATTTATTCTTATATGTATCTGAAAGCTGTTTATTGGCTAAATATCTTCGCCATGCAAACCTGACATTCACTCTTGTTATTGCACACGCTTTCATGTTTGAAGTTGACTTTGGAGAAACTCGGCATGTGATGTGATCATCTAATCGTGACACTACCAGCGTCTCACATTAACTTTACCACACGCATCCCGCCACTGACACCATTTAAAAGTCCTCAACGCTCTCCCGCGCATGGCGAGTGAGTGGGACTAACAACGTCTCGAAAAGAATTCCAATCAGATAAATGAGTGAGGTGATCCAAATGCAATATTGGAAACCTTTCGTTTCCACCAGATGCACTCCGACTAAAGCACTTCCCTTGCAAACAAACATTGATACTTCCTCCAGAGAACTCCATCTCGCACGCTGTTGTCGGGGAAGAAAATCCATAAGCAGAGATTTTTGGAGAGGTTCCGCACTTGTGATCAACACCGCATTTAACAAAAACAACGCGACTAGCGTTCGGAACGCTTGCGTGCTGGCCATTTGAAATAGACAAAGACTTCCGAAAACGCGTGTGACGAGTATTACTGGCATCCTTCCCCAACGCTTAGACTGCCACTGTATGAAGAGAGAAAACAAAGCCACACACGCTGGATGTATGACAAATAAACTTTGCATTTGAACAGGACTCAGATCATATTCTCTGAAAAAGTAAAATGGGATGAAGCTTGCCGTAAGTCCTGATGCATTATCAATGATAAAGCCGCTCAGTACAAGGAGATATGGAACTTGCGAATCATTCAGGTACTCAAGTGTGCACTTTTTAGAGCCAGGAGGCTTTGAAGGAGAGAGATAAATGGGATCGGGGCTCGTTATGCTTTCATAAGGCGACAGCAGAAGACGTGAGCGTTCACTTTCTCCGCTCGAAAAGAGCCCATTGTCGTGCTTGATGTGATTGTGAGAGTGTCCAGCTGGATGTATTTCTACACTCTGAATGGAATCGCTCAGCTCGATGTCAAAATGACGACCGATAGAGCGTAATTCCTTCTCAACAACCAGATATTTCATTCTTATCTCAAAAGAGACATCGTCATCAAAGTATAAAAGCGGAAACATCGACAGTGTGATCGTAAAAACACCGAATAAAATAACCGCACGAAGTTGGAAAAATGCCCAGTCATCTTCATGCTGTGTGAAAAATACAATCGCAATCAAACGCCCGAGCGTGAGACCTGCATTCATGATGACAAATTTGACTGTGAATGGGAAAGATCGTCGACCACGAGGAATAGAATCGGCGAATATGGCTTCCATCGCGGGACGTTGTAAGGCCGTGAACGCGCCCCAGATTCCGAAAGAGACGTACATCAGCCCAAGGTGACTCATCCCAATCGCTAATGCGGTCATGATGCCGCTCAGTATTCCCAATCCAGCAGCCATCTTCAAATTACGATCTCGACGGTATCGATCTGCAATGTACCCGGCCGGTAGTGCTAAAAGTACCTGAGCTATTCCTTGAATTGCTGTCAGAGTCCCCATCGCTTTATTTGAGCCTGTGAGGACGTACATGTACCCGGAAAGAACCTGATGCATCATTATACTGAAGCAAGTACTCAGCGGGATTCAGTCAACAAAATGGATAGACGTACCTGTTGGAGAACCAATACAACATCGTGAAGATGAATACCACTCTCACATTATGCTCTGTATGCTGCTTTATATATTCAAGCATTTCGATTTTACGGCTCTTCAGTCCGTTTCAAATGCGGTCTAAAAGAAGCTGTCGCCTCGTGAGAGAAGACTGTAATGCATATTGGAAGAAATACAAGCTCATTATTGCTATCAATTTATCACAGCAGCAATGATCCTGGCTACCTCCTGAAACCTCAATTAGTTCCGGGCAATTGCAATATGCGTAACGCTGAAACGATGAGTTCTTCAAGATGCAAGTCGGAGGCCTTTTCACGCAAATACGCCTTAAGCATTCGAAAATGCTTTGGAAAGGATTGTCTGAGCACTGCGATTGTGTCCAAATCGTCGATTTGAGCCAGCAAAAAGTCGGCCGAAATATGGTCCAATTTCGCGTCCAATTGTCGCGTTTGAAGCAGCTGCAATCGTTTGTGAAAAGAGATCAGTAGCTTCTTTTTGGTTCTTTCTCGTCTTAAATCGAATCGTTGTATCCTCGCTTTCGCAACGACAGCATCCAGTTCACAATCGTCTTCTACCATGTCCGATAGGAATCGAATCGGATCTATCGGTTGGTGTTGCAGTAAGCGACTCAGCATAACGTGAAACATTTTATCAATTTGATGCGTGCGGGAATACGACTCTATGGTTTCTAGCTTCTGAGAGGCAAGTGACCTCTTCGCATCGCATTTTACTTCCGAGGGAGCCATCAGTGTCTATAGATAGCGTGAGCGTCGTGTGAACAGAAAAAAGACAACGCAAAAGGAATGTCAATGTAGCGGCAAAAAGTGAGTTTTGTGCACACGATCGAGACAATAATGAAAAGCTTGTTTTCTTATTGATTCTTACATTCCGGAGGTTTCTCAGTAGCATTTGTCTTGTTTTCAAGCACTGGGTGCTTTTCTTTCTGTGCAGTAGAATCTTCATCGTCCGATTCTGCTTCCTCGCTATCGGAATCATCATCGTTATCATCCTCATACTCGGACTCCTGCTCTTCCTCGATCTCGCCAGTGAACCACAAAACCGCTTGCGGGATAATCGTCTCATGAATTGTGAATCCAATTTGAAAGTCAGTGGTCAACTGATCCATCAAGGCCGCGCTCTACAGCATACATTCCTTGAATAAACTGCTTTGTACATGCACCTGAAACCCACCTCTTGATCATCTTCATCTTCTGACGGCATGGAAACGTTTTGAAAAAAATCGAAGAAACTTTCTTGTCCTTCTGTTCGTGAAATGACTCGAGTAGACTTGCCTCCTTTAGCGCGTTGTTTGACTTTCTTGACGCGTTTTGTGAGATCTTTTCCTTCTTTCCAGTCGATCGTACATCCTTTCACGTTTTTTAGCACTGCATCACCGCTGTCAGTGGCATCCGCGACATCGTATTCTTTCGTGAGAACGTTATTGCCAAAGTATGGATTGCTTGAAAACTCGAATTCCAATCTGAAGCCCTAAAAGACTGTGAGTCCCATTGTTTTGACGGAATGCGAGCACGTACATTGTCTTCCTCGTGACTGATGGAACGCACATCCATCAAATAGGCGAAAACAGGGACATCGTGATCTTCAATGATCTCCGCAATTGCAGAATGATTCATAAAAGCCCGCAGCCAAAAGCCAGGAATTCCAACGACATTATCGTCCACGCTTTGCTCTGCGTCCATCTTCGTGCGACCTGACACGATACCAGCACGTTTTTCATATAGAGGAGTATATAGTTTCTCATATTTGAGCTCCAAAATGCGTCGTTCTTTCTCAAACTGATCTTCTAATTGCGCTTGTTCTTGTTGCAATTCTTTGAGTGCGTCGATGCGAAGCTTCACGTTTGGTGGAAAGTTCTCAGTTTCATTTTGTGCATCGATGGACGTCCCTTCTATTTGCGCAGTTACTTGATCGATCGACTGAAACCCGCGGCCGTCACCAGCGTCCAATTCAATACTTGGCTCGCCGGTTGGATTCATTGGTCCCTGCGGATCCATTTGTGTAAATCAGAGTGGTAGGGCAGAGTACTAGGTAGTACTATATTCAGGTGCGACACTATTTCTACCACTGCGACGATATGAATGCCACCAAGCGCCGCGTTGCGTATTTTTACGACTGTACGTCCCTCATCACTTCAATTCTCTCACAACTCAAACCGCACTCATGCAGCTGAAATTGGAAATTACCATTATGGTCCGAATCATCCTATGAAAGTACGTTTCATCCTCACTAGTAATTTATTTCATATTTACGCTCCACTATAGCCGCATCGTGTGCGAATGACTCACAATATGATTGTAAATTACGGACTCACAAAACACATGGAGATATTTGTATGCTTATATCCTTACATTCTCAACATCGTATTCACACCTCTCCCTATAGCGTCCACCATTGGTACCTTGGACTGAACTCACGCGCTTTCACTCGGACGATTACATTTACTTTTTACGGCTCGTGACGCCCGATAATATGCATGAGTACGTTCGACAGCTTCAGCGATTCAACGTAGGTGAAGATTGCCCGGTATTCGACGGTGTTTTCGAATTCTGTCAGTTGTATGCGTCCGCCTCAATCGGTGGCGCAGCCAAATTGAATGAAAAATCCGCCGATATTGTGATCAATTGGTCAGGAGGATTACATCATGCCAAACGGTCAGAAGCTTCTGGCTTTTGTTACATCAACGACTGCGTTCTTGGGATCTTGGAGCTGTTAAAAACACATCAGCGCGTGTTATACATCGATATCGATATCCACCACGGAGATGGTGTGGAGGAAGCTTTTTACACCACAAATCGGGTCATGACGTGTTCCTTCCACAAATACGGCGAATACTTTCCCGGGACCGGCGACATTAAGGATACCGGATACGGCGAAGGGAAGAATTATGCCGTCAATTTCCCGTGTCGCGATGGAATGGATGATGAAGCATTTACCAATATATTCAGAAGTGTGATCGCTACAATCATGCAACATTTTGCACCCGATGCGGTCCTTATGCAATGTGGCACAGATTCATTATCGGGCGATCGACTTGGATGCTTTAATTTATCGGTCAAAGGCCATGCCGATTGTGTAGCGTATGTGAGGTCTTTCAACATCCCAATGCTCGTAGTCGGAGGTGGAGGGTACACACTCCGCAATGTGGCTCGCTGCTGGTGCTATGAGACCTCTGTCCTCACCAATGTGGAGATCCCTGACGCCATGCCGTACAACGACTACTTTGAGTATTTTGGACCTGAGTATCGTATTCACATGCCGGTTTCCAATATGGAGAATCTTAATACACCCAGCTATCTGAACCAGATGAAGCAGACACTGCACGAACAGCTTCGACAGATCCAACCGGCACCCAGTGTTCCTTTCCACACAACGCCGTCCGCGCAAAGGTACCGTGAAAGTGAAGCCGTATCGAACGATCGAGTCCAAGATGAACAAATGGATACGTCGCAGGATCGATATGATAGTGGTAGCGGTGCGTTGAGTCAGTCCAGTCGGCATCCAGCAGAGTTTTACGACTAATTGGAATGTCGGGTTCCGTTCAAAGTGCAAATTTGTAAAGTGATTTCATCCTTTTCGGTCTTTTCCAAAAGACTGTGTAACTTCCAACAACAACAAATTGTGGAAGTTTGGTCTGTCGCTACTTTTTGATGCTCCGATACATTGTGAGTGTAATGAAATCGATCACTGAACGCGTGCAGCTTACAGGGAAGCTGATGCGCGATCCAAATGGACAGGCGGAGTCTCTGGATCATCTCGTCCTGATCGCGAAACCTCCAATAGCTCGTGTCGTGTAACGTATCGAGAATTCTCGTGAGGACAAAGTCGATGGGTGTGATCCAAATAAAAGCCTCTGAGTGAGCATAAAGCGTATGAAAGACTTCCATTATCTCGACACGAGCCTCACGTTGAAGCCTCCACCATTCTCGCAAGGAATGAGGTGTGTGCGTTCTATCCACGGGCACAGCCGACACCAGACGCTGAGCGCATTGCGATGGTTCTCGATCCAGTTCATCGCAAAGTGACTCGATTGTGTACTGAATGTTTTCCTTCGTCAGCGATTTTACCGACAGCAAACTGCTGTAAAACCGGTATCGACTCACTTGTGTCCGAACGATACGCTCTGCCGCGCCCCAATTTCCATCGTTCCCGAGCGATTTCACGTCCATTTTTTGGCCTAAAGATGTTAACGCGGGGGGGAATGTATAGATATCCAAGACGGTGACATTTTGCATTCGCTGTTTCCGCTGTAAAAGCACTGTGAGGTGCACAGCGACCATTTTTCCATTAAAGACGTCTTGATACCGTATCACAGGAACGACGAATTCTGCATTCATAAACCATTCCGAGGCATCTGTTCTCCCTTCCGCCCGATTTTGGATCGCTTCTCCATCTCTCAATGCCACAGAATCGCTTCTTAAATCCACAGAATCGTTTTTTAAGGAAGCAATTGGACACGGCTTAAAAGCGCATTTGTCACTGGCATTCCGATACGAAAGACTTTTATCTGGACATACAAATGCGTCTTTCTCACACTCCACGTCGACCCATACGATACTCTTTATTATACGCGTAATACCGCCCCATATCTCACTCAGTAAGCCTCCGTTCACAGCGGAAAGCCCCGACCATATCGCCAGTATCCATAGACAAATTGGAGGCTTTTTCATCGATGCATTCCTATGAGATGAGAAAACAAAATCTTCGAACGTCATAAAAGAGCCAATAACGCAGTACAGAATACCTCAAAAATCCATCAAATGTCTCCAAATGGATTCTCTGCGACAACAGCGACGATCACGTAGAAGGAGAGGAAGATCACACGTCAATTCACTTGTTTTCATGTTTTCCAATAAAATCAGAAAGAGCGAACTATCACTTTTGTAATTTTCCATTTTCCATTTGATACAAAGCCTCAATCTTCGTCATAATCCACTGCACATTCGTCTTCTTCCACGGGCACAAATGAATCGATTGTTGTCTTCTCGGGACGATCGCTTGCTCGTGCTCGCTTGAGCTTATTCTCGTCCATTGGATCCTCGCGGATGATCGGACCTCGATTCTCAAGACCACGTTTATACCGACAAGTCGAGTTGTAAGGCGATATTCTTCTCGGTGAAGGACTCGATCGAAAGCTTGGAGGCGGCTTCATGTCTCGTCCCGATCGATACGAATCACTGTGTGCTTCATGAATGCGATTCCCGTCCATGCTTTTGCTCCTGGATCGATGAGAAAATTGCTCTCGATTTCCACGATTCAAATTCCTCGGCGTGTTATCTCGAAAACTGGAGCGTTGGTATCGTTGCTGTTCTGATTGTGCGATTTCTGCGATAGATCGATTACTATCGATTCTTCGACGGTCATGTTTCCCGTAAAGCGAAGCTTCCGGATGTCGGTGAGTATCCTCGCGACGAAGCTCTGAATCGTTGTATTTTCGATTGAGTTGAACGCTTTGAGTTGTCGATCGCGATCTGGAGCGTGGAGGTACAGCATTGACCGGTCGAGCAGACGATCGAGATCGATTGCGTCCGCGAAGCAAAGGTTCACGATGATGCGGTTCTCTTGGTACTTGTCGGTGGATACTATCAGAATTTGGAGTTGGATTTGGATTTCGTTGATAGGAATCGATGCGTCGAGGTGGAGGCTCTGTCCGTTGAAATCGATCACTCCAATTACTTTGACGCTGATTGGAGTCAGAGACGCGATCACTGCTTCGATTTCTTGTCGTTTTCGGGAATTCCGCTGCACGATCCTCGGGATACTCGCGAGGTCGATATGCTGGATTTGGATGTGTGTGCCACTGAGAACGATCTGCATGAACGTTTGGATTGTAAGGCTCTTTACGATGTCCCGCTTTATCCATTCGATACGGGTCCGAATGCTGTGTTCTGAGCTTTTCACGTCGTTCGTCCGATTCATTGAGAGCGGATTTCGCATGCCATCGAGTGGGACTTTGGCTAGTACGTGACGAATGCACGCTATTGTATTCATTTCTCGGTATCGTTCGCTCGTTCTCGCGTCGAATTCGGTCTCCATTTTGGAATCCACGGTCTCGAGCGCCTTCCTCCGATCGAACACAGTCTTCTCCTACAACTCGTCCAGATTTCAGAGCAAAACTCTGCGTGCGTTCTTCGGAAATCTGACGTTTTCGCTCGCGATTGGCGAGTAACACTGCAGGATTCCGTGTGGCATCTGTTTCGAATTGTTCGTCAGGATCGTAATAAGGAACCAATACGATATCTTCCACCACTAAATGATGCTTACGAATCGCTACTTTTGCATCTTCAAGCGCGTCGAATCGGATTTTCCCGGGAGCCACTACTTTGATCGGTCCAATGTTTTCGAGAACGCTGCACAATTCACTCCACACAGGCATTCCCTGCTCGGATGCAAAGTCGTACGGTTCGACTGGCAGACCGTCTTCCTCTTTGAACTCGCGACCTGGAAGCATTTGGACGAATAAAAGCGTATTACATGGAGGTCCTCGGGCAAAATTTCCATTCAAAATTCGGCTTCTGAACGGTTCTCTCGCTACGAATTGGATAATCTCTTTAGCGGATTGGGTCGTCGGCAAGCTCACGAACGCGAATCCCGACGTATTTCTTCCTCCATTGCTTCGTCCCTCATAATGCAAAGTCCCGCGAGGTGGCTGTTTGATCTGAACGGCTGTGCTACTTAGGCTCGGTTCCACTTGAGCAAGGAACGCTGCTAATTCGTTGCTGGTTGTTTGGAGAGGGAGGTTCCCAATAAACACGTACGGAGCCGGTGGACAGCTGATGAACCACCGCGTACTCGATGAAGAGCTTGCGACTCGTTCTCTTTCTTCCTGCGACTTTGTGTCGTGATTTGCGTCGTGATTTGAGTCCAAAGACCGCAACGTGTACGGTTTCTGATCCACTGGAGCAGTTTCCTGAGCGATCTGACGCGAATCACCTCTTGCAAGCGTCAGCGCTGCGTGGATTTGCTTTAAATGGCGTTCCATTGCCATCGATTTCTCTGTTTGGAGCTCTTTTTTGACGAAATTGTGAATGCGATCGCGCCATCCGCTTTCGTTTTCTCTCATTGATTGCGTAGTGGCCACAGACGGGAGCCTCCCGATTTGAAAAAGCGATCGGAGAGTGTGAATTCGGACGACATTCGATGCTGAGGGGCGCGAGAGACTCAAGAGGACATCGATGACATTTGATTGGACGTGAGGGAACTTGTTAAAGTGTTTACTGAGAAGTTGAACGGCTAAAATGGACTCTGACTCGACAGAATGCGCGTTGTGTTGATGCGATTGAGCGGCTGTGTGGATTATGGACTCGTATGCGTCTACAGCGTCGTCTTCGTCGACGTTTTGTGGTATTGGAACGGGATTTTCATGAAAATACGTTTCGATGCGATCCTCACAATTGAATAAGTCACTCAAGCGATCTTCTACAAACAAACAACATTACGAGGGATGAATTGGATGTCGGATTTGTTTTAAGCGTACCGCTGTCTAGAGCTTTCATAGGAAACGGAAAATAGGTGAATGGATCTAGAATGCAGTCAAGATGATTTTGGATATAGTTTGGATGCAAATCAAGCAAAAGATTCGCGGGAAAAAAAGACTTTTTGGAGGGGGCAACCACTCGCGTCTGAATCCAGTTGAGTTGATACAATTGCGTCACATCATTCACATTCGGGTAACATTATATAAACAGACTCGGTACTGTATCCAGTTATATAACATGATAGCATTAGCATATCCGATCTAGATTTCAATTAACAATCTTCTCGGATCACCAATTCCATCAGATATCATTTTGAGGAATGTGACAGCTTCTCTCCCGTCAATAATGCGGTGATCGTACGTAAGGGATAAGAACATCATTGGACGAGTTACAATCTCTCCATTGATTACTACTGGACGGTGTCGGATGCTGTGGATGCTGAGTGCCGCAGATTGAGGGGATGTCAGCATGGATGTGCTTAAAAGTGCGTCATGTATACCAGCGTTCAGAATTGTAAAGGTACCACCTGCTAGATCTTCTACAGCCAATGATCCGCTCTCTGCATCCATCTGTAACGAGTGGAGAGATTTCTCAAGCGCAGGAATAGTTAGATTCTCCACATTGCGAAGCACCGGGACGACGATACTGTAATCAGCACAAGTGAGCAAACAATCGGGTTGGATGAGGTATACGTGTACCCATTGGAACCCGCAACGGCAACATTGATATCCACAAAGTCATTGTATACAATCTCTTTGGCGGTCCAATCGAAATCTACGAAGTAACATGTTAACTCGAAATGATAACAGAAAGAAAACGTATACGAACAAGCATTCACTTGCGGCACTCTGCGGAGTGCCATGGAGCTGGCTTTGATAAAGAACGAGAGAATACCAAATTCCGTTCCGTGAGTCTTCACAAAAGATTCTTGCAGTTCCTGACGTAGTGCTAATAGATTCCCAAGATCGCACTATGCAAATTGTCTTGAGTTCAATTGATCTTTGAGGAATGCGACTTGTACCTCTTGGAATGTGCTGAGTATGGCCGCATCATTCTGCGTATCCTTGACTCTTTGAGCTGTACGTGTCATGAATGGACTTAGCTTGACGCGTGTTTCATTCCGACGGAATACTCCTTTGGGAGTCGGAGCCTCTGATGGTGTCGCGTGGTTCGAGTGGTCAGTTGATTGGGTTGGGACCGGACCGGTTGAAATAGGTTTCACCGATGATTCATTGATCTGTGATGGTTCTTTACTGTCGGGCATTTTCTTGCTATCTGGCGATTTCTCTGACGTGACATGTGATTCTTTCGGAATCGATATATTTGGCTCCTCCTGCTGCGATGCGGAAGTGTCGAGCACGAAGAGTGGTTTCCCAACTTGCACGAGGTCATCGAGTTTAGCAAATAAGTCAACCAGCTGTCCTGAAAAGGGGGCATTCACATCCACACTCACCTAAGGCTTTGGGTGAGATTCATCCTGCAGTCTGAGATTACTCACTTTATCTGTTTCGATGACGATAACCGGTTCGTCGGCTTTTACATAGTCGCCAGTCTCTATGTAACCAAATATTAATCAAGTCGTCATCTAACCAAATCTTAACTCAGCTTACTCTTAAGGACTGTCACGATTGTTCCTTCCGAGATAGAATCGCCCATGGATGGGACTTTGACCGTCTCTAGTTTCTGTGAGCTGTTTGACGGAGTTTCTTGAGAAGGTGGAGGGCTGGAAATCGTTGCATCGACCGATGCGTAAACACATCTCTGCGACCATACTCTCAACTGTCCTCGTTTTGCAATTGATGGAAGCGAACAAAGTCTCAAGGATGATAACGGAGCGATGGATATCACACGATGACGTCGTGTCTAGTAAATGATAACGGAACGAAAACAGTTGGAATTTCGAGAAAGAAACAGGGTTTAGTAATGCGTACGGATTGAAGAATGGATTGCAATACGGTGGAGCGTCCTCGGGCACGCCACAAGCGCATCTTCACGAATGTTTAAGTACGATTATGCAAAACGCACATAGTATGGCACGTCATACTATGTACCCGTGCCAGCTGTCTCAAAACTATTGGCACGCACCAGGTACACGATCACTTCGTAAGTACCGTCAAACTTCAGCGAATGCACGTCCTGCTACGTCCCATCTCGTACCAAATGTACAACCCCATGTGCCACACGTACCATCTCGTCACATTCTAAAACTCGCAACGCTGTTTGAAATTCTGACGGTGTAAAACATATTACTTTTTCTTCCTCCAATCGTTTCCGAATGCGCGTTACAGTTGCGGTACCGGCAGCATTTTCAATCACAATTTTTTGTATAGCTTCCACCAGTAAATCAACTACATTGCGTTCGGCTGAACCGTGTCCTGTTTGAATCATATCCATATCAATTGTCCCCGTTCGTGGATCCATCGCTGCGCGTTGTGTTGCCACATTCATCAATCGTACCGCTTCCGCCACATCTGATTCTGTCACGTACTTACACAAACGTAGTTTTGCAAGCGCCTCGGCGATCCGAATCAGCGATTCCAATTGACGTGGTGTCGCCGTAATCGTGCGCTTTTCAGTCAAACTCGACGATGTCATATGCCGTAGACCCATGTAAGCAGCTACCAATGCGTCCCGCGCTGCCTCTGTCAAGGTGGGTTGCACATGACGTCGAGCGTACGCAATGTATGCAGTCAGTAAAGGAAGACTCACCATATCATCGCCATTATTATCCACTCGCTGATCTTTATTTTCCACATAAAGCCCCACAATATGTCGTGCCAACTTTCGATCTGTCTCGGGATTGGCTTTATCCAGAATTAGATAAATCAAATCAAATCGCGACAATAGCGTGGGTACCACGTTCACGTTTTCGACGACCGATTTGCGTGGATTGTATCGCGATTCCACGGGATTCGCGGATGCTAAAATAGAAGCACGCGCGTTCAGCGAACAGATGATCCCAGCTTTCGCGATAGAAACCGTTTGTTGCTCCATAACTTCATGCAAGACGGAGCGTGCCGAGTCGGACATTTTATCAAACTCATCGATACAGCATACCCCGCCGTCCGAAAGTACCAGAGCACCTGATTCAAGCACGAGCTCACCATTTTCACTATCACGAACAACAGAAGCGGTCAACCCAACCGCAGAACTCCCTTTACCCGATGTATAAATACTACGAGGTGATAATTTGTGAACGTATGATAAAAGTTGAGATTTTGATGTACCGGGATCACCACACAATAAAACATTCATATCAGCCCGAAGTGATGGCGCACTACTTTTCGACTTTCCATCGCATTCGGGATCCATTTTCACCGTACCACCAAACAACATGCATAAAATCCCTTTTTTGACGTCTTCCAATTGCCAAATTGCCGGAGCAACTGATTTTGTCAAAACTTGATACACATTTGGATGTGACGCGATACTACGAAAGGCTTCTAATTGAATCAAATCTTCTTCTTCTGGTTCTTCACGCGTTGTTGCACGAATGTTGAGAATGGGATCCAAGAAATCCGAGTCACTTCGAACTCGTTTCTGTCTTGAATGTGTCCAATAAGCTGTGCCGTACGGCTCAAGACCATTTCCGGCTCCTTTCCCACTTAACCCACAAGGCTCATAATGCATAACATCGATATACGTTTTAAATACCGATTTGACACCACGTTGTTTAACTGATATACGCATAGGAACCGCTCGATAGATTCCCGTCACACAAACTTTATCGCCCGGTCGAACACCGTCCACAAGGTCATCAAACGCAAACATCATAACAGTGAACGGCGTTTCACCTTCAGGTATCGCGTCCACATTCTCTTGCATCCGAATCATTTGTTTATCAGTGAAAACACAACGGTTATGTATCATTTCCATGCAAAGACGATTTCCACAACGACTACAGAAAGCTGGTTCATCAATGCGACCGCGTTCCAATGCCACATGAGAATCCGCGTGGCATAAAACACATCGGAAGAACGCTTGTTGAAGATCCGGAAGGATGAAACCACATCGTGTCACCATGCCTACGACACTCACAAGTGTGTCAATGTCGGACGGATTGAGCCCACGCATGGCGGATAGCGCTTTCAAATGATACGGCCGGACTTGTATCCGATCAATGAATTCCGCTGAAGGAAATTGCGATGAGAATTCCTGTTGAGCGACGAGATCGAATACTCGAATGAGTACTTGAGGGAATGTTATAAGCTGATAATACAATGAAGGCGAATTGGATAAAAGGTGTTGAGTATCTATTTCCAAGATATAAGTTTGCGTGAGATGCATTTGTACCAGTTTTTCGAGGTACAAGGGAGTAGAATTGTCGAGTGTAAATTGCTGCAGAAATAAACGAAATAATCGCATAGAGTCTTCCACGCGTATGGTAGTACCCCACACAACCGCTTCTGAACCCGGAGCTGTTGTTTCAGGACCGGAAATCGGTGTGGGCGCAGGGTCGTTAGATGAAGTATTGGGCCCATTAAAACGCCATTCATTACGCCCAAGATCAGCTCGAGGAAGCTGCCGATTTGCTAGTCTACGAAGATCAGCTTCCACATCATCTTCAGGCTCTTCGTAATTTCCATCGGCTGTTTCTCGGCTCAAATATCGGGGGACAAAAACATTTGGTGTCGAGTCGATGGAAGCGCTCATTTCTGGAAACATTAATCGCGGCTGATCTGTAGCAGAAATAGCTGAAGCCGATACCGATAGTGCTGATGTTGGTGAAGGCGGTGTGCGTGGTGGTGAAGGCGAGTTGCTCTCATGTGGATGCTCATCCAAAGGTGACGACGGCGAAGCATTCATTCCGAGCGAATTTACCGTGAAACAGAAAACCGGTTTACTTCCCGCCCTAGGATGCGTCGATGGGAAAACGAGTCTCCGCTTCCCAAAGAGTTTATACCGACTGAAAACGTAACAGAAAACTTACTATCGACAGAGAACGCGACAGAAAATCAGATTCCGAAAAGCAAACGCAAGCGATCGACTTTAAATGAGGAACATTTGCTTTCATGGAATGGATTAAAGCGATTATACCACAATTTTCCGTATCGCCTTGGCGGCGATGTCGCTGGAAACGAAGTACGTGTTGCGACCGCTAATTGATATCGCTCTCACTTAATTTTCAGGCACAAGCGCTCGATAACTTATTGTCTGCATACCGGCAATGGGCCTTCGATCTTCATCCTGGCTATCATTTTGATCAGTTTTTAGACCGTGTAGAAACGCTAGGAAAGAACTCACAGGTAAAATAGTCCCATGAAGCTTGTTAAAAGTTTGTGAATTTTGCATTCAGGTGCGTGACCTTGTAGTGGAATTACGAGAACAAGAGCATAAACGACACACTCCGTTATCTACCGAAACGATTGAAGCAAACGATTCACCCATAACGGATACAAAGTAACAAGAACGTATTTTCTTGTGTGATATAAAAATGTTAAATGCAAACCAAAACGTGTTATCTCATCAAACACCAGATTGGTGGTACGGTAACGATGGCCGCAATGGGAATCCTGGCTGCAGGTACATAGGCGGCGGCTGTGATCTTGGTGGTAAAGGACCCGAGCCAAATAATGAAGCAGCACCATACTGCGCTGCTACGTCTCCAGTGCTTCCATTACGACCGCTTCCGGCGACTTGGACCAGAAAAACGTGACCGGATGGACAAGCAACGCGCATATTGAACATATGCGGCAACACACGCATTTGAATTTGACATTGTGGACATTGCACCAGAGCACCATGGATTCCACTTCGATAAGACGATATTGGTGGGATAGAGGGGGAAGGTGCCACAGGCTCTGTCGTAAGAGCTGGAGACTGTCGACTTGTATATGGATCCAGCGTACGCGGTTTGATGTGTTCTTTCCGGACAGCTTCACCACAATCACGGCAGAAACGATGTCCGATTCGTACTCGCGGATGCTCACAATCTTTCCGAAGTTTTAGCTCTTTCATCTCGGATCGACAAGAAGGACAATGCTCATAATTCGATCGTGTAGATCCCTGAATCTCCTTCAAACAATGCCAATGAAAATTATGCCCACAGGCGGTCGTGAGTATCGCATTTCCATGTTCCATATTCTCCAAACAAATCGCACATTCTTCCAATACGTCCGCAGCTGGCTTATTTTTATCCAATCCGACGAGAGTATTATCATACCGCGCGCATTGCATCATTTCACTACAAATTCGATCGTGTGTTTCTCTCAAAAAGTGAGTTTTGTGTTTATTGAAAAGTATCCAGGCATGTGAGGATTCTCCACTCAGATTGGGTACACTGCGCGTTCGTATCAGACTTCCACGAGAATGATTCGGGATCGGATATTCTTCGTCCATATTTCGTACGTGTATTTCCAGTCGTTTAAGATTTCGTAGAAAGCGCTCATTTTTTTCCTGTTCTTTTCGTGTCCATTCTGCAGCTTCTTGTTCGATCACAGAACGATGTCGCGCTCGTGCGCGTTCCAAATCCTTTTGACGTCTCACGGAGGCTGCATGGTGACGTTGTTCTTGAACGCATCGATCGCATAAACGCACGGGTTCATTCGTGTACTTTACTAAAGTAGACAGCGGCATGAGTTTATGTGTACGAGCGCAATTGGTACAAACTGCGTGCCCGCAGACCTAGAGAGAAGCGTTGACAGGTTGATAATGATGATAGTAATTCTGATTGGGTACCTTGCAGCGATGTTTTCGTCGAAAAGCGTGAAATTTTCTTTGACAAATATTACAGTCTGATGCCATTTCGTACATTGTGGAAGAAGCGACGGATGATCCTCTTCGTATAGAAGGATCATAGGTGTTACGAGTTGATATTGTTGGTGACGTACTGACTGTAAATGGATTCAAGTCCGAATTCGAAGAACAAGGAGCTCCATGTGACATGGTTTCGCGGCGCATCGGCTCTGTCGCGTTCTGTCGATATATATTTTGGCCAATTAAGAGGAGAGAAAGTATAGAAATTAAAATAGAAGGAGATGGAGGGATGATTTATGTAATTTTACAAAGAAGGAGCGCATGAAGACTGCGACAAAGGCCTTAAGACAGAGAATAGGTACAGGCGTATAGGTGTTATATGCTGATATTTGGGTTGTAATATGACAAGAGAGTAAGTAAGGTGAGAAATACGTATTGATGGACAGGTGTGAAGTTGAGTACATGCAAAACAGAATAGAGGTCAGACGTGTCTGATAACACAGTGAGTGTACAAGCTTTTTATAAATTTGAAAAATTTGATGAAAAGAAAACGTTCGTATACAAGACTAAGATTCAGTTACGTTTTGTAGATTTACTTGGTCCTCCAATGCGGTGCAAAATCAGAGTTACTTGCACTCAATTGGTTCGTGAGGCAACTAATAATAAACTTAATGCACTTTATCAGTACGGATCTAATTGCAAAATACCGTGGTTAGCAGTAGTTGTTTTATACAGAAGCGATATTAGTTATCGTACGAAAAGAGAGCGTTCATCAACATGGCTGGAAACGTGAGAAAGAATGCAGCAATGTACCTATATAATAGTGAGACTGATATATCCATATTTGACAGCCGGACAAAGTTGAGTAGCTAATTTTCCTATTTGCACTTGATTTTATAAAGCCGTGATTAGAAGTATTGCACAACGTGGACGTATACGTAGGGTTGATTTAAACACAAGGCCATCACGGTTATGATGTGTTCGACCTTGTAAAATGTAACTGATATATAAAAAATAGAAGTGAAAAAAGCAGTAGTTATTACGCACTCCTCTGACGGATACTTGATTGCATACTGAATCTCCTATATCCGGTAACTATACACTAGTCCCTCAAAATCAGCGTTATGATCGCAAGGAACGTGTCACCCGATGCAAATGAACCAAATGATTCCGAGTTCACAAAATCCCTCGTGATTGGCGTAATTTTTCCAAACAAGAAAATCGACCATCTTCGAAACATACTGAATGAAGACCACCACAATATCCGTTTTCAATTAATCGACCTCACAGACGACATTCGAGAACCACGAGATCTCATCCAAAAGTATGGTCAATTGGATGCCATTCTCCACAAATTAGCGCATGATATGGTTTACGCTCAAAACGGTGACACAAATGCACAACGAAGAGTGGATTTGATTGAACTATACTCGCAAACGATTGGAAAAAAGATTCCCATTATCGATGCACTACAAAACGTCCAGGTACTGACAGATCGTCAGCGCGTGTGTCAGATACTACAAGAGCATGCCTTGGATAAAACGAATGATGCTGCTTATCGCGTGTCAAAGTATTACGTAGTGAGCTCGGAAGAAGATTTTAGTGCATTGAAGGAAGCCATCCAAAATCAGTCACTGCGACTTCCCCTGATCGCAAAATCCATTGAAGCTTGTGGTAAGAAATATGCATCTCTTTTTTTTTGGAGGGTATGCTGAACGTGAATGATAGCTTCGGAACGATCGCATTTTATGAGTGTCATCACGCAGGTTTCCCAGCTGAAAATATCACAACACACGCTACTTTATCAGGTACTCACAGATACCTTAGTTATCAGTATACTTATACACTTTCCTCGTAGGAATTCATTAATCATAGTGGTCGATTATTCAAGGGTTACGTTTTAGGGGATCGTATACAAGTGGCGGAGCGCACATCACTCCCGAACATGACGAAAGACTGCGACATCATTGATTTTGATACACAGAAACCGTACCCAACAGCTTCTCAAACGAGCAATTTGGCTAGTGCACCTTCACCAAATCCGGAAGTCATAACACAACGTATTCGAGCCATTGGCAGATCCATTCAAAAACGATTTGATGTATCGTTGTTTGGATTCGATGTTATCATTTCCGATACAGACGGTGAATTTTACGTGATTGACGTGAATTACTTTCCATCGTATAAAGAAATGGATGATTTTGATTCCGCTTTACGTCAACATATTCACGCGGTTATCAGACAGTATACGTCTTAAAATTAGTATACAATATTTCTCGAATAGTTTTGTCAATATACATAACTTGCTTATCCAGTCCGAAACGTTCATTCTCATAAAAAAATCTGGAAGTGAAGTTAATATACTTTAAATCGTTTTTTTAGTTTACATTTTACATGATAAATGCATTATAGCCAATCGTAGAGATGGAAACATCCTCATCGAGCGACACACCCGAAGTCATCAATTCCTGCAAAAAGCGCCGTACAATTGGAGAAATAGAACTTCAGTTGAAGCTAGCTCAAAACAACACTCGAGAAGCGAAGTTCAAGCTTATACAGACAGTACGTGCCGTACGGTCTGCACTGCACAACTGAGATGATTTTAGGCCCGGGAAAATGCAAAACTTAAAGTGCTTTTATCAAAATATATGGAGGCTGATGAGATGCTTATAAGCTCGAGCCAACTGAGTACATCGAATGAAACACCATCTGCATCACAGACTGCAGTCAGTATATCTGTTAAGGAATCGGCGGATAGTAACACAACATTTGACGCAACCAAGTCGACAAATGAATCGTTAAGTTCGCAATCTAAAGAAAAGGCGATAGACCTTTTCGATTGTGGACGTGATCAATCTAGTCAACAGAGTCAGTGGAGTGATATCAACAACACGTCACATCTGGAGGACATTATAAATTTTCTCGAGAAACAAGATATTGAAGATTCAATACGGTGCACTTACTTATATTCCGGGCGCTAAACACGAATTAACAATGTGATCATAAGATCCAACCACGAGCCCACACCATACTCGCAAAATGCTTGTGTACGTGTTGGTGTGGCAATTCTACTCACGAGTCCTCAACACTCTGGATGTGTTTTGATTGGAAGACGTTTGGGATCTCATGGTGAAGGCAAGCTCGCTCTTCCAGGTAAACAGCTCCTACTCTACTTTCTAGTTTTTGACAATTCAATAAGGTGGTCATCTGGAAATGTACGAGTCCTGGGAAGAATGTGCGATTCGCGAGGTCAAAGAAGAAACCGGTATGTAAAGTCCGAGTGCAATTTTTCCACATTGAGTATCCTCATGGATGATGGAGCGCAGATGTGACTCTAGAAAGAGCTGAATTTCTATTCGTGACGAATGACTCTATGGAGCCTGAAGGTCGACATTACGTTACCATTTTCATGCATGCTTCTATCAATTGCGATTCGCAAGCAATCCGAAATATGGAACCTCACAAATGTGAGAGCTGGTATTGGGAATCGTGGTCGAAACTAGAGGATTCTGAGAATTTATTTACACCTCTTTATCATCTGATACGCGATCCCGCGTGTAAAAAACAAGTTCAAAAGCGTCTTCATCTCCTGATTGGCCACTAATAAGCACTGCATCCATGTAGTTTCATCATAAATTCCTCACGCTCTTTTTTGTGTTTTTCTTTTCGTGTCAAGACAGTGATACACACGACACACAGTCTCGATCCGGCAACGTCATTAAACGCGTTTGTTTGAGTCAAAAGAAGCATTTCAATAGCCTTCTCTTCTTTTGTTTTCCAATCATTCTCTCCCATTGAGCACGACGTACAAACGGGCCGACCGCATAGATAACAATCATGCAATGCGCATTCATCCAGCTCATTCCTACATACTTTACAATGCGTACGACTGGCATAGCTCTGTGGTGTTTGTTGTCCCTCTTTCATTACGCTTATAAGCTTGATGAGTTGCTTCTTGGACACTATATCGCTCACCATCAGCGATTTTCCATCGGGAATGTTGACACATGCTCCATTTGCCACAAGAAAGGAAGCGATTTCCATTCGATCACGCTCAATCGCTAAATGTAAATAAGTGGTATCCGTACTTCCAACGAGTCGATTCAACGAAGAGGGATCTGATTCTGAATTTAGTTGGTACACATATTCTCGCACGAGTGAGATATCGTCAACTTTCACGGTCAACAAATGGGTGGCCAAGGGCGTCAGGTTGTGGATGTTATGGGCATTTGGATCAGCACCTAATTTTAATAGTATTTGAATCATTTTGATCGCTCGACTCAGTTTTTGACAGGAGGCTGCAAAATGCAGAGCTGTATTTCCGCGACGATCGCCTTGATTCACATACGCGGAAGCCTCAGGAAGTTCCACCAAACATCGCAATATATCAGAATGACCTTTTTTACAGGCGAGATGAAGAACAGTCTGCTCATTGTTGCTGTCGCGAAGAGCAAACAAGTCACACGAAGTTAGTGTTATGTCATCAAATGTATCCACCGTATCCGGGTCAGAAATTCGTTCGCCGGTGTACCCACTGTCACTGTCGCGTGTGATTATTTGCTCAAAATCTAAGTCATAATCACGTTGTCTGAGTACTTGAATTAATTTTACCACTTGTTGTTCGTTCTGATTGGGCTTCATACGATTCGGAAATGATAGCTCTGTTTTTTATAAAAAGTTGTGTGAATTGGTATGTTTATAGAGAGGCATTCTATGCATTGCCTTTGTGTATGTTGGTGCGCGGAGTATACAGTCGCACGAATTAGTCGAAAATTTCATATTCAGTCAAGTGGCTAGGGTGGTACGTATCGCTTTGAATCCGCACTTACATATCGTGCTTTATCCATCTGATTCCGAACTTTTAACACTCTGGAATGTATTGTGCGTGCGTGCAGCTGGTGATGGGCTTTTCTACATGTACTCGATGACGATCCGAGAGCCAAGCTAATGATGCTCTGTTCATCCCATTGTTCTTCTAGCTGTTGAACAATTTATTTCCCATCATTATATCCATTTCTAACGCCTTGCAAAACTGTTCTGCTGTTCAACATTTAATTCGATAAGCTCGGAACGTGATCCTTTGCAAGCTGTCCAACTTTTACGTGTTCATAGTGGTATTCTTCTTATCAGATGCACCTGTCCAAACTCATTTCTTCATAATCAAGAAACTTTATTTTGGTAGCTCGGGTGTGGCGCCATTTATTAAAGGGTGACACAGGACTCACGAGTGCAATGCGAGCAGTGCTCCTATTACTTTTTGCAACAATACAAACTTTACGAGCACAACGAGCCAAAACTAGTGATCAGGACCTTACTTGTGGTTTCCGTAACCTATATGAGGTCACTGTTGAAGGAGAAAATGGAATTTATTGCCTGATCACAGAGCCTTGCTCGGGGACGGTGTTCAGTAACCGATACGCTTGCCCGACACTTGGACAAAAGGATGTGACTGGAATGTACACATTGTCACAAGAAAGTTGTTGTGCGGAGCTTTACCCCTCTCAAATCATCGCTTGTGTCGTTCCTAACACTTCAACGCAATGCATACTGTCCGCCCCTCTCTCCAATTCAACAGAAGCTTTTGTACAGTCCGAGTCTGAAGAACCATTAGCAATTCCAAAGTCGACAGAAGTCCATTCAAATCAAAATCATGTGGTCCACAGTAATGGACCACAAGTCATTACTCCTATCGAAGACGACAATAAACCAACGGTAACTATAGAGGGTTTGAAGACAGAGGGAAATGCATTCGATGTAGACATCATCGTGTATATGTGTATCGGTACAGGAGTTTTACTTGCGATTTTCCTCGGCGTATATTTCCTACGGAAAGATTATTCTACAGACACAGGGAATTCGCCATCGCCACCTACGTGGGACGAATCGACGTCTTACAGTAGTGTGCCGATTACGCCGAAAGACAAAATCGAATTAACGAGTTAAATACAGATTTTTTTAATCTAGAACTAGAGTTGCCAGCTACTGATCTCACGCAACGCTTTGCTCCATATAAGTTACCAATGAGTGATCCTCCATTATGGTCATATACCCTACACAAAACGTCGACCGAATTAGATTCATCATCATAGAACATGCAAAACTTACGCTGCTTGAAAAAAGTGTAGATCGCGGTAGCATCAGAAGCAGATTCAAATTTCACAGAATCGGACTCCATCCGCGCGACTTGATCGAAAAGTTCTTGGAAATCATACGACGATGACGCTTTGCCTTCACACTTTCGAGACGAAACAAGCGACATATTATGTTCGGCTAATGGACACGCCACTTGCCCAATTATAACTGAAGTCGCGTTGATTTGGTCAAATTGCAATAAAACCTCACGGCAAACTTCGACATCTTCGTCTAAAGCTTGCCTCAAATGGTGTGGTGAATGGAATATCGACGTACTGCCATCCGTGTCAATCATGTTTTCTTCGTCCCCAAGGCCATCCAGCGTTGCAGGATGCGGAACGGACATCTCCCTTAAACAAGCTTGCTCTGTTTTAGTAGTGTGGTATTTCACTCCCTTTTCGTATGACATTACAGGAACTGGTGGCCGGATTTCTTGTAGCCTATTTGGCAACATTCCTCCAACATCTTTCGTGACGTGATCAACAATCTCGATAGTCCCCTTTGTGTGGTACACAGAACACTCAATATCCACACGACCAACTTTACCAAACCGCCACGCAACAAATTCGGAAGCTCGAAGGACCGGGGAGCTAGCACGAACAATTTGTGACGTATCTCTTGCTGTAAAAGTGACATCAAGACAATGTTCAACCATCCCCATGGTATCTGAGCTGACTTTTAACACGACAATGTGGCCGGGTCGAACCCTTAAACAATTCGGTTGACACTCAAATCCGACTATAGATATCTGTCCAATCGCATCGGAGGAACATGAGGCCAGTTTTTCCATTGGAAACGTATTTGGGAAGAAATCATGAGAGCCCCTCTCAGATATTTGTTCCGATTTTCTTTGGTTCCCTTCCATCAGCGGAACGAAGGAAGCTTCATCATCCGAAGCAGATTGCGTGTCTTGACTCGAAGTTCCCGTTGGCCATTCTCGTGGGGGTTTGCCTTTAGCATCACCACATTGCAACTCAAATTGAGCGCTCATACTTTTCCGAACGCGTCGCTGCTCTACAGTGTACGCCAGTTCTTCATAGTTGACAGCAGATTCCGGACCCGGAGGCGAGATCGGTCGGTCTGAATATGTAGTCTGACTGCAAAGTTCTTCTGTTTCGGTCACCAGCTGATCGATAATGTCTTTCTTCGTTTGGCCTGTCGATTCTGGATTTTGAACCACGTTGATTGGCTTGTACCGAGTCTCGTTTGTTAGGGATTTTTTTCGAATTTGTCCTTTTTTTCGTGCGTGCGATTTGTGCCCATCGTGTTGATTCGAATAGTGGACGCAGGGGTCCACTGTATCCTTCAAAAGTTCTGTTTGAATCGATTCATCTTGTTGATTATCGTCAGCGGATGGAACATACACTTTACGTCGTCTTCTTTTCCGTGAATTCGATTTCTGCTGTTGTGGAGTGTTTCCAGCCCGTTTTCCTTCTGAAGCTTGATTATTGGGCGAGGTTGGGAAAGATATCTCGCACTCGGGTTGCTTTGTTAGAATTTTATTCATGCTTTCGGTAGACGTACTACTGCCTTTACGGCGGTACCGTACGTGTGTATGTTGTGAATGTAACAATGCATTGTTTTTTCCCATTGAATGACGTTTTCTCGGACGAGTCGGCGAACGATACGATTTACTTTCGGTTGATTCTTCTCTAGAAAAGTCGCATTCGGTTATACCGGTTACATTACCGTCATTACTCGCTTATGTCCGTTGCGATCCATGCATGAACTCGAGGTAATTTCGAAACGATATCGCGGAAAGCCACAATGTTTCATAAGATACGTTCTGCTCATTAGCACAAGGTGCAACTCAAGCGCATTCTTATTTCAGAAACTCTGCCAGGACAATACATTGAGTGCGGAAAGGCAAGCGTGAACCCCACATACTGGAATGGAAAGGCCACTCAAAAAAAGTATCGTACGGTATCTATCCGAAAGTCGAAATTAAGCGCGATGTGCGCTTCGAGGTTATTAGGTTTAAAAGGTTTGCTGCACCCACACAAAAAACCTCAGTGCTTTATAGGTGAAGATTGTAGCGATCAGCTCAAAACTTAATTGTTGATCAAGCGAGAACTCACCCCTTTGGCTACATTTGTGTCCCCTCCGATCTATACGACACAAAAAGATGACAATGCTTGTTGCGCCATTGAACCACATGAACTTTTACGGATTGCAAAAGGGTGGTTGCATGGATCTTGGTGCAACACTAACAAAGTCCAACTCACATCGTCCGTTCTTGCTACAACATCCTGTATCACCCTCTGTATCCAGCTATCAGAATCCTGAGGATGATAATGGTTATGCTTATCTCGGTATCGATAATGATAATATGCAAAATGTGACCAAGTCAGCTTTGTATAAGACGGAACTATGCAAACGCTTTTCTGAATTCGGTGTATGTCGTTATGGAGGTAAGATTTTACTTTACTGCCCTTTTGTGTCAAGTCTGAACGTTGATTATGTAGTGAAATGTCAATTTGCGCACGGTCAATCAGAATTGCGTCAAATTATCCGTCATCCTAAATATAAAACTACAAAATGTAAATCATACTGGGGATCAGGGCATTGTCCCTATGGGAATCGCTGTCGATTCATCCATGAAGATGATGAACCGTATTCCAAGCCAATGTATGATTCGGCTCAAGACAGCATTGCACGGACATCAACAAGACCATCAGAGGAGCAACCTGCAGTGTCCAACGTCGTGAACAGTATATTGTATCTTCACGAAAGTAGAAGCCTTCATGATGTGATTTATCGCGAGCCAAGTGTCATGATCAGCACCTCATTCCCGAACACGATATGGCGCTCAAGCTCTTCGCCATCAGCTTTCACAGCCACAATACCTATGTCGGACTCAGAATCAGATGTAGAATCATGTTCTGACTCAGAGATTGATGATCCTCTATTTCCGGACCTCAAGGCAGCGATTGACGCACTGGTCCAAACAACTGCATCGGAGGAAAAGGCATCGGAATCTACGAACCAATTAATTGCGTCACAAAAGGAAACACCGGTTTTGCCCGAATCAGAAGAGTTGTGGGGAGACTTTGTGAAAACCACGAAAGAGAAACTCAATTGGTCAGTAGAGCCTTTAAAGCTTGTTCCAGACCTTGAGCCATTATCAGAGGAAAATAAACAGGCGAGTCCCCGTCTCCGCATATTTGAGAGTTTTCACTGAAAAACAATCGGACGAGTCTACCCTCAACCTATCATCCATAGGATTATTTATTTGGAGTATGCGTCCGAATTAGACTAAAGCGTCTTATATTTGTTTTCAGAGTGTTGCTAATATGAATGTAACAAATGTCAATCATACTCGTGGAAGATATTAGAGGACAATAGTTGAAAGGTCACTTTCCGTTTGTCGATGTTGTTCTACCCATATAAAAAGCTGGATCGTTGCACTGTGGTGTAACGAACACGTTCAACCATCCAGCTGCTGTGAGTCACAATTATACTCAAAAATGCAGAATTGGTCCTCACAGACTCCAATTGTGTCTCGCACGCATGACAAACACAGCGCAGTATCGTCACCGCCGCATAGTCCTTACACATTCCCACGATTGACGAAAAAGTACATCCTCACTAGAGAATTGAACGTTCGAGTGCGCACGACTCGGAACGATGTCGCACCAGTGTATTTGTTGCCAGATGGATCTCTTGTATGCCGCAAGTTGCTTGCCAGAGACGATTGGATCCAAGATCATGAAAGGAAACACTGTACTGTTTGTATGCAGCACTTTTTGCCATTTCGCCGACGTCATCACTGTCGAACGGTTGTTTTCTTTTTACTCTTCATACCTTAAGCACGGTCTGATACGTTTCCATTCCTAGTGTGGCGAAGTTGTTTGTAACGCGTGTTCGTATCATCGTCGTATCCACATAACTGATCTCAATGTCGGGTTTGTAACACGTTTGTGCACCTTTTGCATCATTCACGCTGGAAACGCATCTGTCCGAGTAAGCAAACCTAATTCGCATTCGGATGAGAATCAGGTTGATGAGCAAACAATCGTTCGTTCACCAATCCAGCGACTTTCGTCGAAACGCACCGAATCCGTTATGACTGACGGTAGCGTCGTGCAATTATGGCCTTTACCAGGTCACCAATCATTGGCTACATTTCAACCAGAAAAGTCCATTCCATTGGATCAAAATGAAACAAGGTCTCGCGCGCAATCAGCAGTTGAACTTCGTGAAACGAAGTTCAATCAAAAGAATTTATTCTCTCGTATGCAACCCAAGCTTCCAGTAACGTCCAATCTTACTAATCCAATCTCACAATCACAGCGATTGGCTATGATCCACACCAAAATGTTATTAAACCCCAATCATGACCCGACGATGGAAACGCTCCTTTCCATCGTCGCGAAGACGTTAGCCTGTCCAGCGGCCCTTATTGGAAGCGTCGATGAAAAATACCTATGGATCCATGCAAGCATTGGAATGGAATCGATTAGCAAGATGCCACGTGAAGATTTTGTATGCATACATCAGCTACGAAAGAGTGAAACGGTCTGGATTGTTCAGGACGCAACATGGGACAAACATTTCCATGCGGCCACTATAATGATCAAAGGTGCTCCCATTCGATTTTACGCAGGCGCTACATTAGCCGTTAAGGCACAGAGAATTGGAGTTGTCAGTGTGATGGATGATGAACCACACAAAGATATATCGAACACCATGAAAAGCACTTTGGAAGCTGTAGGGAAAATCGCTTCTGAAGTGTTGGAGCAGCGTTTGCAATCTGCTTCATCCGAGAATGGAGGTAGTAGCACCAGAAATTCAATTGATGATTTTGACAGCTTGTTTGATGAGAATCTTGAACACGCAGTAGCGAGTTCATTCGGATGTAATGACAGCAAAGCTGGACCCGGTCGCCCTTCCTGCATGACTATGTTTTTCAATCTCACTTCAGAAATGCAAGATGCCATTCACGAGTGTATGCGATTCATGAATGAATCGTTACGTCCACAGCCAGATTTAGTATGGAAACAGCGTCGAGATGCGGAAGATGGAATCTGTGCTTCTTTTGAAGGTATCATCAGAACGGACAGCCACACTCAAATAAAGCTCTATAGAAATTCCTTTCGTGTGCTTGTTGGACCAGAAACGTTCACATTGCTAGAAATGATACAAAAATGTATGGATCCACGAGTGACTTTATCGAGTGACGATTGGTTTAGGCAGTTTTTCCGGGCCGAAGGGTATATTGATGCAACATTACAAAATCGACACTACTTCTCACCACACACTTGGATGGATCATTTTTTATTAAAGCAAGATGTCAGCTCCGAAGAAGAAAAGTGCTGTATTCTTACATACAAACGAGAATATCCGGACGGAAGTGCTATGATTGTGACTCTAGTCTATGACGAAGATGCAATGGAGAGTCCCATTCTCACATTCCTATTTGGCTGGCTTATCACATCACAGCAAAAGAAGAATATAAATGTAACGTGCCTCGTAGCTCAACAGTGTTCACAAAACGAAACTCATGATAAAAGAAGCGTCAATGTCTCTGCCGCATGGTGTCTACATCTCCTTCAAATGTATAAAAGTTGCACTCATGTATCAATGCCTAATAAGAGCCTCCAACTTTCGAAATTAACGAGAGAGTCAAGACTCGCAACTGAAAGAGTGAGCGAGTCTAGTCGAGAAAGCGATATCGAGGAAGTTGTTTTCACTCGAAGTCGCCAAAGGGAAAGGAATGCCGGTGAAAATAAACGACAGCTTTTGCGCTGTTTGATAGATCAATCAATTTTCACGCAACAAATGCTGAAGGAACAGCGCAGGCTAATTGAATACGCCTCGTCCAGAGGCAGTGTGAAAGATTTTGGAAAAACACACAATTCAAATGATCAATTCAAAGAATTCCGAGCAGACGCAATCGACTTTCATACAGATTCCGTTCGATGTAACAACCAATCATAGCTCGCTCTCCTTCAGTGAATGCATTTCGCGCATGTAGAACACGATGATTATCGACCAATATCATGCTTCCAACACTTAACCGTATCACTTTTTCAAAGAAAGTATCACGCAGTAAGCTCAGTAAAGTACGATGATGACGATAAAATTCTCGCATTTGTGCCAGTGAAAGATGCGTTTGAGGCGCGCGGTCGTAATCATTGAATCGAAATGCTTCGATTTTTCCAGCAAAGTCGACTTCGATAATTGGCTTCACAGCTTCTTGATGCCATGCTGAGTCCAAATAATGAAAACGAATGGGAACATTTGAAAGAAAATCGAAAGCTTGCGGATCGATGGCTTTCAGAACCGCTGCTACATGGAAAGCATCCACATAGATCGACTCGCCTCCTCTGCGTGCTTGTGCAACACAATTGAAAATCTGTAAGCCGGGTGGATCTCGCATGTAGCTTCCATCAGTGTGATGTAACAGCGCTTTATTGGTGGATGCTGTGTCGTTATACTCTTGTTCTTTGGTTTCCGGTCGTGTAGTCCACATTGTACCATATATCGTTTCCATCACCAAACCGATCTTACGTGCGAATTTTTCGGTTTCATCCATTGATGAAGGCGTATCTGTTATCATAACAAGACCGTAACGATGTAAATCCATCATTGCTGGTTTCATATCGCTCATGGAAGACGAGAAGGAATGTCTTCGAATTTGAAATGTGTGGTCCCACAACGCTTTATCGTTTTGTTTGTCGGTTTTGGTAGCCGAGATCACATTGGATGCATGTTGACGCAACCAAGACGTCTCAAACTGGCTTTGCATGCACGGAGCACGGTCCTACGCAACACAAGACCTTTAAACATGAAAGTTGTGTGGACTACACATCACCAACCACCGAGTGTTGCCATTGTATTTGCAAGACTTTTGGATCGTCTTTCATTATTGAGCTAGCCACCATCGGAGAATCGTCACTGACGGATGCGGTGTCTATGAATCGCTGTTTCGTTACAGCATGAAGACACATTTCGCAGGTGCAATTCTCACGGAGCCACTTCTTTAGAAACAAAGCTCTGAACCCGTCGGTCCACTCGACCTCAATTGCATCGCTTTGTGCGAAATGTTTTACAGTTTTGAAGTTTATTGGCGGATGTTGTGCATGAGTAACCCAACGACAAGCCAATGCGAAACGAGTTGGCGCTCGTCTTGGAAGTGTGCGGCGGAATTTGCTTATAATGAAAGCCATCACAGACTGTGTTCACAAATCGACGCGCCAAATGAAAATACTTTCATAATTTTGTAATATTTAAAATTATGGAGAACAGTATTGAAATGTCTAATAGTACCACATACGCCAAATGAAAAACACTGATCCAAGAAAGAAGACGGTAAAATGGGGACTTTTAACTCCGTGCAGCAATAAGTCATACAATGATAGTGTATGAGCGTATTTTGAGTGCTCGGAAGCGACAGAATCCATGTGATTCCCCCTAGTTTCTTTATCGTCCACCGCATCCAGTGTGTTGGCATCGTTATCGCAGTTATCGGCCGAAAGTGTTTGGATACCGAGAGTCAAGTAAAGATGAACAGTATTCGATGTATCGCTGTCTATCAAATCCACAACGACAGCTATACTGAAGCTCATTCCATTTGGCTGTTCTTCCTGTTGTCTCCAAACATCAAGAAGCGATATCACAGCTGAATCCACCTTATTCGGAACTAAAAGCCCGCCGCCCATCAAAGTAATCACTAATGTATCGTCATGCTGTGGAATGTCTACATCCAAATCCTTCCATCTCGGGTCTGAAACACCTTGGACAGTTGGAGTTTTATATGTGAATCCGCTAGGCAGAAAACGGAGTGTGACGTAGAATAGCAAACCTTTCTTTTTCTTGGAGATTGGAAGTTGACTCAGAGCAAGACTTTGTAGTGAAAGTGGGGGAAGCGAATACTGAGTGTCGTACGATCGACTTCGCGATTCAACTTCCGAAGTACTGTTTGCACGCGCACGAGAAAAGCGATGGCTGAGTGCATTCCATGTTGTGAGGTTGAATGAATGTGACGCAGAACGAGTGAATGTGTCGCTTTCCAACAAGTTTTGAGGGATTTTACATGGTCGAGTGAAAGGGACGTACGCGTGTCGAATTTCCTGTATAAGATGTGATGATTTCCAATGTATGATCTCGGTATATATCGGAGTGTGGAATAGAAGCCCATGTTTGTATTGAAGTGATGTTTTGTTGTAAGCAATCTGATGCGCTTTCACACCTTTCAAACGTAATTGTTTGCACAATTTTTCGCGCTCTGGTGCTACGAGGTAAGCAAGTACAGCCGAATATCCATTGAGAACAGCACCGTTCACAGTTGTGAGTTGTACATCACGATCCAGAAACTCAACAATTTTGGCTGCGTCATTTTCACGAAATGATTCGGCAAATGCAGTGTGGTCTTCGACGTGATAGTCAGAATCACTTGGAGTCGATGAGGTTCGTTGTATTGAATCCTGTGCTTTCATTGGTAACTTGCGCTTATGTTTCGTGATTGTGATTCCGAAAAACGAATTCGGCTCTTTCTCATCACAAGAGTTTGATTCAACTCGCTTTTCTTTTGTGATCTCAAAAAGCTCCTTTTCGCCGGTTTGTTGGGTCTGATTATGTGAAATAACTCGGTCTTCTTGAAGAGAGTGTCTGGTGTCGCGAAAGGATACAGCTAGACTGCACTTTTTGTCCCGAAAACGTGGCTTTACAGATCCTACCATTGGTGTCCACTCACAATGCTTTTTTTGGTGTCACGTGTATTTTAGTGGCACTAAAAACTGCGCTCCTATCCAGAGTCGCCGGGTGGGAGAAATTGACAATGTAGCCTAAACCTGTCACTGGGACCAACATTCTAATGTATTTAATATGGCAGTAATATACATCAAGTGGTACTAAAGTCGTGCTGATAGGTTTGTAGGGTTACTATATGTTTCGAAGATATAAACGTATATGATTCGCTAACCGCTATTCCGTAATAAAGTTCAGTTTGTGTTTACTAAGTTTGTGCCGGAGCGTAATCGAATGCGCTAGGACGTTAACATCAGCCAATAGAAATGGAGCTATTTAACATATTGTTGCTATCAGCCCTCTCGTATGGCTCAAGAGGCTAAACATTTGCCTGCTGGCTGGCACATTGCAACTTCCAAGTCAAAAAAGTTAGACTATTACTACAACTCTGCATTACGAAAACAGTATTGGGTCGACAAGGATCTTCCACTCGGCTGGTCACATCAATTTGATGCAACGACAGGGCGCAAGTATTACTTCTTTATAGGGGACAAAGACAAAACTATCACATACGATCCACCAGTTGTTACTGAGACATCTCACAAACGAGAAAGAAGTGAAGAGTTCGCACTCCATCCATCGAAAAAGACCTCTACAAATGAATACACGTCTGCAACCACTTTCCCCTCACCCCCTCGTTTCGATAAACAGCATAGAAAAGATGGTGCTGATGAAGAGCATCATCAAAAGACCACCGCGGAAGGCTCCATTGCATCTTCAAGTACGGTGAAGAGCCGACCCGAAAGAAGGAATTCGTTGATGAACCTACTTTCTCCTGCTCCCAATCCACCCAATCCAGAACTTTCTTTCAAAGGAACTGTGAATGAGGATCACACGCAAGCTGCACAGTTTTACAACCAGTTACAACGAAATGCCACTAGCGATCGTGCCGATAGTTTGTTGTTCCATCTGAGAGCAGAAAATAATTGGGTTAAATCGATTTTAATACAAGAATATGCGAAACGGAATGACATCGTTCTGGATTTAGCTTGTGGTAAGGGGGGAGACCTGTTAAAATGGATACGACGAGGTGTGAAAAAGTACGTTGGCGTGGATATCGCAGCACAATCGTTACACGACGCAGTAGAACGTTACAGTGGTTACAAACAACGCAGCGTATCGACCGAAGTTGTTTTAGTTCAAGGGGATCTCGGAGTTACGTCACTGTTAACCGATAATGCTGAATGTTGGGATAGTAGCAAAGGTTGGCATAACGACGTACCGATCGCAAAAAGAGAGTTATTTGATGTTGCATCTATGCAATTCGCCTTACATTACATGTTCGGAACGGAACAACGTGCCTTCAAATGCTTTCAGACTCTTCGTGACATGTTGCATGAAGGTGGGATATTCATTGCCACAACCGTGGACCCCAACAGTGTATTGCATCAGTATTATCAGAATTTGACGCATTCTACGAAAGATAATCATTCAGACAACGTCATCTTGATCCAGGATGAGAAGAACCGAGCGTTTTGCACGATACGCCTGGATGAATCTACCAAAGCGATATTACTAGGCCAAGGCGAATCGGATGCGAGCAAGTTGCAAGAAAGTCGAGGACCTCTTGGCGGCTCGTTCGGGCTACGCTACCATTTCACATTACGTGATGAGGAAGACAAGGACGATCAAAAAGGAGGAAAGGAAGCAGTTGACGCGCCTGAATATTTGATTCCCGATGATTTATTGGAACACGTTGCCAAAAGTCATGGTTTTGAGATAATTTTAAAGCAAAACTTTCACAATTTTATCAACATGAACATTGCCAAAAATCGTTCGTTACTCGAGCGCATGCACGTGCTCAATGTCGAAGGAACGCTTTCAGATGCTGAATGGACAATAGCTGGATTGTATCAAGTTCTTGTTCTTAAAAAAGTATTTTAAACGCAACGAAATCGGCTTGAACGGATAGGAACACCAAGATCGTTTGTATATTGCAATCGAACATAGTAATACGTTCGGTTGTCGTCAGTCAAGTAGTTTCAGAATTCCACCGAACGTAAAGAAAACGTATTTAAGTGACTCTTCTCACGACATATAAAATGTTCCATCGCATGCTCTTGTCATCACGCTCTTTGCGGTCCATTCCCACCTGCAAATCCACTCGCAGCTTCCAATCAAGTAAACAATCATCTTTCATCCCATCCAATCACCCCACTCTCCATACATAGGCGCCGCATCCAAATACGTCGAAAACAAAGAAGCCACTGGACTGGCCGGAATCGTCCAAGGTCCGTGTTATTTACAACGCTATTCTGCGACATAACTGATACAAAACGTTCACAGCTGATAATGCCGTGGGATTCACCAAGCTATATCATTTCACCAGCATCGGGCTCCTTGCTTTGATGCCTTGCGCCTTTGCGTTGAGTCCATCCGCCCTTTCAATGCCGATAGATTGGGCAATGGGTGTTTTGATCCCTATGCATACTCACATTGGAATGAACAATGTCATATCGGATTACATTCCAAAGCCGCAACAGCCAATAATGCGTTTGGCCTGGCTTGCAGCCACAGGAATCATGTGCTTTGGACTTGTCCGGCTCAATGCGGAAGGACCAGGAATCACAGAAACGATCAAGACGTTCTGGAGACAGCCGAAGAAAACGCACTTAGAAAAAGTGGCGTAACCGAATGGTTACTAGGAAAATGTATTTGAGTTATCTTCCTACTTTTTTCTAAAGCTCATCGTGATCGACTCCGAAATTTTCGCCTTCCAATTGGAACTTTTTAGCGTGCTCTTTCAAGTATTCGGCCATGCTGTCCGTGTCACGACCGCCTTCGTATAGCACAGGGTTCGCCTTGTCGTTGGCAGGGAAGAAGAAGATGGTTGGGAATCCAGAGACCTCAGCTTTCTCGTAATCGATTTCGTTTGCGGTCGCGTCGATTTTAGCAATCATGATGCTGTCAACATCGGCGAAAATATCAGCAAGAGCTTCATACTTGGGAGCAAGCTCTTTGCAGTGTCCACACCACGGCGCATAGAATTCGAGGAGGACATCCTTGTCGGATTCAACAACACGTTCCATGAACTGCTTGGCAACAATCACCTTCACGTTTAGTTCGCTATCGTCGACAGGATCGGCTGATTTTAACCACGGCTTTGCTTCGCCTTTCAAAAACGACTGTACGAATTTAATGAAGTCTGATGACAAAGTGCTACTGATCTTCTCGATCATTTCATCTCCGCCATAATCAAAACGGTACTTCTTCAGACCGGATGACATTTCAACCACAATAGCACTGGGTAAGTCATCTTTAGTAAACCCAAAGTATTCCATAATGCGGTTTTCGCTCATGGGAACCATAATGTGCAACACTTCTCCTCGGAATTTGATTGCGCTTTCTTCGAGTACTTTCTTCAAATTCTGGTGGTAATCAGCTTCAGGATCCACAAAAACCATCAAATGCTGCGTAATTCCACCACTGAAAATTGAGGCCGCCGATTCAGATGTGAAGGTAACGACCAGAGGAAGTTTGTACTTGCCGACGAAAGATTGAATTTCTTCGGATGTAAATTCTCCATCAAAGGTGACAAACGGTTCATCGAATTTGCGTAAAATTACGATAGATTTTGGCGCAGTTGCGTGCTCTGAGATGTCCGTCGCAATTGAGGCCACATAGACCGCGTCATCACTCGAAACAGCGAGTTTTTCCAGAATCTCCCGTTGAGCTCCGTTCTCTTCGTCGATGACTGCAAATACAACAACGTCGTTAGCTTGTTGTACTTCTTCCAGTTCCTCCTTGGAGCTGATTATCTTAACGGCAGGCCCCATTCGTTTCTTTATCCATTTTACGATTTCATCGGTTTGACGTCCTCCATCATAATCTACAGGTTCTTGATCCTTTTTGAAAAATTTGAGAGTTGGAAATCCGGTCACTTTCAATCGTTCTGCAATATTCTTGTGAACTGTGGCATCCAATTTCGCCAAATAGACTTCTTGTTCCTCTTCCTCTTCGGCCAGGAGTTTGGCAGCCTCAGCATACGCTGGTGCCATACGAATGCAGTGGCCACAATTCTAGGACTAGAATTAGCATGTATGAGATAGAACTAGGATATGAGTGCGTACCGGTGAGTACACTTTGACAAGCAAGGCGTCTACTTCGTTAATAACTTGGTCGAAATTTTCATCGGTAAGTATCATAACGTTATCATCGTAATCAACCTCTTCGAGAATGAGGGAGCTGTCTGCAGTCACGGAAGATAAAGAGACTGCCGCGAAAGCAGTCAATAATTTGACAGATTTTGAGATAAACATCGTTTTGTCCCGATATTTGCGTTGGGAGAAGGAAACGAAACGAAAAGTGATTCAAAAACGATGAGAGCAGCTGTAAAAATCGCAATGTGTTTTTTGGCGAGTTTTTGTGGAAATATTATGTATTAGTATTAAATATGGAAAATGGTGCGAAAGGTCGGCTGCATATAAACCGCCCCTTTGAGCTTGTATTCGTTTATGTATCGGACACGTGGATCTTGGAAACGCGTATGGACCCACGATTCGGACACGTGGAAACAGGTAAAGTCACACTAATTTACACAGTAGTATGCCAGAAAGGCAATGGTGCCACCTATACTATCTGTTAGGAATACTTTATTCCACGTCACGTAACTGAAATGTGGGCCACATGGAATTTATCATTTATGCGAACGCTTTACGCAATCGAGTCAATGCGTTTCTTGATCAAACAAATCTAAAGCTACCTCCCGCAAAATCAAACAAGGTGCGAACTTACGGTGGAGGGATTTAGTTACCATCTCATCTTGATCTTAGTTTTTTTACGAACATCATTCCCCAATAGAAAATGCTTCTTCGAATTCCGTGCACTTCGACGCCAAATATAAGGCTCCAAAGAGTGAAGATGTGCTGAAAATTATTCATGCTATTCAAAATCAGCTTATAGAGAAGCCTATTTCTTCCTTGGAAGCTTTTAAGAGGATTGTTTCAAATTGGACAGCTATTCCACCCGATTTTGTTGGCGCTTGTTGGAATGCAGAAATGACCTCGCGAGATGGTCTAGTGCAGTGGATTTTCGAGAGATTGAAACTGTTCTCATTGGATTCAGAAACGGAAGAATTGGTGGACTGGATTATTGGATTATTAAGTCATCCAGATTTCAGTCGTCCTGACGCGCTTGCTGCGGAATTAGAAGAATTTCTTCTGACACATACTGCAGTACGCATTGGCCTTCACTCACTAGCTTCAATGTCAAAAACCTCAACCTTGCCTCTAGGATTTCATTTTATCTCTCTGGAAATATATTATCACGGAGGTTGCAAAGCAGTATGTTTTTCATGTACGTTTAATCATTCTATAAAGACATCTGTGAAGCGTGCTCTTTTGCATAGCCCAAGACCAGTACGAAGGCAAAAGTAAGGATAGTCAACAATCTCGATCAGAGGGCTCGTCAGAAGGAACAAAGTAGCGAGAAGCAGGCACGAAGAATTCATCGAGGCAAATCAGGCAGGTTGGAACCAGTTGCGGGATTCCGTGATATCATTGCGTCTCAAATGTCAGCAATTCATCATTCTGGGGGATGGCATGTTGCTCAGGCACCACAACCTGTTCCTGATGATCGTGATGAAGAGACTGACCGGTCAATGACAGCTCACTGGCGCCAGCTCGGATCCCTTTTAGATGCTCGTGATTATTCCATGCGTCAACAAGAAGAGAAAAAAGCTCATCCTAGCAGGCGGCGATCATGTTCAAGGCACACAAGACGTTCAAGGCACAAGCAAAGATCGCGGCGGTCACGGTCACGGTCACGGTCACGGCGCCCTGGTAGATACAAACGATAATCATTCGTTCGATGGCTTATGATATTAATGTAAATAAATGATTTTCACCTAAATAATCAACACGACAACACCTAATAACAGACACTCAGATAGCTGTTCATGTCTGTTTTCTGATAAGTAGTCGTATCCGCAAGTTCAACTCGCAAGTTCAACTCAGAATGATGATACCGCGCGATTCATGTCGATTCAAAGTGCGGTTCAACGGCTTCAGAGCTGGAGAACGAGTCGAATGATTTGGCTAATATCTCTTCTCGCTTCTCTGCTACTCGTTTCTGTCGAATGCGCTTCATTATTTCCTCCACGTCACCTTCTTTAAGTGAGACCAGATGTTGTTCTTCGTCGTCCTTCAAATGCGCCACAACGTCAGCCTCATCAATCCTCGCTTGTTTGCGACGATGAAGCTCCTCCATACGCTTTCGTGTCGCCTCCTCCCTTCGTACTCGTCGTTCTTCGGCAATTCGTTTCCGTTCGTTATCGCGATCAGCACTTTGCAATAATTTCGCAAATGAAGTAATCACAGAAAAGAAGGAATTCGGACCACAATCCGAACTTGTTGGATCTTCGCCAAAGAATCGAACTGTTTCTTCAAACATTTGCTTCATTTCGTCGAGACTTTGTCGTAACTCCTGCGAAATCCTGTCGGCATGTTCGGCAAATGGACCAATGATAGCTTGGAAACCATCATTTTCAGATATATCTGGTAATTTTGCATGCTGTTGTAGCTCAGAGACAATCAATTTGGCAGCTTTATGGATAACAGCATCACCTGCGTTCAGCATTTGCATGGTCAATCGGCTGGCTGCCTCCACAGACTTTAATTTCTCATCAAAATGGATGATACTTGGATCCTTAAGTCGAAGGATACTTGCAGTGTAGTTCAAGAGCGTGATGGAGTTATCACTTGCTTTCACTTGGCCTAATTTGAGGAGAGTGTCCAAACGAAATGCTTTGGCACCACCACGAGCCGTCCCATCATTCAGCCGATTTCCAAGGGAGAGTATGATTTCAAAAATCTGGCCCAGATCGGCGCATGCTTTGACTTCCTGACAAGCGGTACATACCGTTTCCATCAACTTCCTTTGATCTTCAGTGTACGAGTCGAATTGCCAGGTGGCGTGGATGGCTTGAAGTCGTGTTTTCAACCTTGGAACGTTTTGCATCTCGAAAAAGTATTGTTCTGCATCACCCAACAGCTTTGGATCGCCTTTGTAAGCTTTGATAGCGGTCAATTCGGTCTCATTCGGGGCAAATTGCAATAAAGCCGCCACTCGTTCCGCGTAGAGTACCTCTTTATCAACTTGGAGAACTGCCTCACGAATACGATCGTACGGAAGCCGAAAACGTGCCAGCATGATTCCAATATTATTGGCTCTTTTGACATCAATTAGTGCAATCCGGGTGGGTGCTCTACGGCGACTGGTGGTTTTCCGAACCGCCTTCTTTGGTGGTGGTTCATTCACGAAAAGAGTTGTCAGTTTATCAATGTAATGAGCAATATTTTCGCTTTGAGACGACTTGTCTGACGGAGAAGGAGTCTTTTTCATATCACCATTTTTGGACGATATTGGTTGCAGTTTGTCCCAAATTGTGCCAGCGGTACATTCATTCGACAAAGTCTCCCAATAGAGGTTACGAAGCTTTGGTTTCGTTTTTATCGGAGTTTTTGTGGGTGATGGTGACTTTTTACGCAATGCGGGCGCCTTGGTGGTAACTATCTCATCAGGCAAGTCGAGATATTTGGCATCCAAACCTTCCGCAGCCATTCGAAGTTCCAATTGTTGACGAGGCATGCCCATTTTCTGCAGCTTGAAGTATTTGGCATATTCTGGATGGTCCCGTGCTCGATGCGCTGTCGTATCCGGCACAATCGCTCCGATAATGTTCCCATCGGCATCTACTGGCGCTTCAGGACTTGTCAAGATCTCCGCATCGAAACCTTCAGCCGACATCTTCAATTTGACTTGTTCCATTGGCATGCCCATACGAAGAAGCTTGAAGAATTTCGCATATTTTACGTGGCCTTTCACAGTCAGGTTGCTGGATGGGGGTACAGAGGAAGAAGTATCACGATTATGTTTGATCTCGTCTACCGGATTCCCAGTCTCATCCAATCGTGTCTCGGGAGAGTCCAAAAAGTCTCCGTTGACGCCATCAGCAAACGCTTTCATTTTGATCTGCTCTTTGGGCATACCAAGTTTCAGCAATTTGAAATATTTGGCGTACTTTTCATGCTCACAAACTTGGATTCCTTTCTTGTTGCCGTCAACACGATTCCCTTTTACATCCACACACGCATTTGGACACGTCAGAATGTTGGGGTCCAAGTCGTTACGCTTCATCTCTGCCACAATCTCGTCCATTGGTGTTCCATTTTGTAACATGTCAAAGTACTTTGCGTAATGTTCATGGTGTTTAGCTAGACGGAAAGCATTCTTACTGGAATCACTCGAGACATCAGGCTGTTCGATATCTGGGCTGTTCAGAAAAGCTGGATTCAAACCTTTCACTTCGGCAGCTGCACGAGCTTGGTCCAAAGGCATTCCTGTCTTCAGCAATTTGGCATATTTGGCAATTTCAGGAACCTCCTTCATGAACGCGTTATCGCTTCCAGCTTTATCTATAACGACAATCTTTCCGTCCGAATCCACCATTGCATCAGGCGTTTGCAATATTGTGGAATCGACACCTTCCGCTTCAGCTTTCTGAGCTACGTGTTCTTGTGGCATACCCAACGCTAGCAACTTGAGATATTTAGCATACTTTGGATGATCTTTGGCTTTCACGTGATTGCCACAGGCAATACTTTCCATCGACACGTGCGTTTTGGCCATTTCATTTTGAGTCTCTGTAGTCTTGAACGACACAAGACGATCTGGTGTCTCCAAAATTTCAGATTCAAAAGACTGGACACCATCGACGCGCATCTGCATCTCAACATGTGACCGAGCCATTCCCAATTTCAGTAATTTGAAGTATTTGGCCAAATCCGGGTGATCTTCGGCAGCAACCTGCATATTCTCATCCCGCTGCTGCGAAGAAGAGTGGTCTGAGTCAGTTTCTCCTTCCTCTCCATCGATCAAAGACTCTTCCTCGTAATCATGGTACAATTCTTTATTTGAGAGGAGAATGATGGGTCCAGGATGATATTCAATCGATGGATTCTCACTCGTATATTTTTCGAGAAATTCGGTGTACCGATCACGCAATTGTAGTACGAGTTTACGGTCGTCGTATGACATTTTGAATTCCCGAACCTCTTCCACCGGAGCGAGAAGACTCACTTGCCGAATCAAACGCTCAGAAAGCGCCCACATCTCCTTACCAATGATGCGATCAGCTGGATAAAACAACAATTGCTGCAAGATCGATAGAAAATACTCTTGCAACTCGCTATCCGATGCTGCACTCTGCATCAACCGATCAAAAATACTCTGATGAGAAGACAAATCTGTGGTCTCGTATATGGTATCTTTACGATCGTCTTCCATGAATGCTTCAAACACTTCAATCTGTTTCTCCATATTATCCAATTGGGAGCGTAATTGCTCAACACTGTTGTCGGAATTTGTCGTCTCGCCGTTGGAATCACTCACAATGGATCCTCGTGCTCCATTGCTATGGTTTTCTTCGCGTGGAGTACCGACTCCGTGTCCGACACTCTGACTGGATCCTCCTGTCGTCACTGGAGTCACATGTCCCGGAGAAACAACGACATCCTTTGCAACAGGTCCGAAACCACTTTCTACTTTGATGGCTGGTGGAGTCATGATTGCTGGTGTTCTGGGCACAGAAGCGGAATGCAGATGCTCTTGTGGGGTACGACATCCTTCCATGACACTCTCACACGAGTTTCGACGGTGATTCGTTTGTCGCTGAACAGCAACTGATTTCGCTCGAACTTGTTCAAAGTATCCCGCCATTTTCAGCGCCATGAAATCGCCTCGAATCGCCAGACGATCTTCCAGCCGAATTGCTTTATTGACAATGATATTGATAAAGCTCAAGACATCTTCTTTGAATGCCAATGAATACCGCGCCGATTTGAGTGCATCACGCAAACAACTGAATCGAATGGCTTCGCCTTTGGCTTCCTGGTAGTGATCGAATGCTTCAATTACAGCTCCGTGACCAGCGGCGCTATTATAACAAATAATTCCCAAGAATTGCAATGTCTGCTTCTTCAATTCAACATCATCCGTATGAAAACACAACGCGACTTTCTTGACAAGACCAGGTATACTTATTAAGGCCTCGATTCCAGTTGTGAAATGAGTCAATGATCGTAAGACGCGAAGCAATACTTTGCAGAAGTTGACTGCTTTATCGAATTTATTCATTTCGATGGAATACGGAGAAGGGTCAGGCAATTTCATCGTCAAGTAATCCAATCCAAAATGATCTAGAAATGAACCAGCCCATTCGATTGAGTTGGTTGATATCTTGATGACCAGCTGTTCCAACTCTTTCACTCCTTTGGAGTCCCATTTCAACTCGACCAAGCTTTCTGCCATTCGTGCGGCTTCAGCGATATTCAATTGTGGTTTATCTTCATCATTTTCATGTTGTTGAGCGCTACAGCAAGAGAATGCAATCAATATTCAGTCTCATCTTTCAGCAAGGCGAACGTACCACCACACGATGTTCCATTTATTATCGATGGGCTCAATGCGTACAAGTTCGTCCATTACGTCGTCTGGAACGCGACGTTTGATCAGCAAATCTCGATACATTTCATTCACCGTTTCTTCTTTTGGCATTGGCGGTCTTTCTTTGATTTTAGCGGAATTGCTCGTTGGAATTCGATTCGCAAAGAATCCTCGAAAATATTGCAATTTCTCATTGAAATTCGAATCTTGCGCTGGATTTAATGAGAAAAAATCGGATATCCTAGATTTTGAGTGGCTTTCCTGATTGGCTGAAAAATTTGGTGGGTTTCTTCGAAATTCTAACCGTAGCGGCCAAACGCTCGGATCCTTTTGCATCTGCATTGCATAATTGATAATTTGCTCGAAAGGAAGGTCGTCTAAATGTAACTCGTGCATCATTTGTAGTATGTCCCCAATTTTTACTCGACCACTTGATTCAACGTACCCTTTAGTGGTTCCATCTAAAAGGCGAAAACCACGAACAATTGCACCGCGTTGTGGTTTGCCCTTTTCAACGTGTCGAGCCTGTAGATCAATTCCTAATGGACCGGATGTTGGGACATCGATTGTGAAGATTAATGGACGCTCTTTTGTGACTCGTGGATCATTGGAATAGATGGATCGACGTCTCGAAGAAGTGTGGAGGCCAAACGATAAACTACTGGGCAATGCGCTCAGTGACGAACGTGTTGATTCTTTCTCTCTGGGATTGGGATTCGTGTTTAAAGAGCTTCGTCGTCTCCACATATTAATGTATACAAATAAAGTAATTGTGATCGAATGCGGACCTGTTTTTGTTCTTGTATCGGTTTGTGCTAGATTTGTAATGTTTCTATCTCCTTTTTGTAAGCAAGTGTAGAAACATGGACAAAAGTGAGAGTGCACCGAAGAAAGCTTGAGTAGGACAGAGTACCGGCGATACGGTACAGGCAATGTCAAAAGCTTTGGGGTTAAGGTTCATTTCGAGAAACCCTAACCACGAAAGAGAGTGCATGTGAACCCATATCCTACCCAAAATGTTCAGTACAGTTCGGAAAATGACTTTCGCGTAACATTACAAAAATTGATCTGCACCAAAATGTGTATTCTCTGCTCAGGTTCTCCCGTCGATGGAGACATCCGCGGTCAAAATTCCAACGAGTTTATGGTCGGTATGATGTCGGCTCCTTGCACTTCACCTTGCTGTACGTAATTACATCACCTTCCTTCTCATTCTGTCAAGCATGACATTCCATTCGATCTAGGTTGTCTCGCATCTTGCTTTTGTCCTTGCTGCGCACAATACATCATCCGGCGGAAGGCATTAGACAATGATATGTCAAAATATGTTTGTTTCCAGGGATACTTAGACGGAGTTATTCCATGCCTTCGCTCCGGTCAATGCGGCGAGCGTTCTTGCCCTCATTGTTGCTTGTGCTTAGAGGTACATTTCTTGCAATCTACTTTATCTGACAATCCTCACTTTCTATCTTACCGCAGTCTTGGCTATGTAACGGATGTGCTGTATCTGCCACCAGAATGCTGGTCATGGATCGGTACAATTTGCGTCCCGACAAGTGGGACAATCGTATCATTGTAAGTTGATTACAACAAGTGAAGGAATCGAATCAACTTATAATGATGTTCAATGTAGCGGTGTAATAATTGCATCCAATTATTGAGTTGTGTTTGCTCTTGCCTTGCGATTTGTATATCCGAGTTGGGTAATTGTGCAGATCTTTTGAATTGCTTTGCGCAGTGTACGTATATGACGACCCAAGGTTGCATGACGGTACGATTCGTATTCTCGAATCATTTCAACTCTCATGATTCTATAAATTAAATATATAGGCGCAAGTCAATGTGGAATTGAAACGTCGAAAAAATTATCGAGCTGCCGTGGATGAGGTCATGGACCGTGTATAGCTAGTCACGAACCGTATGTAGAATGTATATGTGGTAGTACCGTAATAGTTCACGTAAATCACAAACATTCTATCAAGTCATTTCATGGGTCCCGTGGAGCGACAGGAAGAAAATGAGATTCCTGAGCCAGATCATATAACTGTGCAAGGGAAAGTGACTGGTATAATCTATCCGCCACCAGATATACGTGCTGTGGTTGATAAAACTGCGCAGTTTGTTGCTCGAAATGGCCGCAATTTCGAACGGCGTCTTGCAGGCGAAACCAGCTCCACAAAATTCTCTTTTCTTAAGCCATCCGACCCATACCACACGTACTATGAGTTCAAAGTGAATGAATTTACAGAGAAAGATTTTGTTATAGAGGAGAATAAAAAGTCACAAGAAAATGAAACAACGGATGAGCACTCAACAGAACACTCGGCAAGCCCAAAACCATTGGAGAAAAGTACGAATGCTGAGAGTGGATCGAATGCAGGGAGCAAAAATGAGGTGATTTTCGAGAAAAAAGCGGTGGAAACATTAACTGCAAAAGTATCGCGCAAGCTGAATGAAAAGACAGTGGAGCCTCCGCCACCAGAGCTGTACAAGATACAGCACCCCACATTGAGCGCTTTAGATCAAGAAATCATGTATCTGACTGCACAATACACCGCGCATAGTGGCAAATCTTTTTTGGCTGGTTTGGCAACAAGAGAGCAGCGAAATCCGCAATTTGATTTTTTAAAACCCACACACGCCTTATTTGCATACTTTACGGCTTTAGTGGAGAGTTATGCTCAAGTTTTATCGAAATCCAAGGAACAAATGCACAGGTGAGAAAAGCATTGTATTGGCCGATGCCGTCACGAAATGATACCAACATTTCTGTGAGGGACGGTACTGGTACATGATATCAATATTTTTATTATATCCGCAACATCACTCAATATTACCATTATGATCACGTAGAATCGAAGAAGGAATGAGTCGAATGAAAGTGCTGGATCGATGCGTCCATAGGATGGAATGGATGCGAATGGAGCACGAAAAACAGGCAAAAGAAGTTGCTGAAAGCGACGCTGAAAGGCTGGCGCTGGCACAAATCGATTGGCACGATTTCGTTGTGGTCGAAACAATTCGCTTCAATGACGAAGAAGACGCTCAAGATGAGAAAGCTGACGATGCAAAAGATGAACTTCCGGCTTCAGATGACGACATGGATATGGAGGATGACAGCGACGACGAAGCTGAGAAACCCAACATCAAAGTCGTGGACGATTACGTACCGCTTGTCGGAAAGCATGCTGCCAAATCCGTACCACAATCGATGATGACTGTCGACGGAAAAACGATATCCTCTGCAGATGCGAATGAACACATGCGAATTCTTTTGATGAATCCGAAATGGAGAGAGGAATCTCAAAGACATTTGGAAAAACAGAAAGACACCTCTTTTGCCGCAGGATCCGCTATTGCCGACTCACTTCGTCGGTTTGCCACTAAACGAGCCGATATTTTCTCTTCTTCTGCGGAAGAGGAAGCAAAACTTTTAGAGAATGAAAGGAAAAGAGAAGAGAAATGGAATCAAAGTCTGGAGAATCTACAAGAGGCTGATGAGGTGCACGATGCAAATCAGCAGTCTTTCGGACATTCGGACGCTGTGCCTTACATGCAAACTGGATTTCCGCCACATATGCCTCACAGTGCTTCCAATGTGTGGCCTCCAAACATGCCGCCAGGTGGAATGTACCCGCCCTCTATGTCCCATCAGGCGCCACCGGGAATGGAAGCTAGACCGATGCAGCTACCTCCTGGTCTCGGGCAACCTCTCAACATGATGAATGGTCCTCCAGGAGCCATGCCAATGCCTCAACCTTGTGCTCCAGGTGATATGCCCTCATTATTTGATGAGAATCCGAACGCAAAACGTTTGAAGACAGATAATGGCTCCATGCTTCTACCAGAGGATGAATTTGCTGCCCTCCATCCTGTAAGTCTTTCTTCATTCTTCTCAATCCTACGCCATTGTTTACGATTTTGCTTCATTAGGGCTCATTGCTGATGTCTGTAAAAGTGCCCAATGATCCAAGTTGTGATCTATGGAAGCTCGAAGGTCAATCACTCAATGTAGAAGTCGATATCAAAGACTCCATCCGCACACTGAAGGAAAAGTTGATGGAGCAATTGGGAATGCCAGTCAATAAACAACAGCTTAAAACCGCTGTTGGGTTTCTGAAGGATACGCTGAGTTGCGCCCATTACAATTTTGTCAATGGCATAAGTGTCGAGTTGAGTGTTCGCCAGCGCGGAGGCAGGCGATAAACTCTATTATTATTACAGAATTAACCATGGGATTGTTCTTCTCTCTTTTCCATTTCGATCATACTTTTCTTCAGATATTGCAATCTCAACATGAGCGTTTGTGTCGCTTTTAAATCTCTTTCGACATCATATGTTTGTTGCAACTTTTGTAGGATGATACTGATATCATTTCCGACTTGAGTTTTGAGAGCTTGTAGGTTGGAGAGTGAAGCAGATGCGATGTTTTCTCTACGTTGTGATGAGCGTTATACGCGATGTATGTCACTAAAACGGGTTGGATACCGAATTTCCATGGTTTCCATAAGCAAAGCGGGATCGATAGTGGCGTTTGATGTCTCGTCGAGCGCATTGATTCCATGCAGCTTCAGCTATTTAACACGTGTTAGGCTATACAGACATAAAGAAGGAACAGATTACCAGCATATCGATACGTCGAATGGGGTCTTTTAGCGTCCGATAAGCGTCATTAACAAGTGCGGAATTGGTTGCGGATAGTTGCTGTTCATACTTCAACACGGTGAACTGATTCATGCACTGATAGTGTGACTTACCTGAGATTTGGATCCAAACAAGTCGGGATGTAGTCGTTTTTGTAATTTCCAATACGTTTGTTCTATTGCTTTTAAATCGATATGATACTTGCGGGGTCTAAGAATCGAACTGCGATGATACGTTGCAAAAGTAATTATCATAGGCGTACAAGCTAAATATCTTGAATGCATCGCACTGCTTCCTGTTCTCTACCGGAAGGATTGCGTCGCATTTCGTGCAGAAAAATACGCACAGTTCATTCGTTTCTTGGCACTTCCAACACGCTTCTACATAGTAGCTCTTTCAATCGACTGATCACTCGGAAACGCATTTATGTACTCAGCGATATAGCGCTACAGAACAATCTTTTTTGCAATAAAGTGCGCGCACCACGCGATCGCAAAGAAAACATTTTTAGTCCCAAATCGAGACCAAGCTTGCACTAAATTCATGTACATTTATGTATCAGTCATGCCTTGAAATACTGACGAATGTGACTGCTCTTTTGGCGGCGGGAAACTCAGAACCACCTTTTCTCCTTTCAATGTATTCCGCAAAATAAGATTGGCTGCACGGTAAACGTCTGTCTTGCCGCCTTTGCTCCGAAAACCTCTTTGTTCGGCATACGCTTCCGCAATTGTCCATGGACTCCATTCTACATTCAGTATCATTTAGATTAGAAGCGGCCAGTTGCAGACATACCGTCCTCCTCCTCAATTGACTTGAGCTTGTAGACGTCCATCAGCGTTGGACGACAGTTTTCGGCGATCATTCGGATGCAGCTGTATGGTTCGCGGACTTGAGCAATTGGAAAGCTTCCAAAGAGAATTTGCAAGGAAGGTGGTACATTAAAGCGTGGAAATACGATGCCAGGACAATCGAAAACTTGCAGCTTCTCGACCTTTACATTGATACCATCGAGCGCTGATGATACGTCGGGATAGTAATGTGATTGTAGGTGCTTAGTGTGACCTGGTGTCTGCGAACTACTGACCAATTTCTTTTCAAACAGGGTATTCAATAATGTGCTTTTGCCAACATTTGGCTCACCCACAAAACCCAGATTCCATGTTGGACTTGAATGTGATGTATCATTAGCTATGATATCTTTGATCACTTCAAAAAAAGTGTTGTTACAAACTTTGGATTCCGGAACGCTGTACGTCATAACTGGTAGTCTAGATGCATACATGTTCCTGATGTATTGGATCCAGCTATCTACGCGATCTAAACTCACCAAATCGGTTTTTGTGAGAATAACCACCACACTTTTCTTCATTTCCAAAAGGTACTGAATGAGCTGATCGCTGAGATGAAGTAGTGGACACCGAGAATCAACTAAATGGACCAATATCTGCGTTTGCTCTATCACACGCCATAGTTCCCGCCACGTGTTCAAATTTCTTTCGAATAAGTTGATGCATGCACTATCGTTCCGAGATGACTGAATTGCCTTGATCTCATTTATCCAGCAGTTGTAAGATTGTTCTTCGACATCGTGCCATTCGTCCGGAGTCATATTCTTTGGATTCAATTTGGGTTTACACAGAATCGGAGCCTGATTGCTCAGATGATGCAATTTGTAGGTTGCATAAAGCGAATACTGAAAATCGGATTCAGCACCTTCCACCAGCGGTCGTGTAGCATCACGTTTGCGTGCATTGATAACGGATTTGGACTCCAGTTCAAAAATGCTTCTTAAATCTTTTTCAAGTCCTCGCTAATTGGAAAATTGAGATTAATTAATCTGTGTATAGTATACATCATGTACGGTAGTGGTCGGAATGGGCTCTGAAATGGGTGCTACTTTGTCGCATTCTTCCTCTTCAGAAGAGTTCTTGTGCAGTCGCGCTCTATTCTTTTCGCGTTTCAGCTGTAGCTGCAATGAGAGATACAGTAGTTTCGTAGCACAGAGATTGAATAGGAAGACTAAACCTGCTTTTTCTTTGCTTTGTTGCCAAATGGTATGCGACGATTCCGTTCCGACATTAGCACATGTGAGTACAGTAAGTGTTTTTATTGAAGAACTTTTTGTGCGTCATATTTGTAGACGGTTGCTGGAAGTGGAACGAACTGAAGGAGCAAACGTGCATCCTCGTAATTCTTGCTCTTCCTTCATACGTTGTAGTCGGATGCTCCTCTTTTTCATATACTCAGGATCATAGAGTCGCGAAGAAATAAGACCTGTGCAGTCAGTCTTGGAAGATATCCCAGATGCGCCGGAATGGAACGATGTTGAAGACACACTTGACAGCACAGACTTCCGTCTGGCTGGCTTCATAACCGCATTTGCGCTATGGAATCGTTCATTTCGACTCCGCAGTGACTGGAGCTTTTCCTCTCGTCTCTGGTGAAAGTCGGGCTGATATAATCTGGAAAAGACTGTCCCGCCATCTGTGCGAATCGATAAATGTGATTGTATAGAATCCGACACGGAGCCAGCTTGACTATATTTTCTGACATTGTGATCATGAGGGGGACGAAGTCGCGATACGTTTTCTTTTGTGAGTGCTGCAACCTTGCTTTTTGGGCGAGGCACATGTGGTCGTTCGCTATAATCTGCGTTATAAGGTGTGAATGTTATGTAAATGATGCACCACCATTGGCTTTTACCGTTTTTACGACGATTTTGCGCGTGCTCAAGCTTCATTAGAGCTTTGTTTCCTTTGTCTGAATCATCTAGTGACCGTAGCATTGAATGCAACTTATCAACATCTCTCAAAAGCTGCTGCACGGTCGGAATCGACATTCTATCTTGATGAATCGGGTTCATTTTTGGTGCATTAATAAATTCGCTTGTAGAAAGCAATATAATTGGACATAAATGGCACACTATCGAATCGGTGCATATGATTGACGTTCATTTCGACAATTCCAGCGTCTATTCTATCGCTGTTCTTCTACAATAACAAAAAAAATTGCATGTAACCTAGTTCTCTTTCTATTGAAGAAATAGCTTTCTTGCTAATTCTCCACTAGAATCTTGGAACTCTCCATTTGCATTGGCCTCGAATAAAATGGTGACAATCCCCGCGTTTTGCTTCTGAGAAGCCAAATGCAGCGCTGTTTCATCAAAAGTGTTGGTTTTCATGCTCAACAGTAACGATAGTTTGATTGGCTCTAGACTTTCAATGATTCTTTGACAGATGGTTGGTAAATTATAAAGAGAAGCATAATGAATAGCTGTGTATCCTTGAACATTGCACTTCAATAATACTGTTTCCGCGCAGTTTCTTTGTTTTGCGTGCTCAATCAAAACGATAGCACAGTCTTCATCAATGGCGCTACATGCAAGCATTAATGCATTATTTCCATCTTCATCACACAATGTGATGTCAGCAGCGTATCGTAACAGTATCCGAGTAACAGCCGAATGCCGATACTTAACACTCAGCAACAAAGCGCTCTGTTGATAAATTGTCCCGTCAGGCGAGACAGAATTGACAGTTTGATTACATTCCGCTCCATTGCATAATAGTAATTCCACTGTATCGACATGACCATTCGCACTTGCGGCCAGCAATGGACTAAGACGCATGTTCCGATCAATGGCTGCGTTGTACACTATACCGACCCGAGAATCCATTTCCAATTGATGTGACAGTTTGCCATCGCTGATCAGCTTACTAATAACTGTCGTCATTCCTTCCAGTGCGGCCAATAAGATTGGCGTCACACCTCTCTCATTACAAAGGTCTTTATCAGCATCATGATCGAGAAGCCAAATCGCAACGTCCGTTTGACCATACAAACAAGCACTTAAGAGCGGCGTGCAACCCCACATGCCTCGATAATTGATCAGATTGCTTCTTTCTTCGTCTCTGATGCTTTTGTAGATTGCTTCTAATTCATTAACTTTTCCTCCTTTCACAACTTGAATAAATTGAATTGCATTTTCGTCAAAGCTTGCATACTGGCTTCGTTTTTTGGCATTGAATTTTGTATCTTGAAGTGTGGATGGCTCGGGAAATAACGAGTTCAATTTAGTGTGCTCCTTATTCTTTGCTGTTCCTGACAGTTGAGAAATTACATTTTGCGGCACCACCGAATTCTTTGATAGTTTGGAACCCATGGGAAACTCGTTTATAAATAGCTTTAATAGGATTGTGATGGAGTTTTCGTTGTCATAAGTGATCTATGACTGAAACAGCTGGCTCGATATTCTATAGAGACAGTAAGGTCTTCTGTGCTGATCACTTAGCATCGCGTGATGGTCACCTGAATTTTTATTGGACGAATGTTGGAACCTTCAACTTCAACTTCAACTACACAAGTGCAGAGTGTTGATCACTTCAACTTCAACTTTGCGATGTGCGTAGTGTTTGTTTAACTTCAACATCTTGCAGCTACTTGGCGGGATGACAAGTTCCAATAATGAAGAGCGCTTGCACGAACTGGAGAAAGTATTGAAGGAAATCAGCAGTCATGAGGAGCGAAAGAATTTGGAAAGCGTGCAGCAGAGCTTTGTAGAAACGCGGCAACTTGTCCTCCAACAACAGCTCGAGTCAAGTAAGAGATGAAAATACGTTTATCAAAAATCTCACTTTCTCACCATCAATGCTTCTTCACTATCAGCGAAAACCGAGCTGGAAGCATGTGTCAAGAGCAAAGCGGTATTATGTGAGAAGATTGGCGAATTGGAGCAGGTTTTTGGTGCTTTATTGAATAGCTCTTTCACAGCCTAGAAGGCCACATTTAGGATCGAGAACAACACACAAAGATTCAATCAGCTTTGAAAGAGGAGTTGGAAGCGACAAAAGAGTCGCAACATCTCTCGTCCATGCGTGTTTCCGCATTGGAAAGAAGCAAAGCCGCTTTGAAGCGTCAATACATAATGTATTGATTCTGATTTCCTTACAAAGCTCGGTTTTGATTCAAAAGAGTTGTAGAGCTCTGACAGAGAGATTCGAGAAAATGACTCACATGATAGAGCAAATGGGGCCAGAGTACTGCTGCTTCATACAAGATCTTGGCAATACATTACGCTTTAGAACAAAGCGCCATTGTCTCACTGTGCCATTGTAGATTTTGCAAAGGTGTTTTCTACCGATGGGGAGAAACGACGACGAGGTCAAGTGGAGAAGCAGAAGGCAAAACATCAAGCAACGCAATGCTACTTGAATCATGGTGATTTTGACACAACATCACCTACCAGTGTTTCCAGCTCAAAAGCAGCATTTATCGATCCTATCGAGACAGACACTGGTGTTGATAAAGTCAATGTCGATTTGAGATCTGACGACCACGAAGTCGTACGACTGAAAAAGGCGAATGATACACTTGCATGTGAAAAGTCTAGTTTGGCACAAGATCTTGATACAGCGAGCAAGGCGCTAATTCTTATGGAAGGTAGTGAATGAGGGCGATTTGCCAATTGTGAAGGTAGCTGACTACGCTCATAAGAGAAATATGCTTCCATGGAATCGCAGTATCTTCTGGAGCAAGAAAACACCAGTAAAAGCTCGGAAATGATCGCGCGATTAGAGCTGGATTTGCATACTACAAAGGAAACGCTCGCAAAGGTTTGATTACAGTGTTTGTGTGTTTGCATCTTGTACTGAGCAAGGCTGTGTCTGTAGCAACAACAATCAATAATAAAGCCAGAGGAAGATATGAAAGCTTTGGATACATGCGAACGCATCAAAATGCTAGAGGTTCTGATCATTATGTCGAGTCAGAAGATGGAGTGATCACGTCTTTTTCTGTACAACATTAGGAGAACCTGGATCAACTCAACTCGTATGCGGATCATCTCGAGCTAGTCATATCGGATTGCGATGTATGCACCAAGAAACTCCGGAATGACGATATAAATGACACGAAATGAGTTCGAATAAGTTGTTATGAGTATGCACGACTATGGACCAATTCAAAGAATCTCCTTCCCTCGACATTTAGCTCTCCATACTTCCCCGTCTCGACAATTTCACCTTTATCGAGGACAATGATACGGCTTGCCTGTTTGATGGTGTGCATGCGATGAGCGATGATGAGCACACTCCTATCTTGAGCAGCGGTCTGGAGGGCTTCACGCACAACATTCTCGCTTTGATTATCGAGAAAGCTAGTGGCTTCATCAAAAATCAGAATCTTTGCTTGTTTGTACAATGCTCGAGCGATCGCTATTCGCTGCTTTTGTCCTCCAGAAAAAGTGGACCCTTTCGCACCCACAAATGTGTCATATTGCTGAACCAATTCTGAGGCGAACTCATGTACGTGTGCCGCTTTTGATACTTCCACAATCCGTTCCATATCGATCTCATCGCTTCCATACGTTATGTTGTCAGCAATGCTGCCTGCGAACAACGATGCGTCCTACAAAGCAGGCATTAGACTTACAAGACGAGATATATGGAAACTACCTGGATAACGACCCCAATTTGCCGTCGAAGCCAAATGGTATCCAGAGAAGCGATATTTTTCCCGTCCAAATACACTTCACCATCAACAGGTTCAATCAGTTTGGTGATAAGAGACGCCAATGTGCTTTTCCCGCTTCCACTTTTTCCCACTACGGCAACGATCTCTCCTGGAGTTATCTCAAGACTTATATTCTTCAAAACCAATATTTCTGGTCGTGATGGGTAATAGAAGCAAACGTTACGGAATTCAACGCTACCTTGGACAGGTGTCAACGTCTCGTTACTTTGCACTTCTTTAGAACTTGGAGAAAATTTTAGCAGGTTCAGTAGCGTTTGTGAAGACCGACGCATTCGCTTGAAATCTCCCACGCACGAAGCAAGCTTTGAGAAACCAAGTCCCATGAACCCGCTGTATAATGCAAAAGACGTCAAAGATCCAATTGTCATCTCATTCTTTGCCACCAACGAGCCCCCAAAATACAATACCGAATACAACGACAAGTTCACCGACACAGACAAGCCGCCCATGAAGAGCCCTTGCGCAGCTTTCGCTTTCATTGCTGTTACCAGAACTTGCTGATTCTTTTTACTGAAAATTTTCTCCTCATACGTCTCAGCAGTGTACAATTTGACCGTGAGAATATTGTTGAGCTTTTCTTCAGCGATCCCAGTCATACGTGCAAGTTCATCTTGATGTTTCTTGGCCAATTTGCTGGAAAACTTGCTAAAGATCATTGCAGTCGACCCAACAAGAGGGAGAATCGACAATGAAACTAGCGTCAATTTGGGTGAGATAGTCAGAAGCATGGCAGAGCCACCGATCGCAGAATTTAGACTTCGGAATCCACTCGCTAGGACGTCCACCAGCGCATTGGCTGTAACCTGACAATCATCGCTCAAGCGTGTGACGAGCTCTCCAACTTTTCTTTGCTGGTAAAACGCGTAATTCTGGTACAAGAGGCTTCGGTAAAGATTCTGTCGAAGTCGTAAAGCAACTCGTTCGGCCACAAGTCCCAGCGAATAAACACGCACAAAGGATGCAATCGCACCGGTCACAAACGATGACACCACAATGGCAAAAAAACCTTTACAGCTTAGCCCAAGTGGTGGAGGTCGTCCAGTTGCCACATCGATCGCCTTACCCATCATCCGCGGAAATAGTAAATTCATGGCGGACGCAACGCTCATTCCAAAAATCCCGCAGCTCAATGGGAACCACTGACCCGACATCAAATCGAGCATCCAAACTGAATTACCATCCTTTCCATCATTATTATCCGACTTATCCTGCACTTTCAACTTTGCAATCGATTTGTCAGATGCTCGTTTACGACTGAAAAAATTCATTTGTGCTGGCCAATAAGATCAACCGGATTCAACAATTATTATGACCACGAATGGCTGGCTCATTGGTCTTCAATTGGCATCCAAAGCGTCTCGAACATTGTCACGTTCCAACTTTCCATCTTTATGCAGTGCAAAGAATCATCGAGTAGGAAGCATGCTGCCAAGCATTCTGCAATATTCGCCTTTAACGTCATATCACGGAGATCGATTGTACTCAAACGAGACGAAAACGGATACACACTCTCATACTCAAATTGCACATGAGATCAGTGAATCAATTCGATTGGTATCGACAACGGCTTTGCTCCCAAAGACCATGAATGATATCCGAATACTACTACGAACCTGTCAAGAAGCACATTTGCAACAGAGCGCAATACCACTTTGCAAGCTTATTGTTCAAAAAAAGATACTAGATGACCGTGGATTGATTCTGCAGACGATGCGAATAGCACGAGGCGTTGGTTCCAAGGAATTGATTCTCGAATTGATTGCATTATTACAAAAGCATCCCACGGATGAAATATGGAAAGAACGAGGTGTTGTTGCAGGACTCATCCACTCTTGCATACGTCTAGAACTGTTTGAAGCTGGTTTACAAGCACATGAGATCTTGAAGAAACATGGAATCGAAATTGACAAAAGTGTAAAAGCCGAAATGCTCTGTTTATACGTAATAAAGAATCCAACTGCAAACATGAGTAGAATCCTCGAATCTGACCAAGTTTCCGACTTTTCCTCCAAGCAGCTGCAAATGATTGTGAGAGAGCTTCTGCGATACGAAAACAGCGATGGAGCCATTCGCCTTATCGAGCACTGCAATGTGGATCTCAATGTGGCGCGATACACAAAGCTCATTGACGTTTGCTATCGAAAAGGAGATATTGAAAACGCGACAAAGTATGCAAAAGCTTTCTACCACTCCAATGCTTTTGATTCGAGTCTCAAATCTTACAATGCAGTGATACAAGTACATGGAAGAACGGGGCAACTTGCAAAAGCGTTTCAACTCTACGAGAAAATGAAGAAACTCGGAGTCGCACCCAATGTGATCACACTCAAACGCATGTTGCACGCCGTTTACTTCGGAAGATATCCGTCATTTGACGTAAAAATAACCAAATATACGCTGTTGGGATTAGGAGCAATGGGTGCGGGTTTGGTGCCTTTCATGCAGCTACAGGAACATTATCTGACGACGCTGTTCATTGCTAGCGTTTTGGGATCTATGAGTCTGGCGATTTACATGGTACCAAATGGTGTCATGCGTTCTCTCTATCCGGATGTCACAAAACCTCGAAAAGGAGACATCATCAATGCGTTCTTTCGTCGTTTAAGTGAGGAAGGTCATGCTGGACGTGCAATGTATCTTTGGCGAGAAATGATAAAATGGAATGTTGCTCCCGACGCTTCCATCACTGATATTTTCGTCCGCGTCTGTATCCGTAAACGACACCCGGAATACGCATACAACACGCTCTACAGCGCTTTGGCAGAAACATCATTGGAGAAACAGACATTTCGATTATCAGCTTCTACCACCACTCACCTCATCCATTCTTTGATCTCACAATCGCGAACTCAAATGGCGTCCGAGGTGTTTCGTACAGCGAGAGAACAAAAGACATTTACGAAGATATTTCATGAGGAACACACAACACATTGGTACGAATTAAGCAAGATTCCGTCCGTCTGCGCGACAAGCTTTTTCATCTCACAAATACTCGCAACAATTCGCGAGAAATTCGCTTCTGATGCTTCAGTGATTCCACGCGTAGAGTTTACCGTCTGGAATGCAATACAAGTGTTGGATCATTTGGATGAGCATGAACCCGCAATTCGCGCACTCTTCTCAATCGATCAACTCACTCTAAAACGACAAAATGCGAGACCGTCTCACCTGTTGGAATCCAGCAATATGGACTCTGTGAAATTGACGGCATCTCCTCAGCAGCTCCGTTGCTTTATTTCAGCACATCCAAACACGCAATGACAAACAAAGGAGAACACATTCCTGTGACCAGGTACAAGGCGATTTTAGGTTGAATTAGATAGTCAGCGATGTCGAACTCGCGTTATCAAATCGCAAGCTCAACTGCTTTTTCTTTAGAAATTCGATCACGCTCATGAGTTGTGGATCTCTTGGATCATTCATTCCACTTCGTTCCAGGTATCGTATGACGTCTCGGAATGACTTTAGCTGCTCTTTTGCAGTGAGCAACGGAATTGCTTCTTCCTCACCCAATTCTCCGACACCGTTATGTTCCATTCCAAGCGCATCGGGGATCTTAAATTCTTCATCATTCACTTGTGGATCCTCAATGATGTCTTCATTCAGTCGTTTATGTATATCGTTCTCCCATCGCGAGTTTACAAGGACTTTGGTATTTACAATTCCGCTCAACTGGAGACAATACAACAAATTCCACAATTCTTCTTCAACGTTTTTCTCGTCCGTTGGCTCCAATTTACCGTCAAATTCAAATGGGTAATTAAGTCCAAGCGGTTTCCACGCATTCAAAATGACTTCTCGAGGCACTTGATGCCACGATTCTGTGATCCATCGCATCGCTTGCAATTGTGTGACACGATATATATCCGACATTCCATCTTCCAAGTGATCAATCGCCAATGTCAAATGCTTCAAACGATACTTTCCCTTGAATGCTGCCATGATACCACCACGCATTGGCTGAACTTTCATTCCAAGCTGAGGAGACACCATAATCACACGAACATTTGTCAATTGAACGCAACCAAGTACATGTGATGGAGCATTATCCATCAACAACAAGACATTCCTATGCGCACTGGCCATCCTTGCGTTAAAGTCACGAAGCCATTGTTGGAAAATGAACACAGTCATACGAGATTTACTACTGCACATATACTGATACCCGGCTTGTGCTGCCGGCATATTGCGCATGGTTCGAGGTGGAAGAATATTGCCAATGATATAAGGATCCATCAAGTCACTTGCATCCGCATTCACCGCAAGTAATACTGTCAGTCGTGCTTCATCCACCAACATTGCTTGTGCGTCATCTCCATGGACCAATTTACTCGGAGGCGCTCGATAGAAAAGCCCGCTTTCATCGACAGTATACAAATCATTGGAAGCATAATTTCGCAGTATCATTTGTATCTGTTCCAATGGAAGATCAGCAGACACAGGAGGCAATGCATACGCCGGAGAATCATCAACACCACTCAGAATCATACTTGGACCTTCCACGAAACTCGGCGGGCCTTCATGATTACTCAATCCAACATGAGGGGAACTACTTTGTGTGGAAATGCTCGTTGATACCGGTAATCGGTCTGTCAAATTGGGTCCTCGACGTATGAGACCGTGACGCGTCTTGAATGACGCCAACCAGCCATTCGAAAACCCCAACTTTCCATCTAAACCCATTTGTTTTGCTAATTCACGTCCTTTATTCTTGATCATATCGCCTGTGATATTGCCTTTTGCTTGTCGTTCCATCACCCAATTCGCTAACACTTGGTCAAAATGAGCGTGGCGTGTGGGTCGTATGGTCTTGCGATCTGCACCCAACGCGCCACCCAAACTATCGCGAAATAGATGTGCGTTTTTCAGGATATTTGACATTGTTGGCTGTGTCGGCGCTTTTTTCAGATTGAATTCCAATTTCGCCCAACGACATAAATCTTTTTGTGTGATTTTTGGTGTTGCACGATGTTTCTCACAAATTCTCCGCTTTTGTTCGATTGTCAAGTTTCCATTTCCGTCGCTTTTGCGCTTACGAGAAATCCCGTTTTTGTATTCGGTTGGGTCCAAAGAGAGGTCAGTGGGGCCCGAAACGGGTGATGACCCTAACACCGCATCTTGAGTCAGCGATTCCAATCCCAACGTCACATTTTCAGCTGTTAATGAAGGACCTAGTGGCACGGAAGTATTAGGACTTGAAGGTTTCTGCATCATCGCGATGCGTAATAAACTTTGACGAGGTACAAGATTTCGCAACAGCGCCGTCGCGCAATTTTCAGTTTGATTTTGGCTATCACAAAAGGGGGAGGGGGAGGAAGAATGGAGGTGCGCGCGCCACATTTAATTTTATATTCCACCAATCAGCGGGTGGCAAAACAATTCTCAACCAGTCAAATGATAGCATGCTCATCATCGTTGATTGTTTGAAGTGATATCACCCTTCCTGTTGACCGATTCTAAATCCTTCTATAACAAGAGTAGTGTCACGCACATTAAATTATCTCTTGTTGACTATGATCCAATTTCGCGTTGAAGGATCACGGAATACGAGAGGAAGAAAAGATGGACGCTTCTATCGATCCTTCTCATTCATTCGAAATCAAACGTTCCACCGACGAGGTTTTCGTCAAAAGCTTCACGGGCATCCTCAACAAACGCGGATACAATCTAGAAGACGCGAATGCTTCAGACTCCAACTCGGTATCGATCTTGAGCACGACCAGCCTAAATTCCAATTTTTCTTCAATCATCGCAAGCTTGCGTGAACCAATTCACGGACAGACCTCACTCCATCTCGCTTGTCGTAAAGGGGATCATCAAGTAGTTGACGCATTGATACGAAATGAATGTATTACGCAACTCATCGATCTGACGGACAATAATGGCAACACAGCATTGCATTTCGCTGTTTCGGCTCTCCGTTATCGGAAAAGCGAAGAAATCGTACAAAAGCTTTTGGATGCCGGTGCTTCGGTTCATGCTCGAAATTCCAAGTCACTTACACCAATTGCGGTACACATTCTTACTCTAAAAGTGGATAATGCTGTTATTTTAGTGAAATTGCTGAAGAAGGGAGCAGCCGTAGAGACCGAAATTGAAGGAGATTCCATATTACACGTAGCTGTACGGCGACAGTTGAAATGTGTGGCTTCCACACTTGTCGAATATGGAGCTTCTTTTATCTCTCTGAATCATTTGGGTCTAATGGCCTTTGAAATTGCTTCAGTACCCGTGCGTCAAGCGATGCTCTCTAGTATTGTAAGCATTCAACCATTTCTTTCAATAAATCAGCGGTTCAAATGTATGCGCTGCAACAGGGAATTGCTGACTCGTATTCGTCGAGTGTCATTGGCTTTAAATCGCTTACTTCGACTTCCCGTTCGCGATCACAAGCATAACTGTTATCGATGTGGATTAATATATTGTGGTAAATGTGTCTGGTGTCGCCGCTTAACGCTTGGAATACCGATATTTTTACAGCGGGCTGAATCGGATGCAAAGTTGTGTAAATTACCAATCTGCTCGTTCTGTGATGCAACCTTATGGGAGCACCGCAATCGAAACAAATTGGATCTATCCTGAAAGTATTTGTGAGATCAGAGGCATCCTTTTGTGTGGCACAAACAAGTGATATCGAGGAAATGATGAAGCATCAAGACGTGACGTTGAAGCTAAAAAACTGGCTGAATCAATCGAGTGGGTACCTATCATTCTAAAGATGGGAATTTGAATAAAGTTGGACCACCTAGAGGTGCTCCTAGGAGATCCGTCATAATCGGTCTCTTGCGCGAATATCCCCCTTACATTTACTCAAAGTTTTATTATAAACAAGTGATTGCTTCGTTCCCGCATAACGTACTTAAGCGAACACATACGGCGGTGCTAAAATGCATGGAGAAAGTAGACAATCGGTATGTCGATTTGTTCTTCGTATCGGAAGTTTACACTCATCCTCGCGACCATAGCTTCACGATCGCAGTCCAGATGCCGAAAATGCGCCAGTGAGATTATACACAAATACAAACGATCGACGAAAGTATGAGGATCTAGCCGATTTATACGCTATTATAAAGGTATATCCAACACATGCTGTGCTCTACCACGTTTCACTACTATTCACAGAGTCTAGAGCATCTTGAAGCAGCATATGTACGCGATGATGTAACACAGGAGCAGGTACATCTCTCATGGGGCTTGCTATAATTCTTTATTGCTGAAATGAGAATTAGTATACAGAAGCATGCACAAGATTAATTTCTCAATTCAAAACGGCTGAAGTCGCTCTCCGTTTGGGAGGCCACATCACAGATATCGACTCATTCATTCTAGCCAATTGCAAGAATTGTCAGAGAGCATCGGAACGTTTGCGTGCTGGTGTACCTGCCACACTAATTCACAACACCACGAATCGAAAAAAGGATTCCGTTTGTGTCGCGCAAACTGTGCAGCATTTCATCACATTAATGGATGTACTGAAACTCAACATGCGAGCTGTGGATGAGATACAGCCATTATTGACCGATATGATGGCGAGCTTGACTCAAATTAGCGGTCTTCCGCCTGATTTCGAGGGTCGTAAAGAGATTGAAAGATGGGTACGCACAATGAACACGATGAGAGCCTCCGACGAACTTACGGACGATCAAATACGACAACTGAGCTACATTCTGGAGCGATCTTACGCCTCATTTATATCATTTCTGAATCAATAAACCAAAAGTATAAGAGTTGGAGTTTTAATAAAGTTGAATGATAATTATTTTTCGGGTCTAGCGTTTTCTTGAGTTGCTGCGTCAAGCTCTTGTTTATTCTGAAACAAATCATTTTGTTGGATTTCGTCGTTCAGATAGAATTCGTCGGGAGCGTCATGAACGGTGACACTTGCATCGAAACGTACCCATTGAGGTCTCCGCTTGCGTAGCATCTGACTCCGATCCGCATCAAATTCATCATCGCCATCGTACATGGTCTCAAACGCTTCACGTCGGCTCTGAAGATGTCGTTTTTCACCAACAAACAGAGCGTCATCTGTGAGTAAATCGTTGTCCAACAGTAAATTCTTCAACTCCACCATCATCACGTCAGCTTCTGCTATCATTCGACGTATAGCTGGGGAGAGTTTTGCCGCTTTAAGAGCTAAAGGCTCATAAGAACGAAGTCGCTTCCAAAAACGATTTTTTATCGGCGGACATTTTGCGGTGCCCGGAGTCTCATCGAATGTCTCCAATAAAGGTTCGGTGTCTTGACGTACGAGTGATCCTTCCTGGTCACATTCATCGCCTGTATCGCTTTCGGTTCTTTCTTCGACATCCGCGCGCGTCGCTTCTATTCCATTCTCTTTTGCCAATTGTACGATACGGTCGTGCCTTTCACTTTGTACTATCGTAAGCAATTTGCACTTCTCCATCATAATAGAGTGTTGGTCTCGAAAGTCCACTTTCAAAGCTTTTGTACCCACATGGATAAGAGTGATGGTAAATGCAGTGTGCATAATATCGAACGTATGTTTTGGAGTAAAGTGTCGCAATGGGAAATCCATAACATCAAACCGCTGAGATGCAATGTTAATCGCTAAGGAAGACGACGCATGTGCCACTGGCTGCGTACCGGTATCCTGTACCCAAAACGATATCAGGTACAGTAAGGCTCCGTACCACAAAACGGTCATTGTAGTTGGAAAGAGTCCATATGAAAGTTGTGCGAAAAGCATCGACCCAAGAAAATACTTTACGATGGACACGTGCAGCCACCTTTCGGTCATATTCAAAACGAAAAAATAAACGCTCTCAAATTGAAACGCGATGTTCCATTGACTTAGTTTCGGCATTCTGATTCTGGACGCAAAAGGCGATCGAATTTATCTCACTACACTGTACTTTTTCACAATCACCAACATATGTGATTGCATAGTCGTAGTATAGAGGTATAAAGGGGCCACAAGAGAGTACTTACGCTCTATCACAGCTGCCCCACGCAAACCGTTCACGTTAATACTGCTTAATATCAGCAATGTGTTGGGATATATCTGTTAGAAACAATGAACAAAACGGTTCCACTTCGATTGGGTTACATTCGCACCAGCGTCAAAGACACACGACCACGTGTGATCACTCATACTTGTGAGGACTCCTCTCGAAACAACCGACTCTGCTCCCTCTGTTTAAAAACTGCTTCTCGTTACACTTGTCCAAAATGCGGTGTGCACTATTGCAGCGTTTCTTGCTACCAACAACATAATAAAACGTGTACAGAGGTCTTTGCTCGCGATCACATTGTTGAGGAATTACGGGTGCAAGATGACTCACAAAAAACGAGGAAGAGTTTTGAGGCAATTTTAAAGCGAACAAAAGATTTTCAAAATAAGCAAAATCGATGGAGTGCGATCGATGAGGAGCTATTGGACAATTTTGAGAATTTACAACTTAAATTACACGAAAATGGTCAAGTAAAGTATGAGGATCTCACTGAGGCTCAAAAGGAGGAATTTCTACATGCGGTGCGGAAAGGAGAGATCAGTAAGTGGATTCCCTGCTGGGAGCCTTGGTGGATGATGTCCTCAGCGAGTTATCTCCAGAAAACGCAAATGAAGCGAAATCCACAAATCCAAGAGATTGGATGCAAGTCCTCTCAGGTCAATGAGAGTGAGGATAACAGTCTCAACGAATTGGTAATGGAGTCACAACGCTTTCCAACTGTTTTATTTACTAGACACGATTCCGAAGAAATGCCCGACCTCATGACTCCCCTCATTCGCGGTCACAAGGAGCCCTCAAAGTTTCTGAGGTATCATCTCGTCGATATGATATACGCATACTGTCTGATTATGCGGCGATACAACGGCGAATGGCATCCCACACCTCTGGATGCGGCTGAGGATGTTTATGCCATCTGCACCAGCTTCTCTGATCCGAAGGCGCGCTATTCGAATATGGAGCAGACTCTGAGTACGATATACTCCAAAGCGATCGTTATACTCCGAGACACACTCGATACAAGAAGTAGTCAAAGTCTCATTGCGGATGTATGTTCGGTTTTGAGCTGTAAAGTGTTCATTTTGGACGCACTTTGTGATCTCAAAACGCTTTTTCACACTGCAAAAAGCGATAATTTCTTCGTTTTATCGAGCGGTACGACTCAGGCCAAACGCTCGAGCAAAGTGCAGGCAAAACTCATAGCAGCTGCACACAAAGCGAGATTTTTTCTATGTTGGGCATTCCATACAGAGGAACACGAGTTTGAAAACCTCTGCTTCGAGCTGAAATCGCAGATGGAAGAATTTGATGATTAATGAACCGATAAAACGATTGTATACTTGTATACTTGTTTATTTCTTTGCGCCATTACATTTACAGTAAGAGAAATGTCGATGACATCAGTTATCGAACAAAGTCGTCGTTGGAGCTGCTTTTGGAAATGGAATCGAGCGCTACAATCCATTTATTGAATTCTCTACCCGACGGAGCTGTAAAAATAAGCTTTTTTCCCGCCTGTGCGAATTCTGGCGTCGATATCGTGAAAATGAATCCCTTTGGATCAACAATATCCATACAAGCATCCTTCAAACTAACTGTACTGCTTTTTGCATCCGGAGAATGAATGTGTTGCTCCTTTTTGTACCCTGTCAGTTGTTTTTTTCGAAGGATAAAGTATCGTCTCTTAGAGCTGAAAAGTCTTCGACTTGTGGACACTTTGAGGTAGCCCTGAGTGCACACAAATGGAAGAATAGCACGGACCCACACCATCACGCCGACAAAGTTATCCACAAGAGTGTATTCGTGCTTGACCGTCGATATATGCAACTCACACGATCCACTACGAGAACTGACAGTCACAATGTGAGAGCACATAATCTCATCATCCAGCAAATCGGTCTCTTTATCCACAAGTAACAATCGCTGATGATCTGTCAATAGCAAATGATACCGTTTCTTCTTCTTTGAATGCACGGGGCCTGCCAATAATATACTTTCACGAGTTTTCAATAAATGATCCCATAAACGCATCGTTGGAGATCGAACGATTGCGATTACAGCATTACGATTTCTTCTTCGAATCGCACAAAGAAGGTCGGGACGTGTGGACATGACCATTTCTTTAAGTATATTTACTTCATTTGGCGTCACAATATCATCAAACGCTAATGTCTCACAGTACTGCAGCATGTCTTCTACCAGCATCGTTTCACCACGAATTGAGCTCATCGCACTGCATCTCGACTCTCGACGACTGAAAAGACTAAGGCGAGAACCACGATGCGGGGATGGAGCTACTGTCGATGCAAATGAGAAGCGAGGTAAGAGTGTATCGCTGGTTCCAGACGGTGTTGATAATCCCTCACAGGCTATATTCAATTTCTCTTGTGTGAGCGTCGCAACTCGGGACCGTCGAAAGACCACCACCATGGGACGTTTTGGACGACTAAGGAGACAAACAGCTCGGCTGTATTCCTCACTTCCTTTAATAATCTCTCCATCAATTGCGTGTATCACGTCACTGGTTCGAACACCGTGAGCTTCAGCATACCCAATAATGTTCGGATAAGCCATTGGCAACTCGGTCACCAAAACATGCTCTTCGTCGGCATTTACGACCAAATTCATATTAGTGCTTTTAAATTCCACAGCAAAAAGACCTTTTCGACAAAATGGTCGAAAGAATTGTATAGAAAGTGGTCGCTTTTGCGTCTGAAGCATTTGAAGCACATAATTGCATGGTCGTCCAATGGCTCGCTGACCAGAGACTTTGTAAATGATATCATTGGATTGAATCTTCCCGCAAGCTTGTGCTTCACCCAGAGATCCGTCTTGATTCCGTTTAAACTGATGAACGCGAACAGTATCGTTTCTCTCATGAACAGTGATTCCAATGACTTTTTGATGAAAAATTACTTCAAAAACTTCATCGCGTTTCATTGGTGCAAGTAGCTCCGATTTCGATGAAAGACATAAACAAAGCGAGCTTTTCACATTGAGTAAGTTATCTTTATTAATACTGATCAGACTGGAGTTATTCAAATCAATCAAGTCCACCCAAGCTTCGTCGGACACTGCAAATAGCTGACGTAATTGCGACTCGATCAGCGGCTCGAATTCCTCATCCAAGGTCGAGAGATCCCAACATACATTCCGACTTTTACCATTGTCTAAATCTATTACACAGACTTCACAGCTCATTAGCAGTACACTTTAGTAGTGAAGAATCGTGACACTATAAAAACATTCGAAAATAAACAAATTGAGCAGAGCACATAGACGGACCACGCAACATTATTCTCCTTAGTTACCATTACTAAAACCGGTATATTTCTTCATGTCGCGACGGATCGTTTGTAATGTTTCTGCGCAGAGGAAATGGTTTATGTTGAAGCCGCAAGAAGTGCGCTGTGCTGCCCTCCAGCTTCTGCTTGTAGGATAGTGCATCCGTTGCAGCCAAATTTTGAGGAATCGAGCTTTGTGGGCTTGAGTTCGTCCTGGTCGCGTCCATTACCGAGAGCCATCATGTCGCCGTATCCCCACGAATACACCTCGTTGTCCTTTGATAATGCGATCACGTGATTGGAACCGCACGATATCGATGTGATAAACGGTTTTTTCGTTTCTGGACCCATCAAAACCTTTTGGGGTCTACAATTTTGAGCGCTTTAGCCAAGAGGAGAGGATGTAAATCCGAGTCTACCTGTCCTTGTAATTGCCACTCGTGCATTCGTCTAGCATCCCCAGCTGCCCAGAATCACCTCTCCCAAATGTGTAGACCTCTCCACTCACTGTCAGCACTGCGGAATGATGTGTGCCTCCTTCCACCTGCACCACATTACAAGCTACCAAATCTTTCACCAGCTGAAGATCCGATGAATTGGTGGTACTTCCGATTCCCAGTTGACCGTAATTATTCAGTCCACAGGCGTATAGATATCCGTTCCCACCGATCACAAAAAGGGAATGGTACGCACCACAGCCCATCGCCTTGACATCTGAAAGAGATTCTGTGCCCAATGTGACGCGTGCCGGTGTCAAATGTTGATCAAACACTAGCTTGGTGTCGTACTCGTCTTGATCATTCTTCATATTGAGATCGGCTTTGCGACCTAATTGGCCCTGCTCACCGAGTCCCCAGGAAAAGACCGAGCCATCACTTGTCCTAGCGAGATTAAAACAGCTTCCACAACGCACATCGCTGATATTTTCGAGTCCATGTATCAATAGTGGCTCTATCTGCTTGTTTTTAAACGCTTTTACTGCATTGGGTGCATCACACCATATTTTACCTTCTTTATCTTTATAGCAGCCCCACGTCAATACTTTGCCAGCAGATGTAAGAGCCAATGTGTGGCAGTCTCCAGCCACGACCTGAATCGCCTGGTACTCTTCCGATGGACCGAAACCTCTCACCTTTGCTGGGAAGTTTTCTTCACCATCTCGGCCTAAGGCACCATCGTCATTACAGCCCCAAGTGTACACAGATCCATCGATAGATATCGCGGCTGAATGTAAGCCTCCACAAGAAATGAATGAGATGGGGATCTTGGCCAAGCGCTGAACCACACGGGGGTACTTGACAATCATATCTTCATCTTCCTCGACGCCATGCGCTAATTGCCCGCAATCTCCGCTTCCAAAGGTCATTATCTGGAAATTACAAAAGTAAGCATAACGTCTTTCGATAAATATCAAATACACAACCTTTCCATGTTGACTGGCAAATTTGAGTTTGATTTCACGTAAGAAATATAGATATTCTCTCATGTTATCTTCCCAACATGCAGTAGGATTCTTTTGCAGTTGATCATGCAAAGTGTGGCAGAATGAGTCGTTAAGCGCCAGCACATTTCGACTATAAAGCTGGCTTCTGCTCATAGTTGGGCTATGAGCGCTCTTTTTCGCGCCGATAGAGAGTGCATATCGATCGTTTTTACCGGGATATTGACCATTCTCACCTTGGGGATGAGAAAGCTCCAAGTCCGTACGCATTTCGGCCGCGCTATACTCCTCTCTCGAGATGCCGCCATCCAATCGAGATCGTTTTTTCATCGCTATTTACCAGTTAACCGATATTTGGTAAGTAACCTATTATGGGTTATTCGTTTCTCTGAAGAATCAATCTTATTGTCATCCGCATGCACTTATTTGTATATCAAAAGTCACATATGGATATTCGACTTGCAAGCACTACAACTTGGTATCTCTATTGATTGTGGAATTTTTGCTGCAACAAAAACTGCTCATTCTACCGGTATTTCCGGTATTATCAATTTCTCTGCCACACAACGTCACATCGACGCTTGAAGTTGGAGAGTTCTTAGCAATGTCCGCTTACATGACATCTCCGCCTTCTTCACCGCAACAAACTGCGACAAAGTCGCAAAGTAACAAACTTCTCAATTCCTTTGTTTCCAAATCGTCTCGACGTCGATCGAGCGCGATGAAAGACACGTTCGATCTCGTCCACTCTAAAGTCGACAAAGTATTCCAGCAATCGTATCACAGGAAAAGCGAGCCCAATGAGTACGTCACACAAAAAAATGGAATCTCAATATTCCTAAAAGATAATCATCATGATTCCAGCGATATATATCGAGAAATACTCCGTCTAAATGAACGTGTCAGGGAGCTGGAATCAGAAAACTCCGAATTGAGAAATCGCTGTTCGGCGGCAGAGAACAGCAACGATCAAAAGTCTACATCCCACAAGACGTATCGACGTCATAGCGTTGCATCATCTTTTAGCCTTTCGGACACACCACCTGATTCATCCATTCATACGCAGATTGAATCATCTCACTCAGATGGATCTGCGAAGCTGAAACTACCCACTTTGGCTCCCATCAGCAAAACAAAGACTCATAATGGAATTATCAAGTCCAAAAGTTTTGCTGATGGATTTGGGTACACAGGATTGACAGTTCAAGCGGCTGCAGCTGCATCACATCGATCTCGATCACGCAGAACCACCAGAGAGTCTTTGAACAAATATCGTGCAGGATACTGGAATAAGGCAGCAAACATTAAAAGCAGTTTTAGCTGTAACAACTTGACCGAACTAGCATCATGTAATTCGTCAACCGTTGCAAAGATATCCGATACCCACGCTACTGCCCGAATTGGTTTTCAAAAGATGCAATCGTTTCGTGAAAATGACGAAGAATTCACTTGCACTCATCAGGAAGTGCCAATACGAGAGGAGAAGACAGAAAGTGGTTTATTTTCTGTGGGCGGAAAACACGGGTATCTGGAAGACACGAATAGGATTAGTGAGCTCGTGGAACAGAGGAGACCGTCTTCACCTTCAATCGAAGCTACAGCATCAGATCAGCGTCTTGGAGGATCCTTACAGCTTGACCCGCGCCTTGTTGATACATGCAAAGGCAATATACGAGTGTGGACTGGCACTTGGAATATGGGAGCTGCTGATCCATTCATGGAAAATGGAGTACTGATGGATGACCGACGGTCTTCAAAGTATCTAAAAGCCTTCATTCCTCTTGGATATCACTTGTATGTTGTCGGAGTACAGGAAAGTATATCAGAAAATGTATACCACGCCATCGAAGCTCACTTGAACAAAAACCAATCGAAAAAACAGTATTTTCGCCTGGAGCTGAAAAACTGTGATTTTATGATAAAAAATCACAATTACACCGGAGAAGCTGTAATCGATGCAGTGAGAGGTCGTGGAGATGGGGCATTTGTTGGGACCAAGTTTACTGGAATTGCTGTTTTTTACGCAGTCGAGATACAGGAAAATCTTCGACTTATTCGATCTGGGGCTCACAAATTCAACCTGACGAGTGGGTCAAAAGGGGGCGTTGCTGTTGCTTTAATGTTGAATGAGACGACAACGATCGCATTCGTCAATTGTCATCTGGATGCCCGGAACGACACGTATCGCCGAGACCAGATTAAGACCCTCAACGCATACTTGGGACGTGTGATGGGCCACCATAACTTTGATCTTACCTTCCAATTCCATCATGTTGTTTGGATGGGAGATTTGAATTATCGGATCGTCTCGATTGATTCAAAGCGTGTCCTTCAGCTATTGGGTGATGGCCGCGTGGAGGAATTGCACAAAAAATATGACGGTCTCCTAAATGATCGACGACGCAATGGTGGCGTCTTTGAAGGCTATACAGAACCAGCAATGTTTCCCGATTTCTATCCAACATACAAAAAATTCCCCAAACGTGGATTTGTGGATGATTCGCTTCCGTCCTGGCCCACTCTTGTCTACCGGACGATATACAAAGAGCCATTCTACAAAGGAGGCAAAATCAAGACTCGTATACCTGGCTGGTGTGACCGTATTTTATCTCATTCTTTGTTGGTGAGTGAGTCAAAGCTGATGCCCGAAAAAGTCTTGATCGAAAAGGGAAGTGTTCCAGTTGATAATTACCGCTCTGTAAATGACGGAGAAGGTATGGATGTCAGTGACCATAGCCCTGTATACGCTACGTTTATTCTCAGCTTTCCACGCGAGAAGTCACTAGATGAGGGATCCATTACGAACTCTATCGACGCGTACGCCACGTCACGAGGACAAAATTTGTGTGCTCCCTTGCAGAAAGATGATATACGACGAGCTACTATTGGAGAATCGTACTTTGACCAGGCTCATGTCGTGCGCAGAATCAACCGAGTCTTACACTTTCGACCTGTTTCCACCGTATTGCATGTGCACAATGTCCGATTGATGGTACAAGATATTGTTGTGGTTCCGAAACGAACGCGCCTGGTAGCGCCATTGGTCGGCGAAGATCCACAAACTGTAAAGCAGTGTGATATTCTCGGTGAGCGAAGACATCAGCACAATGGATGGGACCTCTCCTTGAACGCTGTTCTGCAGCATCGACGGCCATTGAGGCAGCTTCATATGCTTATGTGGGTCAAGCACGACAATATCGTTGGGCACTGCACTTTATCACTCAAACGTATCGCCCGTCAAGAGCACGGCGAAGTCAAATTCAGAGTTCCACTCCACCACAATTCCACGCGATTGTACCATGACGGACATCCAGTTTTAGTTTTATTCTCTCTCCGCTCCAAAACGTTCGCAAAGTGATTTTGCGAACGGGTGCGTTGATAGACGCAATCATAGAAACATCTTTGAGATCGGCTTTTGTAATGGCGCCCGCTTAAACTTTCCCCCGCGCAAACGTAGGAGACGACTTGAGACAGACCGAACGATCGTTTGTAGGAGGCTATCATCTTCGTGAGGAGCCCGCTGTCTGAATGGTATTGACGCAAATCAGACGGACGTGCGCGCTGCTTCCGACAAAACGACAGACTGCAGCTTCCAAGTTGCATTTTCCCGCTTTGTATGTGTTGCAACGGAAGTTTTGGCTCGATACATCATTCTTGCGGAAGAATGATGGTAAGGATATAACATGATTAAAGCTAATTTAATTGTAGTTGCATTAGCGAGCGCGGAACTCGAAAGTATACAGAAAACTCAAATATGCATTGAATTCCAAGCAAAGCAAACGCATCAGAGTATGTTTTGACATGACAGTAGGCTATTTTCAATCACCATAATTCGCTGATACGAAATGGTTAGAATGCCTTGAACAGTATCGCGAGTGGTTTAATGATCATCGTGCGAACATCATTCCCGAAGGGCAAGTGATGTCATTGGTACCGAGCTCTTCAGCCTCGAATATCTTATAATTTCTCTGAAATTGAAGTTGCAGAAACAATTTCGAACTGCTTCAAAGCGCATCTGTGAGCATATATGTCAACAAGAGACTCAATTCTGGGATGAGATGCCGAAAATTGGGTCTTCGGATGTTAATGAAAGCGATGAAGATAGAGATTTGAAGCCGAACCTATACGCTGACGCAATTCATTTGACCATTCTTCGTCATCGCTTGACTCAATTGCTAGAACGCTCCGAAGGCGTAGAGAGCCTCCAAGGTGTCATTGTTATGTGGGGTTTTGCTGGCGTTACCTGACATCATACTCTCGTGTGTGCAGAAGCGTTTACTGTCAGCGATTTTTGTAACATGGTGGAGTCGTTGATCGAGGGAAAGCATGAAACCTGGCTGAAATGTACTGCTTTATCGCTCGTTGCATTCAGGAGAAAGCTGATTTGTGCAATAGATCAATGTATACTTCGCGATAATGATTGCGACCAAAAGCTCACGAAAGACGAATGTACTCAATTGGTCGACGATATCGTTTCACGACACAAAGCAATTCTCAAAGATATCATCTCTTTGCATGTGCGACTTTCTATTTGTGCGACCTGGACAATTTTGAATTGCAATCTTAGGTTCAATTACCGAAAGCTGCTGAGCGAAGCCTCTGTAAAAGCATGATTGAAGAAACGTGGCGATCGAAACTTGGGGAAAAAGGTCGCTCTATTTGGCACTTTGCACAGCCTATAATCGAAAAGCAGGACAGTGTGAAAGCATTAGACTTTGGGACGTTGCTGGACTCACAGGTGGGCAAATGATGAAATACACAGAGCAGCTTACGTGGGTTTATATATTAGCGTAAAGAATTCCCTGAACTCACCGATCTCACCAACGTGTTCGCTAAGGGCTTTCATAAAGATCGAGTACTCTATCATGAGGAGCGGAGTGATCGATGGATGACTCGCCGTAATGGGCTTATGATCATCATTGGACTTGGAATATTAGATTATGCCTCGGTTTTAGTGTGACGTAAGTAACATCTACGTACTCTGCTGAAGTTTCATCAATATAGAATAGGCTCAACGTTCTGTATGAGTACTCGCACAAGTTGTCATGCGCTCTTTCTTTTGCCTCGTGAGGCTCACGACTGATGTGACCAACCGATTGTGCATTTTGTCACGAAACACGATCAAGCTTTGGGAGGCATTACCAACTGAATATGGCGCAGTTTTTCTCGCCGTATGTGTTGGCTTGTTCGTTTGCAATACGAATCTGGTACCTTGGGACGTGTTATCAAAGCAGAACAATTCTCTTATACAAAGCAATAGTCGTCCTTGCTTTTTCAAACCGTTACTTGCAGAGGGTAAGAGAAATCCGTCGCTCCGCAATCCTACCCATTGCGGAGCGAGAATCACGTGAACGATATCATGAAATTCGATACAATCGACTGATCTGAGAACTTTCGCTCTTTTTCATGAAGTCTTGTCATGGATTGCCCTGCATCTGTCGGCTTGATATGATGATTACGAATGTATCGCCATAGAGAGCTTCATTTACGTGTCCACTTGAGCGTTGGCTTTCCATGATTTTCGAGTTGGAACCCTCCGAGTCTCAACTCTCAACGTTTGTCAGGCTGCGTGAAACTTTTTTGAGAGGTAGCCGTCTGATTTTGCCGGCTAAAACGTAGTGGGACCCATATCCTTTTCATGATGCTTCCGAGCGTCAAGTCATCAATTTGAGTACGCGCGTGGTAAGAGGCTACATGCGGAAGCAGACTTGTTCTTCCTTTTTTTAGACCCGGTAATGGTGGGTTCCATATGGCGTTATCGAGGACATAAAGATTTCTCATTGATGGACCTCCGATTTATTAAGCTTTATCCACTAAGTTTACATCTGTCAACGATTCATGGATCTCTATAGCATCTAATATGTGCACAATGGTTGTGCGATTGGGAGGCCAATGATCAATTAAATCGCTTCATTCCCATAAGAATTTTGGAATCAACTTTGTGCAATTTCACATCTCACATATCGAATGGGAGTCTTCTGTATCGACCTGTACGGCTAATCTCAAGAATGCTGATATTCAGACCTGTTTTGGTTTATTAGTCTAATGAGTAAATGTCAACACCCTCGGACTTATCCAAACTAAGAAGTCACATACCAGCATTATGATTATTTGACCAGTTCTATCGGAACGCTTTACTTTTCAAAAGAAAGGAACCACCGCAATTCCGATGTAATGCTGCGGTTGTCGATGATGTGACTCGACAATGGCACGCTGAGCAGATAGCGAAATACCTTTGCACCCGTATTCTGATCATACACTACACTATTGGCCTTGCCTTTTGTGAATTGTCGTATATGTGAATACGCTCATTATATAGCCAAGTATCGATGGGTGGGATATACGAAGCAGAAGGCTTATGCAATTTCCTTTACAGCAATTCGTCTGAGAACTTGACACATATAAACGTATGGACGCACGAGTGGAGTTTTACCAACGGCTGATATTCTATTCGCCTTGCTACAAGGTGTTAATACGCATGGCATCCCATCTATTGCCTGGCCTTATTGAAGTGTCTTACATCGGCCATCTACACAGCTCAGATCTACCCTCCTACAGATTACGCGCCAGAATTGAGCATCGCTGACATAATGGCTTCAGCCTCTATTATCATCGTTCCCAAGTCCACTTCTGCTTCCTCATTTTTACTCATTTGCAAGCTGCTTTCAACTCGTCCCAACTCACGCTCACTCTCCAAAATTGAATTATCTTGGATTTGAGAAAATGTCATCTGAGTGTTTGGTTCCATATAAAACCCTTCTGGTTTGAGTGGCAGACTCTGCGCCCGCTCCATAGCAAATAGGAACGAACACATTTCCTTGAGAATCTCATCAAGCATCACGAATCCACACAGAAATAAAGGTTCTGGTTCTTGATTCGTGAGCAAGGAAGAATCATTGTTCTTGAGAGATTGTCGCACTTCCTCCAAACGAATAGCTCCATCAGGGATTCCGCTTAGCCGATTGAAAGCATCTCTGTGTACCTTTTCCAAAATACTGCGTATACTCTGTCCATCTCGTATGTCCTGGAAATCAAACACAGCATCCACAAGATTCGTCTTTTGAGACAAAATAGACACTAGACCCGACAGAGACAAGTTTTCTAGAAATGAGTGCTCAAGCAGCCTTTCCAGCTTACTAAAGATGCTTTGGAGCATTGGAGAAACGTTCTTTGTGGATGTTGTGGCATCAACTGGAATCGAGTGATTTTCACTTCGCGGGAGATCTTCAGAGGTGTCTTCTTCGGTGGCATGTGATGATGAGTGCATGCGGTCGACTCGCGCACAATCTGTCTTCTCCTCCTCGCTCATAAATGATGCTTCAAGTATCGTCGGAATTCTACGAGTTGCCATGTACTCGGCATCAACAATGTAACTAAGAATTGACACTACTTGATGCTTCGAATTCTCGCTCTCACCAGAACTCACTATTTCAGGATTATCGCCAATCTCCATGTGTTTGGAAAACCCTTGAGTCTTCCATAAATGAACATGAGACGCAATGCTAGAATTGGGAAAATGTGATGCAAACCAAACTGCTTCATGCTGTCTCGCTTGTTTCATTGACTCACAGGATATCTCATTCGACTCTTCCGCGACCATTCTTGGATCACCAGGAGGATAATCTAATAGCCAGCTGTCAATGAGAGGATTGTCGAGCTCAAGCATGAAAGCAATAAGATCCATAGTCGCAATGCTCAAAGACGACGAAAGCGAGTCAATCCTACCAATCAGTTGAAAAAATACTGACCGTGAGCTTTCTTTTGGTACAATAGAGGCATCCATGCTTTGATCCAGTAAGGCTTGGCAGAATAATAGCAGAAAAGGATTACACTCGACATCTCGTCCAAAAGTACCAAGTTCTTCCATGATGATTCGAGCGTACAGTGTTGTGGCCAAGACGCTTGGCTCTGACGCACTCAATAACGCAGGCAAGAAAGTTGATTTGAGAAATAGATCGCTAAATAGTTGAGCCATAACTGTTGATATTGATTTTGGTTCTGTTCCTAAAGTTTTCGTACTCCCAGTCATTACCAAGGAACAGCAGAACCGAAGTCGGCTTATGAAGATATTCAAGTATCTTGATTTTGAGTGCTGGAGATTCGCTGCGTCCAAACGTTCGTTTGTTTTTCGACCGATGAAATTCCTTGGTAAGGCATCGTAAGCTGCTACAAGTCCACTGATTGCTTCATGACAAAAGGGTGTCAGATGTAATATAAAGTGGACCAATGATGCTTCAGGTATACCAGCCGCTATAATCATCGTTTCCCGGCACCTGTCGCCGATAACACCATCTGCGTACATGTGTGGAAGCAGCCCCGAGAAAATAATCAGCTCAGATATGTTGTTTCCCTCATCTCCAATCTTAGAGGCTTCTGCTGTGTTTTTGAGGTCCGTGTCATACTCGTTTGCTTCTGAGTAAACAAAAAAGAATTCTATTTGGACTGGATTACTACGCAGTTTCTTCCATATACTATACAGTAATCTGATCATACATTTTCGAGTCAGAATGTCATCAATCTCATTCACGATCGCGCTTTTGGCCAGTGCAATTATCGCCACATGAATCTCTCTTGTCGGAAGAACGGGATATTCCAGCTTCTCCAAGATAGCCGATATGAATTGCAGTGAAAGTGGCATGATTCCACGTGGTTGGTTTCGCTTCCCAATGTCGCAAAGATAGGGTACGATCTGATTCTCAAGCAGATATTCTAGACATGGTCGATGGGACTGCATGGACTCTTCCGAATTTGTATGTAAAGTGACATCAAAACGTGTTCTCAAGTGTTCCACTGACTTCTCTTCAGTGCATAGCATCATCACCATTTTCTGCAGGGATTCGGGCGTGCTAGAATCGTGTAATATACGCTTCTGTTCGACCATATCGGTGATATTTCGTTCCGAAACTGCATCCATAAAGTGGCGTACAGTGAGCCACCGTTGATGGAATTCTTTCACATCGGAATCATAGAGTGTGGGAACCATTGCATCAATACCCTGGATAATGGCATCCTGAGCTTTTGTCGCCACTAGTTTGATCTTATTCTTCAACCAACTCATTGTCAATTGGCAAAGTGCCCGCGATAGTACCGTATCCCTTTTGTCAGTAGGCAGCAAGGTCAATGTAATGTGCATCCATCTCTATCTGGGCTGTACATTCTCGTAATTGTGTTCTACGCGTCGATTTCTGACATTCATCGCTACTGATCTTGTACAAATTGAGACGATAAATGGTGCACTGAAAGCGCGGGTCGCTGAGAGATACGATGTTGTGTTTTCTGTCGTGTGAGGCAGGGCACCTCCAACTCTGCTGTCAAAATGATGGTAGATTCTGTAGTGACTGAGAAGGGAACGTGCTTCCGTATTCCACTCAGCAGCTCAGTGATCTTTCTTGGCCCACGCGGAACTACCTTATAGAAAGTAATGTTGTCATTTAGATGGGATTCGGTGAGCGCACTTTGAATAAGCGATCTGGCAGATCGGAGAGGCAAATAGAAAGTATACTCATACACTCTCTGTTCTTGTTGAACTGATGAGAGAGAAGAAAAGTGATGTACAGCAAATGCTATTTGTTGTACTTTTGGAAATGTACATTTTCGCATCAAAATCACAAAGCTTCAAGCTCGGTCAGTCACATTCTGGAAACTTTCGATGAGCTCAGCTTTATAGCCTCGTATACAGGAAACTTGACTGGATCGCCGAAAGAGAAGCGAGATATATCGTATTCGGTGATCAATTAGGCAGATCATTCGTCCGTATCTGGACAGTAACAATAGTAGTGACAGGGCAAAGTCAAATCACCTCAAATAGCCAGCTTCCAATCTCAATTGTACTTAAGTATTAGATTACAGAAAATCAACCTACTGGCGATACCCTCGCACCCCGTAGTAAAACTCTTGATGCGCAGCTGATTGAATTCAAAAATCAAAACTCCTGAAAACAAAATTCTAATGTTACGAAGAAAACGCAAGGTAGATAAATCAGAGATATGAGGTATTCATTAGGGGACACTATCATCTAGTAGAGCATGGCGAATCTTGAAGAGGTTGTAGTCGGACGTTGGAGTCTTCAGCGTCCGTTCTAGTAGAAATATATGGAAAAAGCGTGATTCGAGTATCGCTGTAAACGTCTTCATGTCAACACAACTGACATGCTCCTTCAAAACATTTAACTTTCTCGGAAACAGCTTTGAAGAAAAGTGATCCTGCTTTTTTTGAGTAGTCGATCCATGGAAAAGTAATTGAGCTTTACGTAACATAAGCTGCACCAGGTACATGTGTACTGAGTAATGTGACGATTTGCTAGACATTGCTTAAATCGTTGCATTTACTGCCATCTTGCAGGAGCATGAGGGTATCCTTTTATGAAAGTAGCCAGAATGATATTCAATGAATGAAGCATGTATCCGAACGGCGGTGGAGCGTATTGAAGGCCTCGATAAAGTACTCCATGTAAAAATCGCTTTAGTTTGATCACCTATTCTCATTGCTACATCTTACAAACATTGCGCGCATCCTTGACAGTAATTCTTCCAACTCGCAACACACTAACACATTCTTGACCAAGAACGCCAGATCAAATGCTGGAGACTCGGCATCAAACGATTGATCAAAATGATACGGATAGCAAATAATCAATGAATCGATGCAAGCAAAGCTCTCAATTATCATTCGTAATGTCTGTGACCCAATGACAACGAATACAACTCGCAAGCTGACACGATATCGAATATACGCGCTACCATCAAGTACATACAGGGTCTTGTAAGTGAACGTCAGTGAGACTAGTACGTATTTGAGATTTATTGTTGTCTCCTTATATGCATAGTACCATTCAAATCGTTTGGCGGTTAAACAGACATCTGGCACCCAGCCACTGACGATAATACTCCTATTTCTAAAGTCGGATTCGACAGATAGATGCAAAGCACCAAATAAGCGTATGTTTTAAGTTGTAATCATAGCTTCTTCGATCGGGGTCCAATCGGACGATTACTGATCAAATGTCTTGGATTTTGCCTTGAGCTCCTGTATTGTCTGATATCTACCAGTCTGATACCCCAATCGATACCACGACAGTAATAAGGAGTTGAGACTTTCTTCTTGTGATGTATCTAAAGGGTAGTGAGCCATCGAAGCCGTAAAATCCATTCCCTTATGTGTCGCTGACGTATTTGCTCGCGACGATTCTTTCTCAAACGATTGCGCATTTCTATTCTCACTTTTCTTTGGCAAAGTTTTCGATGAAAGATGATCCTGTGGGATTTCCTGCTTCAAGTCCTCCGCGTGCGTTTGCTTTGACACCTCTCCTTGAGATCCCGACATGCGCACTCGCTCAAAACTCACTCCCGCTGATGATGTGCCTGTATCGTAATTATTTCTGCTTTCGTTGTCAGCCTTACATCCTCGTTCGTATTCACTATGTACAAAGTTGTTAGATGCTTACTCGATCTGGCTGTACCCTGTGCGAATTACCTTCCCACCTGTGTGTTGACTGTGCAGCTGTTTTGATCTTCCAAAGCCCTTTCAAAGGCCTGACACAGTCGTGAGAAATGATCAGCGCAATAAGAGACAGTCATATACCTGAATTATCGCAAGGTCATCCCACGTTTCTTCGTTCATTCTACTCGCAAAAAATTGATTGGATGAGAAGAAAGATTGTGGCAGAAACCGAAAAAGATGATACTTGGAAGCTGTTCTATTTTACATCGACGGTAGCGGGCTGCCCGAAACGATGCAGTTATGAAGTATGGGCAGTAAGGGAGCATTCCTACTAAATAACGTACATGATCATATGTGATAAGATCGATTACATTCGCACAACGATCCGAGAGAAAAGAGAGATCGCAGTTAAAGCTTGTATTCAAACACGTATACGTGACATGCGATGTATTAAAAGCGATATCGTGTGTCAGAAGCTGGTCAACGTTATACTTGTGGATGCCATTTGATCTCAACGCGTTCTCCAAGTCTCTCGAGCTCCATGGAGTCGCAACATCCCTATGAGCTGCTGATTGTCTGCTAGTACTTTGACAGAATGTATTTGATATCTTTGGCCGAATGATAAGGCGCATTGCAATGGCATTCGATCCTTCTGCACACATTTATCAGTGATGAAGTAGTACAATAAAACATTGCCTACATGCGCGACCGCATTGACATCTGCTCCAATCGAGACAAGGAAATAGGCGATGCTCAAGTAGTTGCGATCACAAGCCACGTGAAGTGGCGTCCATAAATCACTCTCTCGCTAAATGTTCTGTCAATATTGTTCCCGAAAAGGAATGGAAGCCAACAAACCTGCCAATTTACATTCATTCCCGACTCGACGAGAAACCGAATAAGCGATTGAAGTGAAGTAGCGCTCTCATCTGAGTCAACTCGTTCGATGATTTTATGTAAAGTATTCCGTATCGCTACCTGGCCAACATCAAAGCCATTTCTGATCATAATGCACAGAATATCGAGGCGATTTTTGCTGCATGCGATACGAAACATCTGGGTGCTGAAAAATGGCATTATGTAACTCTGAATGAGAGCATCAGTCTGTGGAATCTTTATTCAAAGAAATAGATCACACCTCATCCATGTATTTGATTGCTAAATCTAATGCTCGCACATTTCCTAATCGCACAATCTGAACGAGTTTGTTTCCATTTTCGATTATGCGGTTTGCTTGCAGAGGACATTCTTCTTGCAATTTTCTCAGAACATTCATTTCTTCGTGAAGCGATGTCTTACATCGGAAGAGCTGTCGATTTTCCGCCATACTTTTGCGAAAAGATCGTTTTCAAAAGACGCAATGAAACGATTTTTTGGGCATCAGACATTGAATGATGAGGATGCAAGAATTGGCGATCTTCAGAGTGACGACTCGGAAGGCTCGGAAGACATCGATAGAGTGCAGCAGATTCCTTCTTCTTCTCCAATCTCCTCTATCGGTAGTATCCATAGCTCCATAGAAGCATCTCTCTCATCTCAGGAGACCACATTTCCGGCTAAACGACTCCATGACACCAAGCAGATCAGGAGTAAGCACGATAGCAGTAGTCACAGCTCCTCAACCACCAGCAAGAAATGGTACGCTGACAGCGATGATGAGAAGGAAGACGAGTCACAATCTTCATCAAGCTGCGAGCCAAAAGCTGCATTCGAAACTAGTGATAGCAATCGCACTATGTATGCATCGAGGGCTAAGAAGCAAGAGCGCAAAATGTCAAACGACGAAAATATAACGCGAGCAGCAATTGCGTTACGTTCTGTCACACGGGAGACGAAAACCACGGCACATGCGCGGAGAATCCTTTCAAAAACAAACGATATCCTTCTGCAGGAAAAAGAGACTGTAGGAGACATATACGACGACAAAAGTAGTCTTCAACGAAAGGATACTCCCGCTTTCAGGAAACATGTCGATACCGAGATTCCAATCACAAAGTCTCGAGATGTAGCACGTCATGTCGTTGACACTTGGCAGAACTCGAATTTGAAGTCTATTGGAAAAATGAATTCAGTCAACTCACCGAAAGCGATTTTTGGCTCCTTTCGGGGAATCACCAGTCAGAATAAAACACTGGGGGCTTTTGCAGGCAAGTCTGAAAATGGGGTCGTAGTGGAGGGATGGCTCCGTCAGAAACAACGTCGTGGTGTGAAAGGGCTGAAAAAATGGAATTCACGTTATTACGTCGTGTATGCAGAAACCAACGAAATTCGATACTATGCGGATCTGGTGGCATCCGCGTGGGGCTCCATACCGTTGAATGAGATTGGATCGATTTCAGCACGACTGATCCAGAACGTGGAAAAGCTGAGTCATCCGAAATACAAAGGATGTCGCTTTGACATAAAATGCCGAAATAGCTGGGGTACTCATTACGCAGACGATTATGTGAGCCATGATAGTTCGAGTAGTCTTCCAGGTATCCGTCCGTATGAGAACGGCGATAGTATCGGTGACAGTACAAAGTCCAGCACAAGAGTATATAGTTTGATTGCTGACTCTCCTCAGACAGCCAGCTTGTGGGTGAGTATGATCGCTTCCCTTATTCTTCCAAGTCCAGGTAGCCCGAAGGGGGAAGTACGGGATCACATTTCAAATCGCGTTGGAGATAAAAGCGCACCGGACGATACAGTTCCCTGGCTGGTGAAATGCGCGGTTGACTATATATACAAATCAACTCCTGGAATCGAGACTCCTCTATTTTATGAAGAGAACGCTGACACTGATAAGCTTGAGGTACGATGTATCCATTTATCCAGAGCGTCATCTTGAATGACCTGATTCACTAGATCTGCATGAATCTCCTTCAAGTGCCAAACGAAGAAAAACCCGGAAACATAGAGATCGACAAACTTCTCAACGTCGTCACTGCTGGTGCAATTGTCAAGATGTGGCTCGAGAAAATGGAACAACCGATCGTACCCTTTGCTCTATACCCGGAATTTGAGATGATTGCGATAGAGGCTAAAGAAAACCCCGCTGATGCCATCGGTAGTCTCAAAACATTGCGTGAAAAGCTTCCGGCCAAAAATCGGTGAGTGAGCTGTTCTTTGTCGTCTCATTTGAAATTGTGTGACCATTGTTTCCCAGTGCGAGTCTCATCTGTCTGCTGTTCCATTTAAACGATATCAGTGCATACGCCTCCAAAAACAAGATGGATGCGTCATATCTCGCAAAACTGTTCTCAAAGTTCATAGTACGACCACAAAAACCAACGCAAAGTGACAACACTGAAGCAATCCATTGGCTTCTTAGCGACATCATCACTCAGATTGACGATTACATCGATGAAAAGGAGACTGGTTGATCTTACAAGAGGCCTTGTGTCTTGATAACGATATTCAAAGCTGACTTTTCACCGCTTGAAGTGCGACGACAAGATCTTTAGCACAAGGCCTCATGTGTGGTACTACCGAAAGGCATAGACTAATTACATCACGAATACCCTGTGGAGCTGATATAAATGCCGGATGATGCTCGTGTGGGGCTAACATCTCGTGTTTTCGCATTCGCCTAATGAGCTCCAGGTCAGCAAGAGTACTTCCCATATCATCAATAAGGGTCTTGAATGGCGTATTTCGCGTCCATATTTCCCCAATGATGACGCCAAGTGTATACATATTGGCCAGAAATGGATCGATACTCTTCTCACCTTTGACGACTTCCGGTGCTGACCATGCGACTTCACCGCTTCCAAAAGAGAATTCGTTCGTCTTACGGCTAAAGCTGATTTCCTTTGACGATGATTCCAAGTGGAACAGACTTATTTTTGCTGTTTTGACTCCATTCACGAGCACGGATCGACTTGTGAATTGACGAACATACACATCGTTCTCGTGAAGATGGCTCAACGCTAACGCAATATCGAGACACATTTGCAGCTTTGCTACATTATCCATCTCTAGCGCTGCGTCATGTAAAGCGATACCCAATGAGCCTTTCTCCATATATTCCGTGACAATCGTCAAACAAGCTCCAGCACGCCACGTATGACCAATCATACTAACAATGTTCTCATGTTTAATGGATGCGAGCTGTATCAGGTAGCGAAATAATCTATTTCCCTCGTTCATATCGTCACCCACGATTCTCACCTTCTTTGCTACTACACGACAGGTATCCAGCTCTCCAAGCCAAAAATCGTTTGGGTTTATAGCTTCGATAAGATTCAAAGCATTTGCATCGATCTCGAGAAGTTGCACGGAACCTCTTCTACTCTGAAAACTCTCGCTGATTGATGAACGAAGTAATTTGGTCGACCTCGAGAAATTCTCTTCTAATGGAGCGGTTGCGTTGATGACACTTAGTCTTACGACCATCGCTGCTAGTGCAAGCCCGCCAATGATACCACAACTGACAACAATGAGTAGGATCCAAATCGAAAATGTTGATGACGTCGTTTTCCCTTTCCTGGAAGCCGCATTGCTGGAAGCTACTCGGGACTCTGGTCGTTGGGATACCTCGTAACATACCACATGTTTATTTGTGCTGCCTGGATCATCAGCGTGGGAGTCTTGACTTTGTGAATTGCAGTATGGATCGAAAATAGCGTCTGTGAATATATCAGTGCGTTTGGATAGATCACTTAGTGATTCAAATTGTGCTTGCGTGAGAATGGTTCTAGCACCCGCTTTCAAATGCACGCCATCACTACGACAATGACATTAGCTTCTCCAATAGAAAGTGAAAATGGAGCTTACATCTTGTAGCTCTTTTCGACTTTCAAGCGTCGTATGAATGTTGGGATACTTGGAAAGCTCACATCGAGAGTACTGCACAAAAAATGCCGATCGTAAGCACTCCTTCTACCGTGATATCAATATCTCGCATACATTCTTCTCCAATGAGGTGTTTGGGTAGTCACAATTTCTAAATCGGACAATTCCGTGCCACTTATCTCCCTACAAGGCGTCAATCCATCAAAATGCGTCTTTAGAGTCGGTTTGAATTGACACGCACAGAGTTTCGATGGATGCAGGCAAGTGGAGAATCAACGTCTGATCCTGAAAAGTGATATTCTCAAAAGCTCTACGTTAGTGAGTATATCAGCAAAAGACGATACGATGATTGTAGGAGCATTTTCATACAGCGAATCCAAAGCTGACAAGTGAGTAAACGCGTTGGTCGAGATAGACATTGGTACACGGGTCTTGAAGCCTTGTGAAACAAAGGACCTACGACAAATCGAGCACTCAGCGCTTGTTGTTTCATATTTGAATAGCTTTTGTGTACAATGAAGTCAAAAGTGGTGCGTCTAATTCCTGAATTACACTTTGTGCGAGATTGTTGGAATGAATGCGAAGTTTAGTGACGTCTGACAACAGATCAACGGATATCACAAAATCCTGGCATTTGGCTTCGAAGAGACTCCGATATGCCGAAATGACAAGTAGCTGGTTCTGTAACAAATCAGAGCATTTCAAATCGAATGTGCTTGCAGACGATCTCGCCACAAAGAAAGAGAGTGTAGCAATGTGCCAGCTCCACCACAATTGAATGCATTTCATTGATTACAGATGTACGTTATATAAAGTTTCTAAAGCTAAAGGATGGTCTCAACCAGCCATGATTTCACAGCATTGCTGCACGTGTTTGCTACCCACCTCCAATCGCCTCTACAAGAGGATTCTCTCATTGTATCGCCCCATTTATACCCAATACAATAACAAACATTGCGTCACGCTGTTACATTCCGTGCTATATATTGGAGCAATTTGACATGGAAATTTTGTAGTCCTACAACTGCGTTCAGCTGGCAAAGTACACTATTTGTACACTGACTGGAATTAGAAACCTTTTGTTAGGTTCGATGTGACCGGTAAACGAACACACGATGCAGGAAGTAAAATCGGACTCTGCGATACCAAATGTGTCACGAGTTAGCATGCCTTTTCTGCCTTCTGCATCAAGCAATAAGGAAAACAAGCATTCTGAGCAATCAACCCCTGCAGTAAAACCTATACACAGCAAGAATCAACATGAAATAGACACAGAATCACACAAAAATAGCGCGCTCCATCACGCTATTCAAGCCAACAAAATGACTAGTAGTGCCACATCCAGCACCATACAGCAGAAACTGAACGATTTTGATGTCGTTTGGGCTAAAATGAAAGGGTATCCATGGTGGCCAGCGCTGTTTTTCTGGACCAAACAAGCGCTAGAAAAAGCTGGATTCCGCTCCTGTTTCTCAAGTGCGTTCGATTTCATCAGAATTTCCAAAGCGACGTATAGTGATTCAAGTATACCGAAAGAGTGTCTAGTTTTGTTTCTCGATAAGTTCAACTTTAGCGTACTTTCCTTTTTGCCTGGAAGAACAATTCGGCCGTTTACGGCAACGTATGACTCGACTCTCAAACAATGTATGAAAGATCTAAAAATGAAGCGCTTTGTATCAAAAAGAAGACTCTTTTTCATTGCATTGAAAAAAGCGGAGATTTTGGTCCATTCAAGCAAGATGGAACTCGATGAAGACTGGAATGCCATCGAGGAACTCAATCTCAGTGAATGTCTCATGGATTCCTCGATACAAGTCAAAACCGAAGATAAACCCGAGAAGGCTACAAAGAAGGAGGTACAGCCGAAACGGATCAAAAGGAAGCGAGATGCATCCAACACACCGATCAAGCAGGAAAACGTCGCGATAGAGGTATGTCCGGATGCAACAGTGAACTTCGCCTCATCGGAAACACAACTCGATGCAGAGATGAAATGCGCGGAAAAGAAAATTGAAGCAGAGGCTGTTTTTGTATCAGAGGCGACGGCTTTTCGACCGGATATTGCACCTTTGTCTACAATCTGGACGATCGATAACGTCCAGAGCTTTCACACGAATAGCCAAGATGTGGTCTGGGACAGCAAAGTGTACATTGAAACCTGCAAGCAGAGTCCTGCAGAGATAGAGGAGAGTGTTCCTGCGACCAAAAATTCTCGAAATGGAAGAGAGGATGGACGAGCGTGCAGAAAGAATGCTTTCAAATTGCAACAGTTGCGGCAGGCTCTTCGATCTGGTGATCTAAACCCTCATACAATGGTACAATGTACTGCTTATGCTGATACAAGCGGCGATAGAGATGTTGAGGAGTCTCCGTTTCGAATTGTTGTGCATCCGGACGTAGTTTTTATCTGCGATTTACATGCACACCTGGCAACTTGTGAGATAATTGGGTTTCTAGCTGGTCGGTGGGTCGAGAAAACGAAAACGCTGTATATCCAGGCCGCATTTCCCTGTCGATCATTGACCGTTGATGGTGACGATGGAGCGACGGATGTTGAGATGGACCCGGAAAGTGAACTTCTTGTCCGTAATATCATCACACAAGTGAAGCTAGAAGTCGTGGGATGGTATCATTCCCATCCAACGTTCGCTCCTGATCCTTCCGTCAGAGACATTGAGAATCAAACAAGCTATCAGCATCTCTTCCAACGTGGATGTCAGCTTCCAGGACCGTCTCAGTGTTTGTCCCTACCCGCGTCAGCAAAAGCGAGTAAAAGTACCTGGACTTGTGTTGAACCTTTTGTCGGTTTAATCGTTGGAACGTATGACCCAAAACGCAGCAATCCTGTGAGTTTATTCAGATACTTTCACACTCGTGCAGACGACTGTACCTCGACATGCACCACATCCCAGAGCATTTGTCTTCCTTATGAGTTTGTACCCAGTATTCCAGTCCACTGTAAGGTCCTTGCAGAGGAAAATCGGCAAAGGCTGCTACAAGCGACAATGTATCCAAGTGTATACAGGAACTTATTCCCTTTTCGACAACTTCAGCTCGTTCCTTTGATACAATTGAATGACGAGTCTTCACGGACGAGGAAATCGACAGCCAATCGCTCATTGAAGCAAACCAAACGAAGTGAATTGAAAAGCGCCCGACTGAATAAAAGACCACCAAAACGTAATTTATTGCTGCCAGATTCGAAGCAAGACGCCGGAAAAAGACTAAAAGAATCACTGAAACGACCGCTGCAACAAAGTAAAAAAGAAAAGGTCGAAAGCGAAACGACGGTAATTGTGATCCTAAGAGACCGAGATACAGCCTCATCAGTGGTAAAAGACGACTCCCAGTTGGTTTCAAAGGATCTTGGAGATAGTCATGCTGATCAGATACTAAATGGAGTTAAACAGAGCAAGCCAAATTGTCTCAAAACTTCAATCCAGTCTCACGAATGGAGCAAGTGTGATCTCAATTCCAAGCCGTCTTTGACGGAACCCTCGAGTGAATTGGCTGTGCCAAAGTCTGATGGTTCAGCGACTTCAGAGCTTGATGCTGAAGCCACAAAGAATGCTTGTGATCTACTTGACGAACGAAAAAAGTCACCATCAGAAATTCTCGTTAGTGCCAACAATACCCGAAAATCGGATAGCGTAATTGATCCGGGAATGAATGAAAAAATGCGTCACGGCTTGAGTCGGACCAATTGCGGGAACAATCTGAAACAACTAACAGGTACTCAAATGGACGGTTTGGCGAAGAATATGATAATTGCAAACATTTCTGGAAGAAGACGAAATCGCAAGGCATCTCGACCCATAAAGAGAGTGATTGATCATGTGGCGCCATCCATCTCCAAGCCATCCGAGCCGCATTTCGTCGTGTTCGATGAGTCATTGTATCAAAAAGTATCGGATATCATCCATGTAGACGCTAACGCTGTATGCAGACCTCAAAAAGTATCGTTGAGCGGTTCTTATCGATCGACGGATTTCCAAATTGAAGCCGCAGTGGTCAAAGACGAAAGTCTACAACGAACGGGAAAACCGATCTCAGACAGCCAAGCGGTAGCAACGATAGAAGCACCTTTAGTACCCGTTCCATCATCCGAGCTTCATCTCCCATTGCAGCACAATCCTTCTCGGGAAGCAGGAAATCACCCAAGTATATCTCCAGCCGATCGTAAAAGCAGCACTGATTGCACCCACGAAAGAGATCGAATCGATGGTAGAAGACCTCAACGCAGGAGTTCGGCCAAATACGGCTCCAAATTAGGACGCTTGCATGATAAACGACACCAACATCTTCACTCACTGCGAACCCGTTACGGCGAAAGTATTCAAAATTGCGTCGAACAAGTTGTGGCTCTGATTGATTATTACTGCAAGTTTGGTCGTCGCACAGAACTGCACCAAATCTGGAAATCACGAGTCACCAAAATTGAAAAGCTTGAGATTTCGTTGATGGAAAATGTAAAGAAATTGAATCTCCCAGTGGATTTGCGAGTTGCGTTCGTTAAAGTAGGTTGGCTATTGCTCATCCTCCGATTGATCCTTCTTACATTCGTGTGCTCGTGGTAGGATGTCATCGCGTATCTGTCGGTATCGTGGGATGCACATGATCAGAGTAGCATGTGTTGATTGCCATCAGCCAAACAGCTTGGACCTCATAGAATGGAAAGTTCTTCCTCATACTTGCTAGCGCGTCGTAAGATCGACTTGGCTATCCCTGCGGGATTTGTTCCCATACTTGATTTTTTATGCACAGTATCGGCAGTGGAGCGGATGGAAGTAGGAGGCGTATCTTTGTAAAAATCACAATATGCCCATTTTTGGCTGAAACAAAGCCGCTGGTTGCGACCATACACGCCACGTTCTCCTGCATCTACCTCGACGATCGCGTTCGTACCTATCCTTCGAGCATGTCCTTGAGATGGATTGACAATTCCTGGTGGCTCCGTCCGCACGCGTTCCTCCCGTTGGCTCGGAACAGGTTCCATAGTCGATTCAAGTGTGGGTCTGATCAAGTCTTTCAAGGCGTCTCGTTCAGCACGCTTCTTTCCTGCCAATTCCAAGCCAGGAACTTTAAGTGTGTGTTTCGGCATCGACGGAGGTGCTGTTCGACGGCCACATTGCAATTGTATTTTTCCATTTGTTCTTTTGTTGATACTCAGTCTGGACAGCCATTTATTCTTGATCCAGCGCGCAAGTTCCCGGACACAAATTGGAATCTCCTGCACATTCGATTTGGCCACAAGCATGATAGTGCGTCCAATAGATGCATCAAGAATAACCCTGGGAGACGGCACTGGCAACATTGCGATGATCTTGCAGCGAATGATGAGAAAAATGCGGTCAAAAGACAATGTCTCTCGTACCTTGAGAAGGTAATAGATTCTATCAATTTCCAGTACACCGCGTTTATTGTGCAAGCATGCTCCTAGCGCGTGATTCAGAACGTGCAAACCTGTTTCCTCGGTGAATCGTCGAATGGATGCGATATGTTTCATATCTCGATTATTCAGAATGCTGATGAGCGCATTACATTGGCTATGATCTGAATACGACTTTAGAAACTCGAGCAGTTCTTGTCGCAAATGTCCAAGAGCGATTGTACGGCTTGAAAGCGGCTGAATAGATCGGAATGTTGCATTCGTTTCTGTGGGCTTCTCAGTCGATTCCTCGTGCGCTGTCTGTGTGGCTACATTTTCTGGCCGACAGATTCTGACTTGTTTGGTCTCGGAATCAACCGCTTGTGAAGTTGTGACGATTCCTTTCGATTTGTCTTTAGTATCGGCAACTTGGATCGATTTTGGACTATTCGATCCAGAAATGAATCGAATCGATCGCTTCTTAGTTGTGAGCGCTTTTGTGTGCTTTACGTGCTTATCTGCTTTTATTGGACAACTGCGAGACACATTGCTATCTTTCTTACCCTTGAGCATAGCAATCATATTGTCAATGATCTCATCCTCTTCCATTTTCTCTTCCTTCCCATCGGGAAAATGCACCACGTACACGTTCTCATACGGCAAAAAGCATTTCACAACCCCTTTCGTTTCGCTGTTTCTTCGAACAATACAAAGGCCGACATAACGTGAGGAAGTGTCATGGAGAGCCTCAATCTGAAAGTCGCTTTTCTGCTTGATTATTTGAAACTTTGCGTGCATTGCGATTATCTCACCACGAGTGTAGAATTCCAACCCAATTTTTGGTATGTAAATTGTATAGCGATCCCATTTCGAGTCATATCGGGTGATCCAGCCTGTAATTCCTTGCTCTTTTGATTTGATCACACGTGATCCCACGAAACCAAACTCATCTCGCTGCAGGTTCATCCCGTCGCTGGTCAGCGATGTGACTGGTATAAAATGCAGCATGTAACGGATCGCTGTTTTTTAGGAGTAAGCGCTTTAAGAAAAAAAGAAAAAGAGTTTTATATATTGCGATTCTGTTAGCGCTTTTGATGATTTAGAAATCTCAGAGCCAATGCGGCAAAAAATCTGAAAATTAAAATAAACGCTATTGAAAGCGATAAATTGCGTGTGATGTCATCGTGTCGGAGGTTAAAAACGGTCTCTGCATACTCTTTCGTCGTCATGTGCTTCATATCTAAAGGCGCTTTGATCAATTTCGCACATCCAATATCTGTGGGCGATTGGCATTTTGAAAAGATTAAGGCTCCGATCACCGCCAATGGATACCGATGAGGTGTGATGACATAGAACCACTGATAGATACGAGGAATCTCGTGTGCTGGAGGATTGAATCCGAGAAACAAAAAACAAATGGTGTTAACCAAAGTGCCTGTGAGCGCTGCCAGCTCAACTGTAGGCACCGCATACGCGATGAATTGGCCCATATACGTTGACAGGAGTAAATGTAAAGTGATTGCTAGCCAGTAGATCGATATATCGCCATAGGTTGTAAAGCCAAGTGCCGGAGAGAATATCGCGGTGTACAAAAGTGAGCTGCAAAGTACGTATGGGAGTTCCGCTACTGTCGAGCCAACAAAATACCACAATGCATTGTACGTTTGCGAGGAGCGTTCTCTGTAAAATGGCGACAGTTGGAATGACGCAAATGGAAGGACACCATTGAATGCTACGATGCCGAGAAAAAATGATGAAATAAATATCACACCGATACCGGAATTGATTTGCTGGAACGTATCCAGTCGGAATGTTGAGAAAATTGTGGCAAATGTCATTGCTAAAAACATTGTTATCACCAAACGGGTCAAATTGTACGCTGGAGTGCGGTAATACATTCTGATAAATCGAAGCGCCACAAAGCGCATCTGCACGAGCGAGGATGCCGCACGCTTGTTCTTGAGGTCAAAGGTAGTCGAGTTTTCCGCTGGTTGACCAACTCCCGCAATAGACAGTGTTTCGTCGAGAAATCGCTTTCTCTCACTTTGTTTGTAAATCTCAACAAAATCAATGGACGGGGTGTCGGAGCTACTTGTTCCAGCACCGATACATTCCAGCATCCAAGTGGCTGGATTATAGCCTGGTGGGAGCTTTTGGACGCCGTTGATCGCTTGAAAATGTCGAATTAATTCACTGCATTCGCTACCGAGTGCACCAAAGTACACAGTCTCACCTCCACGCTTGAGTAAGAGAAGATTGTCAAATAAGCTCAAAACCTTATACGATGGCTGATGGATGGTACATATCACTGTTCGCTTAGTGTTGGCGACGCGACGAACTCCGTCCATGATAAGCTTGGCCGCACACGCGTCTAGCCCACTTGTTGGCTCGTCTAGAAACAGTATACTGGGCTGGGCCGCGAGCTCCACGCCGATTGTCAGACGCTTTTTCTGCTCTACAGAGCTACCTTGAATAAGTCGGTCTGCAATGTTTTCCATCCCCAGTAGCAATAGACACTCTACAACAGAATCGCGCTTCATTTCGTCAGACACATCGCTACTTTGACGAAGAAATGCACTAAATGTCAGAGCTTCTCGGAACGTCGAAGTCTCAAAGTGAGTGTCCAATTGCTCACAGTATCCAGTAACTCGATGAATTACGTGATTTGCAACTTGGTAGCCATTTAATAAAATCTCTCCAGAAACGGTTCCTCGAGTCTTCCGCCCAGCAATCACATCCAATAAGGTGGTTTTACCGGCTCCTGATGATCCCATCAATGCGGTCATTGTCCCTGGCATCGCGTATCCAGAGATTCCGCGAAGAAGTTCAATCTTTCTTTTGGATGATTTTGGATCATTCACAGAGTATCGCAAATCCTTGAACGCCAATGTGATGGGAGTGAAAATGTCCGTGTATGGAACATTCACAACAGATTCATTGTGAGAATTGGCACATTTTGAAGACAGCTCGTTGGACGGCGTTTGTATATCCGGGTAGCCCATACATTCATCACTTTGTAGCTCTTTTGTCTTTGCACTGAGAAATGTTTCAAACTGACATAAAGTCAGTGCCAAGTAAGTGAGAAATATATTGAATATGGCGTAAACGACCAAAACGATCATTGTGTAGTAGATCCATTCGCGTGCAGACGGCACCTCTGCCACGCTCAAGTAATACTGACCCAATGTCTTCCCAAATTGCTTGCAGTAGTCAATATTATGGAAGACGCAAATGTCATATTGAGCGCTCCGATACTGAAGCACAGCCAATGCTCGAACACTCCATGCGATAGGATTAAGCCAATAGATCCATACCAAGTAGATGGGGATAGAGCCTCTTGACACAATAAATCCGGCAAACAGCACCAATAACATGATCATAACCATTGCCAGAGGCTTGGCGATGCTCGGATCAGCTGTTGCTGACGATAGGAATGTAAACAACGTGGAAAATGAAATGTGCGTGAGGATCAAAATGATCAAATAGAGCATGAATGTCACAACTTCTCGCACCATACCGCATACCCAGTAAATCAAACTTCCATAAAAGACACTCTCCACAATTCCCACTGGAATTTGTGCCACGACGACAGAGAAAACGTATGCGCCAGTCTGATAAAAATTCGATCGTCGTTGTCGATAAAAAACTTGTCGTGCTCGCATATGAACTGGAATTAGAGGAACATGCGTCAGCGCAAGGAACATAATCGTTGCGAAATAAATCCCCAATGAAATTTGAATATGAGTTGGATTCGATGCATCGTATGCTGTGCTATTGAGCACACCAACCAGTGTGGTCATCAGACATTTGCCCCGTATCATTCCAGTGTTTCGTATTAGTAAGAGTGACTCACGTTTGGTCAACGTCACAATATTCGCAAAGAAGGAGTTGCTGAATTCCGGCAGTGCTTCAAAAGAGTTTTTACTGACTTGACGATTTGATGCGTTCAACTGACGCATGATGTGGGCGTAATGTGAAGATTTGCGAAATGCGTTTGCGAATTCAGACGCAGTCATAGGAATCCGGGAATCAATGCTTGTCACTTCGTATTTTCGTTGCTCCGGGGTGCAAAGATCGAGCAGAAAATCTGCGAAATCCCGATGTGGAAGACATAGAAGACCCAATGCTGCGAAATATCTTGGTGCGTCGACACGCGGTCCATGGTATATAGTTTCTCCATCATTAAGGAGAATGATTTCATCAAACAATTCAAACACTTGGGGAGAAGGCTGTTGGAGGGCAACCACAATTGTCCGATCATGCTCATGAGCTATGCGTGCATAGTACTGCATAATGTCCATTGTAGCTGCACTGTCCAGCCCAGCACTTGGCTCATCCATCATAATAACCTGACGAAGTCCGCATTCCATCTCTGCGATTGTGAGACGCTTACATTCTCCACCGGAAAGCCCTCTGAGCATTTGATTGCCAACAACAGTATTTTTACAGTTATCAAGCGCGAGCCGTTTGATCACAGAAAGAGGATCGAGTGGAAACGCACTTGGAGCACTAGCACTATGCGACTGTTTTGAAGACCATGTAAAAGAACGCGAAAAATCCAAAGTCTCCTGTACCGTTAACGTTGGAAAATGACAATCGTTTTGTGATACATACGTAACGATCTGAGGAAGCTTTGCTTGCAGTATTGCTCTGCCGACTCCATTGTAAGTGGGCTCACCTCGCACTTGTGTGTTACTCTTCTCAACGAATCGACCACTGAGGTATTTAAGCAAACTCGATTTTCCAGAACCAGGATTCCCCAGCAATAATGTCATCGTTCCCGGCTTTAAAACTCCACAAAGCCCATTGAGTATCGTATGCTGCTGGACTCGCCGATTGGAGCACTGAAGAAATGGGCGTACAATAGGACTCCATAATGTAGTCGTCTCCTCCACTTTCACGATCTCTCGAGAAGCGATCGTGAGATCCTGATACCGGATCTCGACACCAGATCGAGTCTCATTTCTGACAATTTCGACTTCGACCCGATTTTCCTGCCGATATACAGCCGAATTGGGTCGAGTCGGTGAGCTTGATTCTCGCTCTCGCATTCTGTTTTTGCAAAAGTTACAGGGTTTGAACGATTCATGATCGAACTGCACTCCTTTTGTACGACACCTCCACGTCCATCACCTTTTCCATTCGATAAGGGTTTCGTGCTTTCTTTCAATACATTTGACCACGGAGAACCATTCTTTTTTATTTTAGTGCCACACCACGCCGCCTACTTTGTGCTCTGTGAAAGAAAGTGATTTGCAAGCCAATCGATGTTGGACAATACGATTGGAAGTATTAAAAGCAGGAAGCTGTGCTACTTTCTAATGACAATGCGAATGTAATGTGCAACTTGTTCGCTACACAATCAACAAATTGCTCAGATCGCTAACGTGGTACTTGATTACGGTCTGAAAAGTATAGTCGACATTTAGAAATCAACGCGATTAGAATAGAATCTGGCTATGGATTAGAGTCGATGGCGCATTCACTTGCTATGCTTAGTAATAGAACTGACTGAGTGTAATGTATATATGATACGTCCTACTGTGGAAGCACCGACATGTCAGTCAGTTGATTTGTTTTTCCAAAATAGAAAATTCACGAGATCAATCGCAAGAACGATTTATCATGTCATTTGATTGCGATAAAGTATAAGCAGAGTGTCAAATACAAGCAAGAGATGTGATTACGTGCTGTCCATCTGTCGTACGTAGCGTACATCCTACTCGCCTAGATGAGATGCGGATCAAGTTAACATCCGAGTAGTGAATTCATTCTGTCTACATTACTAGTGTATCGACTTAACGCGCTCTTCGATCTCTCTATCTACACACACGACTAAAAGCTCATCCATCATATCGCTTCATTAGTGTGGTGTATCTAGACACCTACCTTCCTTGACAAAAGTTCTGACCCCGCTGCTACCTTTCGAAAAGCACGAGCCTGTACCCTTTGCCCAGCTCTAAACGCATTTTTCTTCCGTGATTTTTTAAAGAAAGTATACAATCAGTCCATTGTCATACATTCCCAACAGCATCTTGTAGCAGTACTCTACTGCTCTATAGTATTCCAATCAAAGGGGAGTGCATAAAATCGACAATATGAATTCATCTTTTCCTTCCTCGGGTAACGATGGATGCCCATCTGGCATGCCTGGTACAAATAACGGAGGCTTAAACCCAACCAGTGGAACGCATACTCTTCCCAGCACGTCATTCCCTTCGCAAGCATCGGCTCCTCCTCCTCCTTCTTTGGCCCAGTTGACTCATCCAAATCATCACGCATCGACGATGCATCATCCTATCCATGGAGGACATGTCAATGCGCAACATAACACACACCATACTTCCTCTCTTCTCCACTCCTCTGGTCCGTCTTCCCTTCCTCCCCCACCACTCACTTCAAACCTTTCAAACGCTGGCGCAACACGCTCCCCTCATCATCATCTTGCAGGCTCTATACTCCACATGGGTGAGGGTCCCGGGGCTATTCTCTCGAAATCAGGCGGATCGTACTCAACATCTTCCAATCACTCCATTCCTTCATCCTCAACTGTCAGCGGCCTCATCAATCATTCAGTTCGATTAACTTCTTCGAATGGTGGAAGTAATGGCGGCTCGAATCCGAATTTGGAAAATAATGAGATGAATGCGTCGTCTAATTCACAGTATGGAATGTGTGGTCCAGCATCTACATCCCCACGACGGAATAGACATGATGGTGCTTCTGTTTCTCAGCAACAATCTTCATTAAACCAGCAATTCTCCATGAATCGCAGCATGTATGTCGATTTCACGCTTGAATCATTTCTCCTTATGCTTGTTTTACAGGAATAAAGAAGGACCGGGAAAGCAATTTGATTATTATAATCTCACTGCTCCGATGAATAGTAACGCTACCTCACCAAGTCCACCTTCGATCACCCAACACCAGCAATCTTCCAATGCATCGACATCTATGAACAATGTCGATAATACTCGTCGAGAGCTCCGGGTCGAAGACGCGCTGCTTTATTTGGATCAAGTGAAACAGCAATTCAACCACAAACCAGATATTTACAATCAGTTCTTAGACGTGATGAAGGATTTCAAAGCACAAGCGTACGTCTCTCATCTTGTTGCATTCTCTTTCAATGTGACCTGAATGCTGTCTAGTATCAACACGCCAGGTGTCATCATGCGGGTCTCCAAATTATTCCGAGGATATCCGAGCTTGATTTTGGGCTTTAACACATTCCTACCGCCAGGATATCGTATCCGACCAGACGGATCGCTTGCAGCTGCCCCGGAAGGAGTGCGTTTAGATCAATTGGATCATCCAGCTCCCAATTTGCCTCCTGCAGCACCACCATACCAGCAACCATCTCAAATGAACTCTTTTGGTGCCACAGTTGGCGCCAATAGCTCTGCTAATGGTAATAACGCGACGTGCCCCGGAGGTACCCTTTTCTGATCGAGAAGTTTCTAGCTCACGCGGTCTCTGTGTAGTCTCCAAGCAAGGCTCCCATTCACGATATCCTCTCACTGGGAAGCAGTCGTCTTTCACACAAGGTGATGTACTGCGTGCTGCATGCTGTCTCCGGTCTAAAAAAGGGTTTAGATGGCACTGCAATGACACAATCGTTGTCGTCGTTGGGCAACACCCACATCACAACTGGCAATCTTCACGGATCCACCAACCCTGTCGAGTTCGATCACGCCATTCATTATGTCACAACGATCAAGCAGCGGTTTGCCGATGAACCCGAGACGTACAAAGAATTTCTCGCAATTTTACACACATATCAACGCGAACAGCGATCTATTCGCCAAGTGCTGGATCAAGTCTCCTACTTATTTCGTGATCATCCGGATCTTTTACGTGAATTCACATTCTTCTTACCCGATGCAGTACAAGAACAAGCCAAAGAACGCCTGGATCTTGCAGCTGAAAAAGCACTACAACGCAAAGATCAAATGAATCGACCCAAGAGATCTCAAGGTCGGGCAGATCGATCTGGGAATCAAAGTTTTGTGAATTCATCGCATCTCTCGGTATCATCGTCGGCAGGTCGTAGTCAAGGAGACAATCACATGAATGTTTCGCTTTTGAATTCGCCTTCGAGTACGTCTGCCAAAGCGTATCGTAATTTCAACGACGGATCGGATGCCACAGAATACGGTTTGTCTTGCATTCTTTCAATCTATCGATCGGCTGGTAACGTCTTCTTACTGAGCACAGGTGATGCTATGCATTCTCCGTCGTACGAAGAGCGTGGAGAAGGATCAGAACGAAATGAAAGGGACTATGAACGCGATCGTACCAAAGCAATGTATGCATTACGTCGATCTAAACGACGACCATACAACACCAAAGAACGTCGATCAAAACTTGCAACACACGACGTCGTAGTCGATCAGGACGAATGGCATCTGTTCGAGCGAATTAAGCGTATACTTCCATCCCGGGATAATTGGCGAGAGTTCCTTAAATGCTTGGAGCTGTATAGTCAAGAAGTTTTGGATCGGAATGAGATGCTTTCACTCGTGAAAAACCTATTTGGAAGACATACGGATCTCATCAAAGAGTTTGATCGAATGTTGTGCTTACATGGAGAACTCAACTACCCGACAGAGATGTGGCCTTTTATCCCTTTGGCGGAAACGGATCTCTCCCAATGTCGTCGTGCAACACCTTCGTATCGAGGCCTACCCGCCAGTTATCCGGTCCCACCATGTTCCTTCCGGTCCGAATTGGAGAAAAGCGTATGCAATGACTTGTGGGTCTCGGTACCGACTGGAAGCGAGGATTTCTCCTTCAAAAATATGAGAAAGAATCAGTACGAAGAAGCGCTTTTCAAGTGCGAGGACGAGCGATTTGAAATCGATATGATTATCGATTGCAACACATCGACTATCAATGTGTTGGAGCCTTTGGCTCGCGAATTGGAGATTTTGAAAGAAGAGCCCAACACGGAAAACAAATTGTGGACTTACGTGATCGATCGTAATTTATTTCGAGTCACCCATTTGAATGCGATTTCGCGGATCTATGGTGAGGCTGGGACGCAAATACTCGAAATGCTTCGAAAATATCCTGCTGGAACCATTCCAATCATCTTGAAGCGGCTCAAGCAGAAAGATGAAGAATGGCGACGTGTACGTCAAGATCTGAATAAGCAATGGAAAGAAGTGAATGAGAAGAATTACCATAAATCGCTGGATCATTCTTCGTTCTATTTCAAGCAGAAAGATAAGAATCAGACCAGCAGCAAAGTACTTTTATCGGAAGCAAAAAAAAAGTTGGAAGCATCCCAAGAACGCATACGGCAGCTGGCAAACGATGAAGCTGAGAAACACGAAGATAATTCACAAATCATGACCGAATCGGATGAGCGGGAAGTTGCTGAAAGTATGATCAAAACGGAAGCCCCTCGCGATGAAGACGTTAAAGAAGGCATTGAGGAGATCAAATGCGACATCAAAGTGACAATCACATCCCCAACATCACCGAGAGATTCTCCACTTCTTCAAACAAATACGGCTCATTTTCAGTACAAATTTACCAATGTCCAAATCCATCGTGATGCATACGGACTGTTATCGTACGCCGCTGAGAAAACACTTGGCTGTTCTAGTGACAAGGAGAAGGTCGCAAAGGTGTGGCAGTCGTTTTTCTTCCCTTTCTTTGGTCTACAAAAAGAATGGCTTGTTCAAAAACCACAGCCAACCACAACGACGCTGGAGAAAAAGAAGATTGTACGGCCAGAGACTGAAGTCGCATCTGATTTTGGGAATGGAATCATTCAGTATTACGACACTCGTACCAAAGTTTATGTGGTGAATCTATCAGTAGGACAAGGATTTCTCCAACCAAGTGCAATCACAATCCAAGAATCATCAGACTTCCCGCCCGACTTGCCCGTGTCCGACGACTCTGACGAAGCTATTAATGCAGAGAAGTGTGCAATCACTTTGATTGGAGATGAACACGCCTACCTATTCTTACGACTGTATCAAATGCTGCACCATCGCCTTGAACGTGCATTTGAGCTATGTGAAAAGGCCAAACGGAATCGATATCGTCGTACTATTAATCCAGCCGCACGAGCGTTGGCCCATTCTCGTCATTCCTTGCAAGAAACCGCGGCAAAGGACGAGACTGTTGGCGATTACCAAGCATTCCTATCCAAATTGTACGGCGTCATTGGCGGCTGCGTGGATAATACCAAATATGAAGATTGCTGTCGTGGGCTGATGGGTTCGACTTCATATTTCTTGTTCACAATGGACAAATTGGTAGCGTTGATACTGAAACAGATGCAACAGCTGGCGATGGATGAGACTTCGGTTGAATTACTGGTGAGACGATTTTTCCTGCTCGAATGTTGCGGCAAAACTGATGTTTGAGTACTTTTTGTAGAAACTTTTCAACGAGCAATGTGCAGCCAAAAGCTTGCATAACTCACAATACGATTACCATAGCTACGTGAATAAGACCAAACCGATTCTCGAAGGTGACAGTACCTATCGTCTAAAGTACCAACCAGGTGTACTCCGACAAACGCCTTTGGATTTCAACCCGTCAACACCGGGGAAGGTGGGGATGGGATCCATGTTCAAAATATGGGCTCCATCACCCCGCGTACGTCAGCCAGAAGCTAATCAGTGGCTAATTGAACCCACGCTCGTCATTGAGCATCTTGGCTCACTCGATGAAGACCATGATGATGATGTGAATATGACTTGTTCTGGAGAGAATCCCACAGAAAGTTTGGCCGCAACTCCGATATTTGAGTCGTCCTGCCGCGACTCTAACGAAGATGGCGAGACCGATTCGATGGATCCACGTATTGAGATGGCTGAAGGCGAAAGTAGCGATGACGAAACAAATAATGTATCCACTTCGGAGGAAGATGAGACTAATGAAAACGTAAAGCGCTCGGGTAAGCTCATCTTCACGCCATACTCTTCTCTTGAACTGATCAGTGTTTTGTAGTCAAGGAAACGATTCTCGGCAAGCGACCTCGTGATCTTCAGAGTGATGAGGAAGGATTGGATGAGCGACATGGACGAGAAATGGCCATTGATGACACTGCTGCTATGATTGTTACTGAAAGAATCGAAGAGGTAGCAGACTGTATCGAAGGTATGGACGAGCGGAATACAAATGCAGCAGAGTGATTGCAACGATTTGTTTTCACAAAGTGGGCGGAATGCTTGAGAATGCATGTAGCGATGATTTTAGTCGTTTCGACCAATCCTGACAATTTATTAGTGGCATACTTATGACCAGTGATGTAGTTCGGGTATGACAATCCGTGTGAAAGCTGTTGTGAGGAAAATGATAATTATGCTCTTTAATAACGAATTCTGGAAAGATCCGAGTGACTATCAATTCATAGGATGTGTCGATTGATTTGGTATATCCGTACGTTGAACCCATTTCCGACGATCAAGAAAGACGTAGGTACAGATATGCAATTTTTTGCACGTAAAGGCAACGAAATAGATTCAAAGATACAGGTGTCGGTAGTACAAGGAACGCACTGCCGAAAAGGCCAATTCCCTTGGGCGCAGTGTTAGAAAGATCATAGACTTTAGGTATGCATTCACTCATCACACTTGAAGTTGTCGTGTGAAAATAATCCTGAATCATCTTATACATTGTGTAGGGTTAATCACAGGCTTTATATATGCGACATTGCAGTGAATGCGGCTGAAGACTTGTATCAGATTTACATCAAGTATCACGGGCTATTGGTTGACGGGATATAAGTGCTAGTCACGTCGACTTGACAGCCAAATAAACAAAGACCCGATGAGAAGCCTTTTCATGGCTTGAATCCCGCCAAGTATAGAATGCGTGTCGCTGAGATATTCGATATGTCAGCCGTTTCATCATTGCGCGTATGTTCAAAGCGTGATTGACGTCATCACGTAGTGCGCTGCTTTTATATTGTGGCTCTTCTCTGTCCCTTCAAAAACTTTGTGAACGAGCTCGTTTTAAGAAATGAACACGAACATCGTGCTACTACTCGCACCAAATCCATAAATGTACATTTCTATCTGCCCACTCGATAACTGTTTACCAGACTGCATCTTAAATTAGCGGCGAATATTGCAAAAAAAAAAGCACCACTTTGGTCGGCTTCATCCCTAAAAATGCTCCCATGTAGTAGAGTGTATGCAGAACAAGCGATTCTCCCCTGAATTGCAGGCCCTTATATAGCCGGCAAATTTAGAGTGAGTCTCGTTGTCAAAAATTAAACCTTTTCAGCTTGTATAAGAAAGTCATGTTCAGAAAATGGACTTTCCTATACTATTTCTACCGGTCTTATCATGCCACATTTCATGTGGAGCTATTCATAGGTTCCCTTTGCCGAATTACTGGCTGCATTATTCGATTGCAAAGATGAGGATCAACGTCATCTATTATGCTGTGATATGCATGAATTCTCCAAAGTTTACAGTCTGTAGCCGCATGAATAAGGAGGAACGCGTCATCACACTAAATAGCGAGACGTTTGATACAGTGCTGAGCTTCACTGAAATGGTCATGGTCGCATTTGTCGCGGATGTGCGTATTCACGTAATTACGCTAAATCTCACACCGTATACTGACATTATGTGTCCAGACTTGTAGAATATGTACTCTGGTACACAAAGAATATGAAAAAGCAGCGAAACAGCTACGGAAGGAGAAGATTCAGGTGACTTTAGCGAGAATTGATGTCGGTAATTCGACTGATGTCGCAGAGCGACTTGGCATCAAACGAGTTCCATCGTACAAACTCTATGGGAGTAATGGGAAGCGCTCGGTGGATTACAGAGGAATCCGAACCGCGGATGCGATAGTGAAATGGATTAGACTCTTTGAGGTGAATTATGTCAGCAACAAGGAAGAGCTTGCTGAATTTCGGAAGAAGCACAAAGACGTTTTACTGGCGAGTATCCCTGGTGACGACGAGAGTACCGCCAAAGTCCTGACTAAATTGCCATTTCATGATCTGGGAGTTGCTATTGCAGCGTACGCTGGATCCAAGTCGGACCTTATGAACATGATTGGTTTGGATGCACCGATTGTGCTATACCGAGATTCAAACGGGATGCCTGCGTCATATAATGGAGATTTTGCAGATGCGGCACTCTTGAAATTTATCAAAAGTCATACGTCTTCTTCGTTGATGACGTTCTCGCGAGACAGAGCCGGTGAGATATTTGGTGGAGATCGCAAAGAACATGTTTTGATATTCTACGATTTTGCTGACAAGAATGCTAAAGCACTGAAATCAACAATACGGAGTATTGCTACAGATCATGAAGAGCTCGATATGGCATATGTTCTTGTATCAGCGGATGAATATTTTCTTCTCGAAAAGTTCCGAATACGGAGAAATGAATTACCGGCTATCTTGCTGATCGATGCAAAGAAGGCGACTAAATCGTACCATTTCCAACGGCAAGGACAGGATCTGAATTCAGCAATTGATAGCAATCTGGTGGATGAATTGATCAAGTTTGTTCAGACATTCCGTTCTGGCAAGCTGACTCCTTCTTTGAAGTCTTCTGAGCCTGTCGACGACAGTGACGAAAAACTAAAACAAATTGTGGGCTCACAATTTCAAGAACGTGTGATGAAAAGCGATAAGGACATATTGTTGATATTCATAGCACCGTGGTGCTCCTACTGCAAAGCACTTTCATCGATATATACGCATCTTGCTGACAAGTACTCTGGCGTCGATAGCATTATGATTGCAAAAATGGATGCGATCAAGAACGACGTGGATCACCCGGAGGTAAACGTGGTCGCATATCCAACTGTGATGTTTTTCCCTGCTGGCGACAAGAACCATCCAGTCAAATACGAAGGCCATCGTGACGTTAAAAGTTTTGTCAAGTTTTTACAGTCACATACACAATACTTTGCTCAGAAGCTACACCACGAGCTGTAGGAGACCGTCTTTATCATTTTACAAAAGCGGTCAGGGTCGTTTTCGACCGGCAAGGGTTGACTAGCATGCACATAGTTCCCATTTGGTAATGTTAAGAGAAACCTCATTCTGACTCTGTGAAATAGCTGTCATTTCTGATCGAAAGCAGAAAAGCAGCCTGCGATGATGGCCGCATCGAGCAGTGGATGCATCGAATCCATCCCTATATCTGGTTCATGCATCAATCTTGACTGAAACTCGTTCAATCGTTTACAGCACCATGTCACGTATTGAATTCAGGAGTAGCTTCTAACGCTTGTCGTCGCCTAATCCATCTTCTATAGGAGCACGCGTCTATCTACACCAAGCGAATCGAAGTATCTGTTGAGTTGCGGAATCATTGGGAGCCATATAGACATCGCTGTGAATGAATCTCCTGGCGATAAACAAGCTCATTCAGGCGAGTTGTACAAACTGACACATGCACGCTTACACCGTGCTTTGATGGCTCAGCGCATGCAGTATCATATATTGAGCTTCCGATGCAAATGAATACTGTAACTTCACGTTTTGACTACTTCCATCAGACACATTTTAAGCTACGACAGGTGTAAACACGTTGGCTACATGCTCCTCCCGATATCCCACATGAGCACAATTTTTTTTCTTGTCTATGGAACGAATGAATAGATGGCAGTGACAATCTCGAAGTGAAATGGCCTCCATATACAAATTCAGAACAAATTTGATATCTCAACACCCTAAAAAATTGCTTTTAAAGGTCAATAAATTCATATCAATTGCATCCATACTAATGCTCTCACGATCGCTTTCTCATGGATCATCGGCAATCGTGTAGATAACACAGCTAAAGGAAGGCGGCATGTTCTTCATGTTTATAGTGTCGAGTGGATTGTACCTTAATCGGTAAAACCTTCTGGATGACTTTTATCGAGCTCGCTAGTTTGAGCTTGAGCCGTGCACACAACTTGCGCAAGAGTGGCACTCTGAGCAATCTCACGAAGCACTATAGAGTGAATAATGAGCTATCGCATGATTATTTAGCCATGTCCCACCCACCAGAAATGAATTCTTGTCGTGTTTGTCGAAGTTCGTGCGTTGGTAGGGCGCTGAACCAGAGAATTGGATCATGCAATGGGATGGACTGTGCGCAATTTATCTGTGTTTTTTCCAAGCTGACCAGCTCACTGTCATCCCTGTCACCAATTTCGTACCCCGAGGAGCCACTAGCAGAATACTTGATCGCATTGAATGACGTAGGATACGAAATGATCGACAAATTGTGAGCTGAATGGCGACGTTTTGCTCTCGAGAGCATCAGGAAACACTACTATGCGCATGTTAGTCATAAATGGAAGTGCACAGGTATCACATAAACTTTCCTTTTGGAGTTTACTGCATACTTTGTCATGCTGCACAAGGTATTGCTCGTATTGGCCGATAGTTTCGACCAGGATTTCGTCCATGTCACCTATATTACCGTGATTGACTCAAGTGTAATAACTTACATTTTAAAGGCTTTTAATGAAAGAAAGGCATAGATGCGAAGAGCCTTCAGGGATAAGTTCAGAATACTAATACAGCAAAATAACTTATATTAATTACAATTATGGGCTGACACTTGACTGCAACTGAACAGCTACTTCATCTACTGACAATTCTTCAGCTTCATTTCCAAACATCTCGCTTGCATCCATAATGACGTGATGGGGTCATTGAGAAGATGCACTTGATGTCCATGAATTGTCGCAATCTGATTGCAGTCGATAATATAAGCCGCTTGATTCCGACCCGGCACGAAGTCCCGCTTCTCCTCGCTCTTCCAATTTCCAGTTGGAAGCTTATCCAGGTGCATTTGCAACATCTCCTTTTCGTACTCAGAATCCTTGAGCTTCACTTTCAGCATGTTCACTTGCATCCTCAATGGCGTGATGAGGCCATTTTCGGGATGCATTTGGTATCCATGCGCTGTCGCTCCTTGTTCACGTTCGTTGTTTCCATCTGCTTCGATTCCAGTTGTACACCTGCTTCTATCGCATTTATTAACTCGAGATGATTTTCCATATAATGCCTGGAGTCTTTAAGCAGTGATCTTGACTTAACTGCCTCCGTTTTCAGCTCCATGTCTTCCTGCATTATACTCTTCATCTTCAATTCGTCTTCTTCGTGTTGTAATTGGTTTGAGCGAATCGCCGAATTGCTCACCTTGTCCGTTTCCGCGGTTTGTACTCCAGTTGAGACGAAAGTCTCGGTAACACGTGTCTGCTTCATTTCATCCAGTTGTTTCTGTTGCGTTCCCATATAAGCTTTTGAGTCTTGGAGCATGGACTTTGGCTTGAGCAATTCCAGTTGAAGCTGCTCATGCCCATCCTTCATTTGCTCCAACTGCATCCCATCTTCTGCGTAGATCTTCAACGCATCGTCCAGCTTCTTTTGACATATGGCGTTGCGTGTTCGACTAACTTCCAGTCGCTTGTTTCGTTCTTCTGCATCCGCCTTCAGTTTGCATACTTCATCTTTCACAGCTTGAAGCTGATTCGTTCTTCCAACCAATGCGCGTGACAACTGCGTGTTTTCTCTCTTCAGCCTCTCCATTTCGCTCAGACGCGGTTAAGTCGTCATAATTGGAGTTGGACGCATGATGGAAGCACGGGTTGTCGTCGATGTCGAAGCCGCTCTAGGACTTGGTGTCACAGCCGCACCCGCCCTACTGACGGAACCAGTCCCACTATTCATCGGCGGTGATGCTCGTTGGCTGTTTTGCATGTGTGGCCGGGACGCGAGATGGTGTTCCGTTTCTTGGTGCTGTCGTTCGTGTCGTTGGTAGTCGAGGGGCGCGCTGTCGTATTGGGATCCGCGCAGATGTCTCCGTCGATGCTTCCCGCGTCACATACCCACCGCCGACACGCTTCATCGTCGACGGTGTCACGTTTCTCGCCGGTGTCGTCATTGTTGGTGTCGTGCTCTTTCTCGCTCGCTGCATTTGATAATTGATTAGTTATTACACTGAGTAGCAATAAGAAAGGATACGTGCACATTTTGACCTGTTGGGCCAAGTCTCTTAGCATGACTGCATGCTGATTGGCGATATTGACGAATGGAAAAGGCCGCAGTTGTCGGAGTCGAAATGGGCGCATTAGATGGAATCGATGGATATATTTCATTTTGTGTGTCGTTTGCAGCAATTCGCTCATTGCAAACGACACACAGAATGAGATATATCGATCGAATACTGCAACTATTGCATTCATTCCATGCGGCATTGCTATTTTTAGAATTGGCGACGATGTACCGTGGATTCCAAAAGTACACAGCGGCGACTATAGGGTCCGTACCCAGCTCAGTCGGTTAAGCACTTAAGCGCACGGACCCCCTGCCGGAGGTCGTTAGTTCGATCCCCGGCAGTGTGGGCAGCGGTTTGAACCCACCCAAGCAATAAGCTTGGAAAATATCTGCCTCCCTAGGTTTGAATCAGACTTAAGTGACATTCACACGGTCAGGGGCTCATGATAGAATAAGGAAGGTAGTTAAAGAACCAGATAAACACTGTAATGAAATCCTTGAGAAAGTAGCGGCGACTCGGACATTGAATATGCTGGTGCTTTTGCACACAGACATGTGATATTGATATATACTTTGCAAATGAAACCATTGTAGTTAAGTGACTCGGTTAGAACAGCACAAGAAATGTATGCTTCTTTATAATTACATATCTAGTCGCAGTCTACTACCAAAAGTGCAACTCGCACGAACTTCAATCCAGCGGCATGAGTCCGTTTCAGTACAGCTCGCCTTCTAAGCAGTATTTATGTTCTATGCTCCCTCTCGATCAGCGCACTTGATCTTTTCTTTTTGTACGACTTGATGGGTCCGCCAGTTGAGAGGAAAGCTCGTTTTATGGTGAGCAGCTTCACTTGCAACGTATTCGTCCAATACGGCAACCAAAGTATAAGGATCACAATGTAAACTCAGCGATATCGCTCCTTTGGATGACCTCAACACCGGTGCTCCAGTGTTTCCATGAGATCGAAATACAAGCAAAAAAGGAGTCCATTTTCGATGTGTGATTCACACGCAAATGCCAACTTGGAGGCGCTGTGAAGACCGTTTTGGGATTTTTCATAAGAGCTTGCGCTCGATCGCATCACAGGAGGCGACGCAGCTGTACTTTTCAGCTTCCATTCTCCACCTCGGCGATAGAAATGGGTCGCATGTGCTACTAGCCCTTTGCTAAGTAATCGACGGATCCAAGAAAGGCGGCGTCCTTCCAACAATTTTGTCTTGAAATCTTCACAACGTTTACATGTCTCCAAATTCTGCGATTGGACTCTTTCGATTCTCAAGGCTTTTGAATGGAGGAATGCGTATGTTTTCGAAATCACTCGAAAATCTCAACTTTTCAGTACTCTAAAACCAAAATCAACCTAGACTCAAAAGCCTACTAACTTAGTATTCGTGATGAGGTTTTGGATCCTCAAGTTTAACAAGGTCATCGGATATGTGCGAAGCAGGACGGAAATCCGCTTGCATGCTCTCCCTCTCGAGCTTACGATCGGTCGCAAGTCATTTTCATCTGCAAATACGGTGTATGGAATTCAGGATTTCTTGAGAAAATGGAGAGCATGAACGCTTATTTCCTCTCATTTCTAGGATGTTGTGTGCATGCTACTGTTAAATCTCCCTGGTCAAGCGAATTTCGTCGTATCCCTCTCGATCAACCTCAAGTGCGACCTCACCCTCCACGAGTGTATTGAGTAATTTATGGCTTGCGAGTAGAGTGAATGACTTACTCGAGGATTTGAGGATACTGACAAGTGCTCGATCGTTTCACGTGATCGGCTTTGGGAACGGCTTTGTGTGGCGCTCGAACGAAATATCTCGACGCATACATCCGCAGCTGATGCTCATGATACCTCCAAAACTACGCAATCAAGCCAAATGACGGAAATGGAGGCAAATGATCAAGTCAAAAAATTAAAGATATTCTCCATACTGTCACGGCTAACACGTGGATTGATGTATCGAACTGAATCGAACCGAGCTCTATGAGTATATTGAGTTGTATATCTACCAAGGGGATTTAAAGAAGACTCACTGTGATGGATTTATAATGGATCATGTCGATCGAGGGCACCCGGATTGTGGAGTTCTTACCACACACAAAATACTGGAAAAAGATGCGGAAAATGGCGCAAAAGCATGCACTGGTTCTCGTATAGAAAGCGTCATAAAAGGGAAACGACATCTTCAAGTGAGATCGAATGAGAGAGTGTTTTATGCTTACTTGCCAAATGGACACATTGCAAAAGATAAAAAAGCTATTGGAACAAAACATGGAGTTTATTGGAGCGGAAAACCTCGAGCAGAGATCCACTCTACAAATGAAATAAGTATTGATTCCAGGATCGAGCGCTGATTTTGATGATGGTAAGTGCGGAGAGACATATGACAGTCATGAACGGCCAAGTGGGCGTGGAGGTGATGGATTTCCATGTATAGGGGAATTCAAGATCCCACCCAATACACCTCCTGGAATGTATGAAGCTGTTTGGTACTGGGAATTTCTGGCTCGATGATGAACATCAGTATGTCGATCAAGCTCAAGCGAGTGGTTATAGTGGAGCCTCTTATCACTTATGTTTTGAGTTTGAAGTGATCTCTGACAAAGACGAGTCAGAAGGACGCAAGGGTCTCAATTTTGACATTGATGTTCCTAATGCTAGAGAAAAGAATTGTACACTTTACAGATACATATATGTAACTTTTGCTTACTAAACATTAGTAAATGCTCTTCTTTCCTGACTGTACTATTGCAACGTTTACTTTGTACTCTGACTTATACGTGTGAGATGCTTCTAATTGCTCAATGAGTTTGAATGAAAAGTGTATGACGTATATGAGTGCCACGCACACTGAGTATCAAAAGTCTGTACGATGCGTACGATGTGAAGCTTGAGTCGATTATATGAAGTACAGAGCCAGATGGCGCATCCGTTAGTCAGATGTCGTGCAAGCAAAAGACTATCGATTTGCTGACAAAGATTCGCAATATGTTGAGATATCTCATTATCAGAATATCTGAGACGCATCGAAGACTTTGAACCGAACGGATGTTGCGATACGCTGATAGCTATTGGTAAGGATTGATCGTACAAATTGGAGGTACAAGCTGACAGTGTACCATCTGATGAGTTTGTGAAGCTCGTGTACAGTAAGAGTGAGGCTACAGCGAGCTTCTTCCAGTCATGAAGGATGAGTTTATTGTTAAGGTATCCACATACTTTGATCAAATGGAACGCATCAACGCAAGCAGATATGATGACTTTTCTCCTGTACCGACTTGGTGCTGTATTGGATGTCTGAGGTACACAGCAGCATGAATTGCATTCGCAAAATGAATGAAATCTCCGCTGAATCAAAAAGACTGGTTCAAAAAGAGCTCTATTGCAGTTACCGAGAAACTTTGTATAAAAGTCGGTAGGAAACCCCATAAAGTATCCGGCAGGCCAAATACAAGCGATATTGCACTTCTGAAAGAACCATCTATTCTCTATTGGTGACTTTGGTGGTGCGCTTGTACTCATGGTATTGCTTCAGATGCTAATTGTATATCTTGCAGCGCTTCTTCTAGTCGCACACAGATCTCCAAGTGCGGGAAATTGATTTGTGCTTTTTTCAATACACCTCGAAGAAACAAACGGGCCGCATGCAAAGCCTTTTTTGAAGCTTGGACTTGATAACCAGCAGCTACTTGCAACGCCGCATCACAGACTTTCACCACTTGCTCTTCATCTTTTTCCCAATTTGCTGTTTGTAATGTACGAGATACCTTCAAACGACATTCAAGCGCCTTCTCTTGCCTGCCGACACCATCATTGAAATGCGCATAAACTTGCCAGAGCTTCGAATTATTAGTCGCGACTGACGTAATGCGGCCCAGCAACTTTGCAAGTTCATCCTTGTAATGCGACTGCAGTACTCCTTCATTCTCAAACACGATCGCATTGACCAACCAAGCAAGAAGCTCATGATCCACAGGGCGATTGTGTTTTGAACGTAAATCAAGGAGTTGATGTTGTGCGTAGATCGCATCACCGTATTTTCCAATTTCTACAGCACACCAAGCTAAATTCTCCCAAATTTGCCACATGAATCGCTTTTGTTTGACCGCTTCCTGGAAGACCGAGAAGGCTTCAGCAAAGTGTTTTTGTGTCATATGTATGGATCCAATGTTACCCCATGCTTCCGCGTTGTCAGGATCTAGCTGTACGACCCGTGTGAATGACTGCAACCCGAGATTCCAATCGCTTGCTCGCATGCCCAAAACACCCAAAAGAAACCACGTCTGCATGTGCATCGGATGTATCCGTAGACTCTCTTCAAAGTGTTTGATTGCGGACGGAATATCGTTCGCTTCAAACGCTGCTCGTCCTAGCGAGCGTTTAGCCCGTGGATATCGGTGCTCAGAAAGCTCCCATGCAGCCTCAAAATGAGACATTTCGCCGGTTAAGTCTCCCAAACAACACCATAAGAAACCACGTCTGCATGTGCATCGGATGTATCCGTAGACTCTCTTCAAAGTGTTTGATTGCGGACGGAATATCGTTCGCTTCAAATGCTGCTCGTCCTAGCGAGCGTTTAGCCCGTGGATATCGGTGCTCAGAAAGCTCCCATGCAGCCTCAAAATGAGACATTTCGCCGGTTAAGTCTCCCAAACAACACCATAAATAAGGCGTTGGCTCGATCATAATACGTTCACGAACAAGAGCTTCCGCCTTTTTCTGCTGATCCAAAATCCGATAACAAATGATCACTTCATCCCAAATTTCCAGCTCTTTGAATAATTCCAACGCACTTGCTGCCGCACCTAACGCAAAGTATCGTTCCGCTAAATCTTTTTTCAGCGCAAATTGCGGCGGAAATGCTAATGCGTAAACGTGCGCCATACGTTCGATCGCTGGCGTCATATCCTCCAAGGAAGATGGAGTTGCTAGCTGGGTTGAATGTTGATCCACAAGCGCTTGTATCTGCAAAACGGCACGCTCACGGCGTTTAGAAGTCTGACACTCGAGCCAGGCTCGTTCTAACAGAGCAGTTGCGTGCACCATCCAGTTGTTTGGTTGCTCAAGCACACAAGCAATATACGCCATCATTTCTTCACGAGTCAAAATATCGTTCGGATTGTTATTTTTCACGTCCAGACAGAGCGCCAGTAAAATAATTTGATCGATGACAAGTAGCTTTTCTCGTTCCGGACGTGTGTCATCTTCAAATTGAATCTGTTCCAAAAGAATATTTTCTGGATCTGCTTGATCCAAAGTGACGACTGCATTTTGGTCGAAATGAGTTTCTGATTGGATAGGCTGCTTTGAGCGCAGCGTCTGATTGGAGCTTGCGAGTAATACCATTTGTGCGACACTTTTTTGCTGGAACTTTGTCTTTCTTCCGATGGCGCCACTGAGCTCAGCAGTGAGACCGGTAAGAATTTGTGCTTTTGCAAAATTTTCTTTCCCGCGATTTTCTTTATCAAAAAAATGCTGGGCAAGACCCCATTCCACGTAGAAGCGAGCAAGTATGGAAGATCTCTTCCGGTTCTGCTGAAATAATTCTTCGGCTTCTTTGTATGCCGAAAATCCAGCATTTACTTCATTCCATAGAGTGTCGCATGCTGATTTTGCAAGCAGTATCCTTTGATGCGCTAGGGAAGCACGCGCATTCCACCATGATGCTGAAGTGACTTGTCGGACGATTTTCATTACTTCTTCATCACATTGGATGGAGCCGATCCAGCTACTTTGACTCCAGTTTCCAACGGCTTGCAGCAAACAGCGTGCCAATAGCAATATCTCCAGCCTTCCACATGTATTATATGGATACTCGCCATCTACCTGCAATGCCACACATGCAAAGGAGCGATAGTTTATTGTATCTCTTGTGAACGAAATCTACGCTTCTGGTGGGTGACTGAGAGCATATCCAATGTGAATGCAGCACTTTGATGTACTTTCCTTCGCATATATACTTGCTTGCCAGGATTATATCGCTGATCATTTTACTTTCTTCCAAGGTAATGAGAGCTATTTGCGATAGTCTATCCTTCAGAAGACCGATATGCTGTGCGTCAGATTCCAAAATCACCCCTTCCATATCGCGTATCAACGAAGGTACGCAGTATTTGCGTTCATCAGCATCGGATCCTTTTGCGGCCAATGTCGTGTCATCCATTCGAGTATCAGTAGCTATGTACGTATAGTGTACACGTACTTGATGTGAGGTCTACGTGGATGTAACAACACATCAACACAGGTTCATTACATAAGTGACTCAATTATCGCATTTAGAATATCGAATCCTTAGATTTTGGCCAATAACGAACATGAGACAGTACTAGAGGTCTCACAGCCCAATAATCTGCAGCAAGCAATGAAATCAAAGAACTGATTGAAAGCTTGCATAACTTGAAAGTTGAAGTGTAGAAATTTAGTATAGTGCATCATAGTGATATTAAGTGTTATTACAGAAACGGATCTGATACTAGTTCTTGTACTATCGAACGCTTTTTCGGACTACATAGTTGCTTTTAAATTTTGTCACTAATTGCAAATTCTTTATGCGACACAAAGAACAATGAGAAATTCTATTTGAACGCTGATTCTCGTCTGTAGCAGCTGCATGAAGAAGAGTGTGACCGCATAACTTCATCACAGAGCTATGTGGAGCGATTTTAAATAGCTGTTGTGGCAATTAAAGAGATCAGATGACGTTATGGTGCTTTCGAGAATCCGCTGAGGAAACCGTGCACTTCTCAGCTTTGATTGTCGATGTGCCTGATGATCGTGTCTAGTCTGCAAATGGAGCATATTTGATACGCACTTAAGGTATGCTTTCTTGTACAATTATATTACAAGCACTAGTAATAATGATATTTGACTGTGTACAGTATACCGTGGTGCTCAGAATTGAGATATAAGTAAGTTGTAGCCCTATAACTTTTAGTCGAAATAGTATTTGACAAATATAAAGTTATCATTCTCTGGAATGACTCCAAGTGTAATAACTTACATTTTAAAGGCTTTTAACGAAAGAAAGGCATAGATGCGAAGAGCCTTTAAGGATAAGTTCAGAATACTAATATAGCAAAATAACTTATATTAATTACAATTATGGGCTGACACTTGACTGCAACTGAACAGCTACTTCATCTACTGACAATTCTTCAGCTTCATTTCCAAACATCTCGCTTGCATCCATAATGACGTGATGGGATCATTGAGAAGATGCGCTTGATGTCCATGAAATGTCGCTATCTGATTGCAGTCGATAATCCAAGCCGCTTGAGTTCCAACCCGGCACGAAGTCCCACTTCTCGTCGCTCTTCCAATTTCCAGTTGGAAGCTCATCCAGGTGCATTTGCAACATCTCCTTTCTGTACTCAGAATCCTTGAGCTTCACTTCCAGCATGTTCACTTGCATCCTCAATGACGTGATGAGGCCATTTTCGGGATGCATTTGGTATCCATGCGCTGTCGCTCCTTGTTCACATTCGTTGTTTCCATCTGCTTCGATTCCAGTTGCACCTCCTTCGATCGCATCTATTAATGCGAGAGGATTCTCCATATAATGCCTGAAGCTTTTTAAGCAGCGATCTTGACTTGACTGCCTCCGTTTTCAGCTCCATGTCTTCCTGCATTATACTCTTCATCTTCATTTCGTCCTCTTCGTGTTGTAATTGGTATAAGCGAATCGCCGAATTGCTCACCTTGTCCGTTTCCTCTGTTTAACACGTGTCTGCTTCATTTCATCCAGTTGTTTCTGTTCCATATAAACTTTCAAGTCTTGGAGCATGGACTTTTACTTGAGCAATTCCAGCTGAAGCTGCTTATGCTCATCCTTCATTTGCTCCAACTGCACCCCATCTTCTGCGTGGATCTTCAACGCCTCGTCCAGCTTCCTTTGACATATGACGTTGCGTGTTCGACTAAGTTCCAGTCGCTTGTTTCGTTCTTCTGCAACCGCCTTCAGTTTGCATACTTCACCTTTCACAACTTGAAGCTGATTCGTTCTTTCAACCAATGCGCGTGACAACCGAAGCGCAAAACTGACTTGAAGTTGTATGTAATGGTGTTGCTGGAATCCTGCTTATCTTGATACAGTCAATATCGAGCTGGAAGCTTTAGTGGTATAAAACGCGATGCCGGGGAAGACGGTAGGTACAACCGAAGAGGAGATTTGTGGTCGATGACTACGTGGCCCTATCAAGCTTCATGAGGATCAAGTAAACAGTAGCATATATACACAATCACTACGCTTTCTACCGCGTACTTCACGGCAATCTGTACCCCATCTTGACATCTGATCATCGTACGACCAAAAGTGAGAGTGTCAAGGAGTTTGATACATCGTATACGATGTCGATGGGACGTGTATGTTGCTGTCTTGCATCTATTCTCCAGCAAATCTCCATATAAAGCGTCATCCGATCAGCTTATTAAGCTTTTATTGAAAAAATTCGCTACTATGCGTGTCAGTCTAGACGGGAACAATCCGTAAAAATTGCACCACAAGATCGACGATACTACCTGCTTGAGTGACAGAAAGCATGGAATGGAGAAAAGGAATCCAGGAAAGCGTGGCTCTGCTTATTGTATCATTATAGTTTCATTGGAAATAGAAGTCAGTTGCAACAGCGGACTTGTATACAGCACGCAAAGAAGAAATGCCAAAGTTTGCGAATGGCTAGTATCCTTGACCAATTCATCCAGTCCAGCACGCCATTCTCCTGACAATAGATTGTCGTGGTCAGTCGGATAAACGACAAGTATACTCCAGCCTCGACGAATACATTGAGAAACGTTTCCACCACCTCCGAAACGAGACATTGGGATCACAGAGGTACGCTACTTCCATAACCACTTTGTCGAGAGTGTTTTTTATCACGCTTTCTGCTGTACATGTGGCTGTGTCATACAAGTATTGTTTCTTTTTATGAAACCAGCCAGTGATCCCTATAGAATGGCCAATTTGTGCACAGGTTCATGTCGTCTGTAATCTATCGGTAGAGTTGCGGCATACGTAAAGACCATCGGCCACTACCTTTCAATTATATATGATAGAGGTGAAGTGATATCATGCATGTATCTATAGATAAATACACTCAAGCGATCTTTACGATTCTATGTCATCGCCAGTTATTAGCACAACAAAGTGCGCAACCTGCGCAAGTCAGTTTATGAAATAGGACAATTCTCAGCGCTGCAAAACTATGTAAACGTCAAAATGTGTGACTTATTGAGATCTATAGTCGTGTGACGGCATAGTGCTTCCTAAATTCGGTAGACATGCACATACCCATTCGTGAACTTCCTATACAGGATAGTCTACATGTTGTTGCTGAGTACCACGCTTGTTGGACGGGAAGGGCACTGATAAAGAATTCTTCCGCTACAAGCTCTCTAATATGTAGCGCATATTCAGTAAATGCGCGCTCTTATTCGCGCCCTCTCTGTAGTGTATCATGCCGCTGCAAACGGATATCGACTCATTGGTTCAGCTACTTGAACAGCATAAAAATTCGCATGAAGAACGAAAACCAAGATTGACATCCCATGCAGCATATATAGCACACCAAGTTGAAAATCCCTCCGCTTTATTGCTCGAAGGTTGTGGAACTATACTCAGGAAACTACAAAGCATACTTCCCAACATGTTGAAGTTAATTTCCTCTATCGATCCGGAAGTAGCACCAAAAATTTTACGACATCTCTGTAAACTATTTATGATGGCACTTGACGAGAATACTTGCCCTCACATCCACCTCGCATTCATAACTCCGTCCTACAAAACAGCAAGATCTGATGAGTTGGAAGGAGATCAAGAAAGCTCTGTTCAATTATCGGGCTTTGGCACTTTATATCTCTATCTAGTCTCGTTCTACTGCAACCACACGTACCGACAAGTACGTGGTGATTTACTTGCAGTATTGGAGGAATTCGGAATGATATTACAGCAATACGATCCAGCTGCTTTGGCTCACATTCTTGATGATACGCTAATGAATATCCAACAATGCTTGTTACAAGAGAAGGAACAGGTAAGGCGTGGAAAATGTGTCTTATATCCAACCACGGCAATACATATGTTTCGTACCGCCGATGGTGCGCTGAGTCAAAATAACAAAAAACATATTCTATGTGGATGCGACATCAGCGGGAACATGGAAGAAAAAAGGTCACGGGCAAGACAGCTAGAGCAACTTTTACCATCCATAAAGTTTGCACCCGACGAAAAAGAATCAGAATCACGAGAGTTATGGGAAGCTTACGCGATCACATTGATAAAAAATCATCCAACAGTACTATCTTGTGGTAATATCAACAAACGATATGTCTTTGAGACTATCAAAAGAGTGTATTGTTTTGAGCAAAAAAAGCTTGGCAATCGGAGGGTTTACGAAACAACATTGAACTTGTTATACGCTGTTTTCAGTGAATTTGTATCATCAGATCAAGCGCTTATAGAGTTTGGATGCTTTTATTTTGGCACCATTGATTGGAAACACAATGTGGATTATGGAATTACCACACACGTAGCCATTATAACTCAATTAGAACGAAATAGTTGCAATCATTCTGTGAGCCACTTTATATGGAAATCATTCGACAAATGGTTACTGGAAATGATCGAAAGTGACTTTTTCAAGGAGCCACAGTACCAGGAAACGGCAAAAACATGGATCCGCGTGAGCATAATGTTCTTGCAGCAATACATAGACTCGAATGGACCCCTGTCTTCAATTGCAAAATATAGATTCACGACTATGTTGGATATCATTCGACCCAGGCTGGACAGTGATGAAGAGTTCTTTCACGAGATCGCACGCATCCTTCATCGAACATTTGGAGAGGACAGCACACTTTTAGCCAAATTCATGCGCATTCTGAACACGAGTCTTGCAATCAGTGCGATTGAGTCAAGAAAACGCAAGCGACAGTTAGTCAAAGAACGTGAAAAAATGTACACACTTTCACCAACTGAACAAAATTCAAGCCAAATACATCTCCAATTGGCGAAATGGTTTCTGACTCAGCCTGATCAGGGCTCACACAACGCAAGAAATGCGGACGATACATTTCTAGAAGCCTTTCGATTACTTGGGCCACTTTGCTGGTCACGAGCTGCGAATTCTTTCCCGGAAACAGAATCAGTCCGAGCATTAATTCTAGACCGCTTTGACAGAGCGACAATCGACCTCTCTAGTGATATCACCGAGAAAAGATTCCGTCTTGTGCTGATGAATCTGACTCTTCTTCTGTTCCTAGTCGACGACATGCAGCTGCAATCGCGTGCAAATATGTACAGCACGATATTATCGCTGATACAAACCAGAAAAAGACTTGATCGTGGATACTCAATCGGCACCACATGGAAGGCTATGTGCGAACTGGCGCAGATTTTGCAAAATCTGCCAAAGGGTGAGATACCATCAATGCCTGCAACTTGCACCACCTATTTACTATTACCATATCTCGTCTGGATGCGATCGAAACCGCTACGAAGCTTGATATCAGAAAAGTGGGAAGACAGCATACCTCTCAGGGTCTCATGTGGTGGCTGGTCTTTGATATCAGAGTTGAATGTTCAATTCGAGAGCATTCTCTACAGTCCGCTTCTTATCATATTTCTTGCACGAGAAGGTGTGGCTTCCGCTGAAGAAGTCGCAGAATATCTCTTGGAACGTATACGATTACTTATGCGTGAGAATGGAAAATTGACTCCCGAATTACAAACAGTATTATGCAAGACAGTCTGCGCGGTCGTCTGTTTGACGTATTCAACCAAATACGACACAAAACAAAGCACTACGGCTGGTGTGATGAGGAGGAGTGGCTGCATACTTTGCCACTCGAATGAAAATTCTCGACTAAACTTTTCCAACTACCAAGTTTTCATCACTTTGATAAAAGACGAGGATCAGAAGAAAAGCACTGAGGCTATCATGGCCAGAACGGAGCTTTTGTGTACAATTTTAAGGCATTTGGAAACGTCATTTATGAGCACAGATGACTTGATTATTATTATCAACGATTTTTTGCTTGGTTTGTCATGCGAACATAAAGCCGCTCACCGACTTATTATCGCAAGTATTGGGCTATTACCACAATGTTTGACACTCTTGGATTCGGTATCGATGTCCATTCACCGGGAAGGATTTGGTCCGGAAGTTGTTTCCCTGTTTCGAGATTTGTTGAAAAGTATGGAGAATGAAAATGATCAATCAAGACTCCATTTGGTAGTGCGATCCATAGGAGCGATCTGTCGAAATTGTGACAAGTCCAATCAAGCACAAATGGAACTACTACTGCTGTTGATGATTCAGCTTGTCATTTTTTGGAGCTATCATCAATGGAGGCCACAAGTCGCTGCGATATTTTACAATGCGATCAAACGGATCGAAAATCATCACAAATTATCGTGGAGACGACTTTGCAGGAATTTCCCACAGCAGATCTATGTCCCATTGATTGGAAAATTGCTCAAATATAAAACTGTTTGCGATTTCTTGCACACATTTCTGAATGACAGCGTTGATCCACGCACATTCTTGCTCGCGAGTGCGCCTCACACGCTGCCAAAATATGTCGCTGAACAAGATGAAGAGCGTTTACATCTATTTCAACTCGCCTTGAATGAGCTTCAAGGCACGAAACTTGGCAGCGGAGAATCAGAGGATTCGAATCAAAGCGATGTATCGTCCATTTCCGATATTATTCTGGCTCAAATCGAGCATATTTTCAAAGAGCTCATTATGCAGCATATAGAGCACGGTGACATTGGCGTCGAAGGCACAGCATGGGAATTCTTATTCCGATATTTGCCTCCGAAAACGACAATTCGTGACGTCATTTTCCATTCACCGATCCGAGTGATGAACTTATTGGTGTGGGAATTGGGAGGAGAACGATTCGAGACAGCCAGACGCGCATTTACCCAAACGCTGAGTTACATGTACCAGGACGGAAGTGGTGAAGAAAGTGAAAGTATTCCAAAAGACGACACCGATCAAGTATTCTATCCAATTTCAAGACATTATTTCTTAGCTGTCATGACGGTTCTCAGCACCAAAATTAAGACCAAAGATTGTTTGAATGAATTTGGATCAAGCACCCGACTACGTGCAGTTACCTGTGTCGGCCGATTGCTGGAATGCCTCCTTCTCGATAAGCGTGGCTCAAAAACTGCTTTGTATGGAAGAACGAGAGGTCAGTTTGTCGATCCATTCGTACCGAAAATTATGGCAACTCTGAAAATCTTATGGATTGACGACGATATAAAGTTGAAAGAGAATGGAATACGCGCTTGGAGTACGTTTGTACAACTGCTTTCGGATAAAGCTTTAGGCTCCAACATTCTAGCGATTCTCGTCAGCACGTTGCCGTATCTCGGTATTCAGCCAGCGCATAGCAGCGATACGACGTCGTCTACGAAGAAGGATCAACCTGAGCACGAACAAAGCATCAAGGGAATCGTCGTTGAGCTGTTAGAGTACATATTTGTTGAGAAAAGAAGCGAGTTACGTAAATCTTTCCCACGTGTGCCACTACTTCCCAAAATCCCGGAATTAAGCAATGTCCATGCGGTCCTTGAGGAAGAAATGGGCGATTGCTATTCGAGACCGATTGAAGAATTGATATCCGATCTCATTGAAATTCTCAGACATTGGGACAGCACCGTTCGCGAGCTTGCTCTCAAGCAAGTGTACCAATGCTTCATCCATCGCCAAAACGATGTGCAGGGACTGATACAAAGCGACTTTGACCCGTTCATACATGGGACGATTGCTGAGCTGATGGCGACCATATTGAGACTCACAAAGACGGAAATCAAAACAGAGAATAAGCTTCTTTGCGCAATGTGCCTGGGAGCAATTGGAGCCATTGACGCAGCTCACATGCCAATTCATATGAGTTCCAGTCTTACTTCTGCAAGCAAACAAACAGGAGAGTACACAACAAAGGAATTAGCATGTGTGTTGATCGAATCTCTTCTCGTGGATGAACTTCGTGCGGCACCTGACAGCACAGATTCTTTGGCATTTGCGATACAAGAACTGCTTCGTTTCCTGGGGGAACTCACTACCGACCCAGACGTTCAAAGCTCGAACCAGTCTGGCGAGAAAGGAGACTTACCTGGATGGATGAAGGATCGATTTGAAAGCAGAAATGTCTTACAATACATCGAGCCGTATTGGTCGACAGGCTACACGCTCTCACTCTCGTCGGACAACAACGGTCAAGCTCCCGCAGAGTATGACCAAAACTCTACGTTGTACGAAAGATGCGGGAAAACATACGAGGATTGGATCGCGGAATGGTGTAAACGACTGATTCATTTATCTCAGCCACCAGAACAAAAGATATTCTGGGCATCTACAGCAGCTGTATCGAGTTGTCCCCAAGTCGCACGGTTTCTACTTCCGTATTTGATACAGAATGTCCTGCGCACTGGAAACTCCCAAGTGTATCAAGAAGTGAAGAGAGAGATTTTGTCGGTCATCACAAATCGGAATCAGTACAATGAGACCATTTTCACCTCATCTGCACACGCGGAGATTGGAGGTGTTATTTCTCAGAGTCAGTACGAGGACACGTATCCCAATTACGCTTTGGAAACACACAATGACAATCATAGTCGTCATCATCAGTGTGCTCAAACTTTGTTTTCCACTTTGGATGAGCTGAATGATTGGGTATGGGCACAAGAGAAGAAGCGAAATCTCACGAATGGCTCAAACAATACAACAAATGGACTGTCAGAACTCGACGATCAAGAGAAAGAAAACTTGGAAGAATTCCTGAAGGATATCCCCAGCCGTTTATTATCGAATGCAGCCTACTCCATCCGAGCATTTGCCAGAGCAGTTCAGTACTTTGAGATTCATTTGCGTCAACAGAGTAATTCTTTGGAATGTCAGTATGCAAACACACTCGATCCATCTCCGGTGCCTTTATCAGTGATCATGAGCAATATCTCACACGTGCAATTGCTTTACAGCAGTGTCAATGAGACAGATGCTCTTGTTGGCTTGGCAACAATCCGAAGGAAAAATCGAGCGGAATCCGGCGAGGATCAAAGTAATATGATCGTACAAAGTATCAAGCTGACCGATCTCTTGTATAAAATCGTGGATTACGAGCAATTGGCTCAATGGGAGGATGCCTTAGTCTGCTACGAGCAAGCATTGCAACAGATTCATGCACTACCAACTCAATTTGGAATTCACAACGTATCCGAATCACATCATGGAGATCAATGGAACGGTGAGGTCAAAACACTTCGCGAAAAGCTGTACGTCGGCACTGTTCGCTGCCTGATCCAACTAGGGCGTTTGGAAAGTGCTCTCCAGCAGATAAATGGTATTGTCAGCACCGAACCAAGCTTTATGGAAAGCCTTCATCAGCACGCTTTGGAGTGCACATGGAGATTATCGCGCTGGGAATTGCTATCGGACCTCCTTCAATCCGACAAGACGAATTTCTCGACGGAGAATAACAGCGTCGCTCAGGATCCTTCTCAACAGCTTTGGTCCTTCCCTTTTTTTTCCAGGCAAAAGGATGTAAATGGAGATACATCACATATCAAATTCGTTCGCGTGTTGCACAATCTTCATACGAAAGACGCCAAAGCATTGTCAACGAATCTGAGGACCGCTCGACTTGAGATTATGGGTCCATTGGCTGCTGCGCTTGGGGAATCCTACCAGAGAGCGTACCCTATGCTTCATCGCCTTCATTTCTTGCATGAAGTCGAACAAGGTTTCGCTGCGCTTTTAAAAGTATACGACGTCTCTGACGAGAGTCAGCGAGCGGATGTATGGAAACGTCATTGTAATTGGGAATCCAGGTACGCTCTTATCGCGAATTCCCTTCGATTCCGAGATCCGATTCTTGCGTTACGAAGAGTTTTAGCGACCAAAGCCGATCTTCTGACCGATCTCTCATCCAATTGGCTTCAATACGCCAAAGTTGCTCGAAAAGAAGGATTCATTCGGACAGCTACAAATGCTGTTATGCACGCAGATCTGTTGTGTAATCCTTCCGCATCTATGGAGCAGGCCAAGCTTCTCATACAACAAAATCGAATGTACGAAGCATTGCAAACCATTGAACCGGTGGAAATCGACACATCAAAATTAGAGTTTGATGCGGAGCATTCAGCTTTGAATGCAAAACGTCTTCTTTTGGCCACCAATTGGATGCAACAATTCGGTCTACGTCAGGGAAAGCAAATCATTGAACGGTATCGCGCCGTTATTCGCTTGAATCCAACGTGCGAGAAAGGATATTTCCATCTGGCAAAATATTTTGAGTATCTGTTAGCGACAGCGTATCCAAGCCTCCATTCGAATGAAGAACGCGCCAACGACACATCGCTGAGTATCGCACCAGACAGTGGCTTTCACCAGCTACTGATCAATCTGATGCGAAATTACATCTCCACGCTCAAACACGGGACAAAGTATGTGTATCAAGCCTTACCCAGACTCCTCACTCTCTGGTTCGAATATGGAGAGCTCTTACACGCGGGAGCTTTGAGAAAAAACAAGACAATGCGTCAAATGGAATACGCAGGAGTACGAGAAAACAATTGGAGTAGTATTGTGCTGTCGGATATCGCACAGCTGATAGAGGAAGCGATGGAAATCCTACCTGTTTATGTGTGGCTTGTAGGCTTTCCTCAGGTTTTGTCGCGCATATGTCATCCAAACCCCCAAGTCGTCGAAGGAGTCAAGCAGATCATTATCAAAGTTTTAACGCATTATCCCGCGCAATCCATGTGGCCAATTGTTGGTTTATCACGATCACTCAATGCACAACGGCGAAATCGATCGCGCGAGACCATCGCATACGCTCAGCGGATTTTCGTGGCTCGAGAGGATCAAGACAATGCTACCAGTTTCTCTGAAGTCATGCGCTTGGCCGAAGAGCTGATATCACTAGCTGCTCACGATCCAAAAAACCAGCGAAAAATGCATATCCGACTGAGTCGTATGCGCACCAAAGTCTTACTACCAATTCAAGCCAATCTGACAGTGTCGTTCCCACACTCAACGCATTGGGATCCACCAAGCGAACGACATGTATACATCAACACATTTGCTGATAAAGCTGATGTATTGATGACAAAGGAGAAGCCGAAACGTATTGAGATGTTGGCCAGTGATGGAAAGTATTATCCATTTCTATGCAAGCGCGAGAAGACAGGCGATCTCCGAAAAGATGCGCGAATGATGGAATTTAACAATATGATCAATAAATTCTTACAAAAGGATACCGATGCCAGGAAACGTAAACTTCGTCTTCGAACGTATGCGGTGGTTTGTTTGAATGAAGAAAGCGGCTTGATGGAATGGGTACAGCAAACCCGAGCGATGCGTCAGCTAATCGGTCAAATTCATAAGACAGAACTCGGATTCATACAGCCATTTCGATTGACCCATGAGATCAGAGATCAGTTTCTTGCGATGCAGAAAAAATACGCCCAAGACACGAAATTGATGGCTGCTTACTTTCAACAGAAGATACTGACATTGCCAGTCTTCAAGCCTCGCTTCCACCAGTGGTTTCATAACAATTTCAGTGATCCTACAGCGTGGTTTGAGGCTCGTTCGACATTTACGCGCTCTACGGCGGTATGGTCGATGGTGGGACATATCATCGGTCTTGGAGATCGTCATGGTGAGAATATACTGATCGATTGTACGAATGGAGAATGTGTTCATGTGGATTTCGACTGTTTATTCGACAAAGGTTTGAAGCTTGCAAAACCTGAAATTGTTCCATTTCGATTGACACCAAATATGATTGACGCGTTTGGGATCACCGGCTACGAAGGCGTGTTCCGATGTGTGAGTGAGATCATCATGCGACTACTTCGCAACAACAGAGATGCTTTGAAGAATGTTTTAGAATCGTTCATTCATGATCCTTTGGTGGAATGGGGACGGAGGGGGAAAGGAGTACAAGGAAGCATGTCTTCGACCACAATCCCGGAAATCTCGAGTGAACGAAGCAAAGAGGAAACGCGTATCATCTTGAAGACCATTGATGACCGACTTCGAGGAATTTATAATCTTGGAGATGCAATTCGACCTCTGGTGTCACCTTCACAGCGTCGTATGCTTCCAGAAAATGAAGGGTTCCCACTCTCTGTTCCAGGGCAAGTCAACAAGCTCATCCAGGAGGCTACCTCGACCGAGAATCTGGCACAAATGTATATTGGATGGATGCCTTTTTTATGATAATGTCATCGACGTCGACTGCGTGTTGAATGCATTTACTATACCCGAATTTTGATCAAAGTATTTCTCAGCTACTTTCTTCAGTCTTTTGAAAGTATTTGAAAAGCGTTTGTTGCGGTGTTTTATCTTTGACTTTTTTTTTTGGATGCAGCGTTTTTTTCTTTTTCAATGGTGACGTCGCATCAGCTTCTACTCGCTTTTGTGTGCGTTTCATTGGAATCGATGATTTGCTTCCCTCCTCGATTTCTTCGTCTTTTGGCGCTAGAAACTTGGTCATGTTTCCTAAAAACGAAAGAAGTCATCTTTGTATCGACAGGTCATGTCGGCGTTTACCAGAGCGTGTTAAATGGATCCGATCTGCTAGTCCTGGCTCTTGATGCTTTGTGGAGCCAACTAGAAAGCGATAGGTGAATGATCGCATAGTGAGTTCACAATGAGAACACACCCTTCTTATCAACGGGATAGACGTCAAAGTCTTCGACCGTCGACTCACTGAGCACGTGATTGACGTCTGCAAAACTCGAGTTTGAAATCCATTCGGCTGCATGCTCTTCTGACAAAACAACCTGAAGACTGAATGTGATCCCAACGAAAATACACCAAAAAATATCATGCATCACGAGCCGGCATTCTATCATGCAGCCATCTAAGCGTTGATCTGCTTTTCGCTGTTATGATCGTGAAAGAATGCATTTTTTCTCCATTATTGCTCGTCCATGCGTCATAAAGCCCTGCAAACTGAAATGATCCTAAGCACCTCACAAAGACAAGGATAGTGTGAAATGCGGAACCTTCAAAGGACGCGATCGATGAATATAGTATGGCTGTTTTTCCTTGCCGACATGCTGCCATTCAAAGTACCTACGAACTCCAATCAATCGCAACTTTCTCTGACTTGAGCTGTATACCCATTCGCAATGACAATACATCGCTTTGTGTCCAAAAGACGACGAAAAGCGGGCCGTTGTGATACACTCTCAGAGCTGAATCGAATTCAGCACTTTTTGTTTCGTTTCTTATGAAACGTACCGAGCATTAAACATAATAAAATGATCTGCTTTTGAATCAGACTTTGTAAACGACGGAATGAGACCCCACTACCATCGCAGGGTTTAGTATACATCTTCAAAGTAAATTGTGTGGGCTACCCGCATTGCTTTCACCTCTTTCTTCGCATTATTCGTACGATATAGCACTGGTCCAAAACGTCCTGGACCCATATTTTCCACCGGTGTATCTGCGTGAGTAAACAGTGAATACGTTGAACTCATTCCGCATGTTCTCAGTCACATAGATCGCTGTCTTTAAAGTCTTCTGACTGCACCCCGCCTTCTTCTGCAACCTCTCTGTGCGTTAGCGTACATCGTATGCGACCGCACATAATGCAATGAGATGTCACAACACACATTCACAATGCGCTTTGAAGAGGTTTTAATCGATCGTTTGCTTATGAGAAAAAGCTTATTTATGAGTTGCAATCAGCGCTATGTGATCGGCGGTAATGTGCTTCGGACTCCGTTTGATAAAGATCCGTTTTCTTCTTTCCAAAGCGATGTTTCCGACGCGTTAGTTGCTTTTACATTGGGAGAAATCGTCTGATTTGTGGATACTCGCGGTTTCGATGCACTCGAGGAAGACGGATGCGTTTTCGAGACAATTCCAACAAATTCAGGTTTTGATTTCTGCTGTAGAGATACGTGTGGTTTGAGCACTTGCAAGAGTCCGACATTAGGATTTCTAGCAAACGTTTTGTTGTACATTTCTTCCCGATTCAACATTTCGCGTTTAAAGTACGCCATTTCATCGAGTGTCTTTCGTATCAGCAGGTTTTTGTGACGTACTGATTCTTCCAATGAAGCTATTCTCTCAAGGTCTTCTGGACGGCTCTCTCGATTGGCATATTTCACCTTCCATTCCTCCAGTTGCATTTTCAGTTCGAGCAAATTGCCCTCCATAAACGTCTTTGTTTCTTCAAAGTGATCATTCAGTGCTTTTGTCTCCATCATATTTTCTTCAAGAAAAAGTCCAAGTTCCTCTTTTGCAGCATTTTTGACGTCCTGAATCCTCTCTTCAGCATTTTTCTTCATTTCCGCTGTAGTGGCCGTCATTTCTTCTTGCATTTGCTTCATCCTGTCTTCAAGACGCACAATAGTCTCCTTTGCAGTCTGGAAATCAACGCAGTTTGCCTCCAAGTCCTTGCGCAATATTTCATTTTCGACTTGCCATTGTTCAAATTCTTTCATATGTGTGGCAGACTTTTCTCCGAGCAATCGTTCGCGCTCTATGAACGCTTGTCGTTCAGCAGCACTCCATTTTTCATTCATTGCTTGACGCAAAGCATTCATATCGCAAATCCGATCATTTTCGAGCTGTATTTTTGTTTCCTGCAACAGCTTCGAATTGGCAGTGCTTTGACTTTCCAATGCTTCCTTATGTTTCCGGATCAGCTTTTCACGTTTGATTCTTGTATGATACAACAGATCTTCTACTTGCGTTCTATATGCTGTGTCTTTTTTCTCGTCATGACGTGCCAGGTCTTCAGTGTGTTGCTGTTGCAATAATGCGATTTGATGTCGGGCTGCGGTATGCTCTTGTGCTATCTTCGCCTCCATAGTCAATTCCATCGATGATAAATGTGCTCGTATGAATTCCCAATCCATCCGTTTTTCTTCGCCAGAAGCTCTTACTGCTTCCTTGTATTTTCCACTGAAGCTTGTACAATCTCTTTGAGCCTCCTCCACAAGTCGTCGAAGAGAATCGCATTGTGCTTCATGTGAAGTGATTGCGTTTCTCAGCTTTTCATCATGAGATTCAGTACATTTATTCTCGAAATCGGTCAACTTGGACATCCAATCTTGATCATTTCTTCTCACTTTTTCAGCGTATGCAAGTTTTTCGCCTTCCATTTGTAGCGTCATTTGTTGTACTTGATTCAGGAGCTCGTTATCCTTCACAAGCACAGTCTCCAGTCGTCTTTTATATTCATCCATCGACGTCTCTCTATCTTTCAGCTGAGAGTGTAGCTGCTGGATCTGAGAATTAAACTTCTCAGCAGCGGAACGAGCATATTCGCATTCCTTCCGCAGTGCTTCTTGTTGTGCTGTTTGCTTGTCCCCACTCTCTTTCTGCATTTGCGCGATTCGTTCTCGACTTGCACTCTCCATCTCTGCAATTGCTCGAGCGCGTTCCTCTTCTAATTGCTGCCTCTGCTGACAAAGCGCATCCTTTTGTGCACACTTGTATTTCACCTCAAGGTCTCCAATCTTCCGCTGAGTGGTTGTATGCAAATTCTCCACGACAATGTGATGCTCCGATTTCTGTTGATCAAGTCTAGCTAACGCTGTTCTGATATCCTCTTGTAGCTTTTCTCGCGCACCAGAGTTTTCTTTGATCAATCGCACTTGTTCCTGCTCCAACTTTGCTCGTTCCTTTTCAATTGAGGCACTTTGTTGCCGTAACAACGGAATTGTTTCTTTTTCGAGTCTGTCTATTACCTGTTGATAATGCTTGCTTGTATCGTGGAAATGTGCTTGCGCTTTTTCCAATTCTTGTTGCAACTGATTCCTTTCTTCATTCATTTTGATGCACTTTTTCTCCTGATCTTGCAGACGCTTTTCTTGACAAGTCATCTCGTGAGCGAATTGCATCCGCGTTTCTGCTGTGCCCAATTCCATTCTTTCAATGTCTTTCAAAGAATTTTTGAGTAGCATATCTTTTTCTGTCGCCACCTTTTGCAAATTCATCAGCTCAGTCGCCATACTTTCAATCTTGAGAGCATTGTTGTTCAAATTTCTCAGTAAATTTTGGTTTTTTAGCTCATAATCCTTTTCCACAGAATCCCTTTCCTGCTTCAGTTTATCGCCATTCAGCTCGGCATGCTTCAATGCGGCATTCAGTTCGCTTTGTTGATGCCACAAATTTTCATTTTCGCTTCGCAACAAAGCATTTTGCAGACGTAATTCCTCCGTATCAGACAGTAATTTCTCCATTTTTGCAACAAACTCTTGCTTCATCTCAATGGCTGCATGCTGCTGATTCTTCCCATACTCGTCCTTCTCCGTCATACTTTTCTCAACCGCACTCAGATTTTCATTCAATTTCGTTATTTCCAAATTCCACGCTTTTCTCTCATTTTCCAGTCGTTCAATGATTGTGTTCTTCTGTGCTGTCAATTCGGAACACATCTGATTGTATCGAACATTGCTCCTGTCTTCTATCCCCTGCAGCTCTTCCAGATGCTTCTCATTCAATTCCGCCAATTGAATATCATGTGCTTGTTTCATCGCCGCGGCAGAATCAATCGCATTCTGTTCCAAGATCTTTTTTTTCGTGTCTACGAGTTGTGTAAGGTGTGAAAGCCTCTCCATGCACTCTCGCTGACATACTTCAAGTTGAGACTCCAGCAGAGTCACGTGCTGCTCAAACTTCTTCACCATTGTCTCTTCTCTCAATTTCGCGGAGATCTGCATCTTTTCACTTTCTCTTTCCAGCTCCCGGTATCCTTCCTCCCTCTCACTTAATTGCTGGCAGAGTCCTGACAATTGTTTCTGATAATGTTGCTCGATATCGCTCAATTTTGAGGCACTTTCAGAGGTGAGCTTTTGTATCGTTCGAGCATTCGAATCCTTCATGAAGGCGTATTCGAGCTGGTAGTCTTCATTCCGTGTGTTGAGATGAAATACCACTTTAGTCAATTGTGCGATTTTCTTGCTCATTTTTAGATGAAGATCCGTGTAGACGACACAGAAACTACAGCGCGCGTGTTTGGCTTCATCCATAGTGTAGCATAGGATCGATGCAGGCACGTAACGATTCTTGTCTATTTTCTATCGCGTGTGGTGACGCGCCTTGCGCTATTTGCAGACGATGAGCATGCTCGAAAATGGTGTTCGTTCGTGTATTCGACCACACTAAATCGATTCCATCCTGGAGAGAAAATTTGGCTATTGACGCTTCGAAGATTTAGTACCGAAACATAGTGACAAAGTTACTTCAGTTGTCTACTTGTCGAATTGGGTGAGGATGCAACCTACAGTGATGGATTTAGGAAGTGCAAGATTCAAGTATCGTGAAGTATTGTCTTCCGCACGAGCTTCTGACGCTGCGCAAAGTTCAGAAATAGTAGCGACTCCTTCTCGTGAAGCTATCTATCATTGTATTCGAGAATACACACGACAGAAAACCTGTGAAGAATCGAAATTAGCACTTTTATGCGATAAATTGGAGCGCGAATTGGAACCGTATCAAGTTCTGAAGCTCGGAGGGTACTCACTCGGAAACAGCAGCACCAAAATTCTCTCTTCGATACTCTTTAAGAACCAAACATTGCGTACTCTTGATTTAGGATTCAATCGAATCAATGATAAAGGTGCCACTTTGCTTGCAAAAGCGCTTGAAACAAATACAAGCCTTGAAAGCATTTATCTGAGTGGAAATGAGATTGGTCTGGTGGGAGCAGATGCATTTGCGAAAGCACTTTGCACAAATACGACATTGAAAACCTTGCATTTGAGTGGCAATAATATAGGTGAAGCAGGAGCACAGGCTTTATCGAAAGGGTTGCGAGTCAATAGCTGTTTGCGACATCTATACATTGGTACCAATGGAATCGGAAGCACTGGGATGCTGGACATTGTGCGAGCGTTAGAGAATAATACCGTGTTACAAGAGTTGACTTTGAGTCAGAATAGAATAGGCAATGAAGGCGTTCGACATCTTGCAGAAGCATTTAAGCGTGGAAATCTTCACATCACAACACTCGAAATTGGGAAAAATGATATCGGAAGCAAAGGTGCTGAATTGCTTGCGGATGCTCTCCAACCGATACAAGTCGATACAGAATGTGGTGAAGAAGAATATACGCTGCGGGGTTTTGCTTCAGCTGAAGACGATACAAGACAGGCTCATGGTTTAAAGCACTCTGTAAGTAAAAAGGAATTTCAGGAAAATAGAAATCGACTACAAAATCTATATTTCGACAATAATCCTATTGGTGATGCCGGAGCGCAAGCATTTGGCAAGATGTTGGGGAAGAATCGTACTATTCGCGTGTTGGATCTTAGTTACACCCAAATGTCGCTACTTGGACTTCGAGAATTGTGTGTCGGTATTCGTACAAGTCGTTCACTACTTTGTTTGCTTATGGATGGACATGAATGGGCAAGCACCAAGTACATGAAAAAAACGCATCCGTTATTACAACAAAGTGTTTCCCTGTCAGTACCCAGCGCGAATCAATTTGCTGTCAAGTGCGTACTTGGAGCTGTTCAGTCGAATGCTCATTCCGTACTTCACAAACTTACAGGGGTAGACTTGAGTCTTTGTAATTCTGAGGACCATTCTGAATGCTCACGACGATTAGTGATGGCTCGACCAATGGATACTTGTATGCGGAATGAAGCTGTGTTGCGACATATTCAGGCGCAACGAAGTGGCCCTAAGACAGCGATTGTACACAAAAGGAAAGGTTATAGGGAAGAAGAATTTGATGAAATACCACAATGTCGTGGAATGTATGAACCGCCTTCACAGAAGCAGAAAGTTGCAGAACAACACACATATAGTGATACAGCCTCTGAAGAGCCATTAAAGATTGATACGAGTGTGATTGCGGGATCCACTGATCAAGTCACAGATTCTTTAGACGCAAGGAATAAAAGCCATACAACTCATCGTTCCATCGCAGCAGAACCCAAACTCCTGGCAGTCAAAAGTCCACGTTTTGAAGTCGTCATGCAGGACCAAGCGAAAAAGATAGTACATGCAATCGACAACCTTCCTTTCAGCGCGGAAGAGGATAAAACGCTCAGCGATTTCTACATTCATAATATATCGACACCTTCCAAAAGACACGATGCAACCAAACCCAACTGTGAAAAGATCCACTCCGACTCCAGCGAGCTTGCAAGAGATTGTTCACGCCTTGCACGATATCCTAAGACAAAGGTACAAGCGGTTTGACTTCTTATGAATTATTGACATTCCAATCGATTGATGCGATAGGCGTTGTGGCTGAAATGGGCGCAAGAAGATGAACTTCACTCTAAGGATGTAAACTCGCGAAAGCTTTTATGCTTAAATATCTTGCGGCAATTACATTACTTGGTGGGTGCATTCCGACATGTACCGCATCCGGACGATATGATTGACGATATCATACACTCTCACCACTCAAGTCAGCGATGACAGTGCGTCAGAGATCCATATAGTCCGATAGAGATAGCGTATCGTAATCGCATAAGGCGCATGTTGCAAGTACCTCAAACCTTGCATAATGTATATATGTATTTGCAAGGGTCACTTTCGAATACGAAATGAGCTCAAGCATGGGCGGAGGGAATCCCAACGCAAACGTTGCCGCATTGAGCGCCGCACAACCATCCTCTGGGAATAATACAGGGACTAACGCGTCCACAAAGTCAGGAAGTGTGGCTGAACGGAGCCCTCGTCTCGTCGAGGAGATAAATAAATATGGAAAACCAGGCGCAATTGAGAAAGAATTGCGATATGGGACGAGCGGATTTCGCTGTGATGCATCATTGCTTGATGCCGCAGTCCATCGTATGGGAATGTTGGCGATACTGAGATCGAGAAAGGAGGAGAAGATCACTGGATTGATGATATCTGCATCTCACAATCCAGCAAATGATAACGGGATAAAGCTGATTGATCCTCGTGGTGAATTGATGACGTCGTCATGGGAAGATGTGAGCATTATTTCCATATTGATCCAATTTTTTCGAAACATTATTGTGGAATTGTGTGTAGTATGCGAATCGATTGGCAAATGCAGCTACCGATAAAGTCTTGGAGATTCTGGATCATATTGTGGTGACTGAAAAGATCGATTTGGATACCACGGGAAATGTCTTTATTGCCAAAGATACACGTCCAAGTAGTGAGGTAACGTCGTCTTTTATTCTAGGATCCATCCATTGAGTGTGTTCTTTACAGCACCTGGCTGAAGTGGCACGTGAAGGTGCTCTAGCGATAGGAGGAAACGTGTTGGATTTTGGATTGCAAACAACGCCGCAATTACATCATCTTGTTCGAATGGTAAGAATACAACCTCGGTTTTTCCACGCGAGCTGACAAGTTTTGTTTTCGTAGTGGAATTTTGAGCATTACAATAAGGGAGATTGGGCGTCAGAAGTCGGATATTACAACATGCTTGTTGATGGATTCAAACAGCTGACCGGATCGCAAGATTCGAAAAAGCTCGAAATGCGTACTCCTCTTTATGTCGATTGTGCCCATGGCATTGGTGCGACACAATTGGCAAAGCTTGCAAAGGAACTGGGAGAATGTTTGCATCTGGAGGTCTGTAATCTTCCCAATGATGGAGAATTGAATCATGAATGTGGTGCTGATTACGTCCAAAAAGCTCGTAAATATCCCAGTGGATTTTCACGAGATAACGACAAAGGAAAGCGTTGTTGTAGTTTGGATGGTGATGCTGATCGCGTGGTGTTTCATTACTTTGACGAGAAGGCAGATTGGCATCTTTTGAACGGAGACAAAATCGCATGCTTATTTGCCGAATTCTTTTTGGAGAAATTGAAAGTGTTGGATCTGGACAAGTCAGTGCCACTCGGCTGTGTACAAACGGCTTATGCCAATGGCGCATCAACGCACTATTTACGTGAAAAAGGGATCGAGGTGGTTGTTGCTGAAACTGGCGTCAAGTTTTGTCATGCAAAAGCATCAGAGTTTGACATTGGTATCTATTTCGAGTCAAATGGCCACGGAACTGTTCTGATTAAAGACGAGCTGGTAGAGAAGCTTCAGAAATGGGAAAGCTCTACTCATGATGAGCGTAAAAAGCAAGCTATCATTCAACTTCTCGCATCTCATCAGTTGCTCAATCAGGCCACAGGAGACGCCATCAGCGATTTATTGTTTGTTGAGGTACTTCTGATTCAGAAACAGTGGTCGATCGCGGATTGGGACGCTATCTACTGCGACAAACCGACCCGAGAAACAAAGATTCCAGTAGAGGAAATGAAGAGTGCGGCGGAATGGAGCTCGAATGCTTTTCAACAAAACGTGGATGAGATCATCAGTGAAATGGCCGTCAGTAATGCTCGGGCGTTCGTGCGGGCATCTGGCACCGAGAGTGTTGTTCGTGTATTTGCGGAAGCCGATACCCAGCAAGATTGTGACTCATTAGCACTGAAGATTGCGCAATGGGTCCACTGCCATTGCAATGGCGTTGGACCGTCGCCTAATGCATTTGTAGCGTGAAGCAGTGACTTCCCACAACGCCATTTTCGGCAGCTTAAGTGTCAATAAATCCTTTGGAGTTGGAATTAATTACTTTTGTACCATTAACTGATAGGCACAGATAAGTTAATTCCAGTAAACACTTCTGAGCCACTCAGTGCTCATAATCTTTTTCGCCTTATAGTACACAAGCCGTTTAGCGTAATTTTTTTTCCTTAGAACATACCGGCGCTCCCACGTATGGAATAGGATTCAGTGGACAAATGATTACTTTGAATCAGCTACACTGAACAGAGTTTTAGTCGACTCGATCCAAATTTGTTGAAAATATGAAACAAACTGATGTCCACTATCTTTTAATCCGTAGTCCAACGATGCACTTACATTTACTAATCAGAAGGCGTAATTATTAATGTAGTGCTACACGCTACGTATGCGAAAAATGAGCTGCTACCATTTGAATTTTTTCAAGTCGATGGCAGTTGTCTCATTGTTTACGTTTGTTACTACCCCGCTTTTACACGTAAATACACCGTTTCTTCTCGAATTGTGTGGTTGCTTACTATCTTGGACGTTGCATTCTCGATCGTTTTGCATTTTCGTCTTGTTGTGGAGAAACTTGAAATTTTTGGGTACCATTCGAAAATTTCGAGGAAGCCCTTATACCCACCGTTCCGTGATCGGATTGGCTTGAAGTATTTTACGGATCCACTAAAAATTTCAATGCTCTGAATACGTAAAGATGAGATTTTGAGTGTTTTTGAAGACAAATTTGTGTTCATTGCGAATTGATCGAGTTGGCTGACACCTCGTTATTATAATATAATTCACATGAAACGACAACGATCAAACTCGTTTCAGACAGTTATCCATCCCAGCTTCGATCAACGCAGACTGAATCCCGCTGTGTATCACGGCGATCGAAAGTACGGATTGGGATGCACACGTATCGATAATAAAGACTGTGTAAATACCCTTGTCACATGCCGACAATCACATCAAGTCTTCGGTACGCAAGAGAAGATGGAGACAACAACAGCAGAACAGCTACCATTCTATGGGTTTTTCGCTACGACCGTTTTCGATCGAGCGATTATGTCGCGGGAAGAATGCATTGTTCTCGCTTCTGAAATGGCGATGGATTTTTACAGCGAATTGAGCATGTTGTATGATATGACATTAGAGCTGAAGGACACAAATGAAGGCACACGACATATGGATGAACTGGTTGTCATATTACGTACCGCTCTACAAGACAGCTCGGTGTTCCCAATCACATTGGAGACAGCAAAGGCAATGGCACTCAATATCAGACGAATCTATACCGGTCTTATTCGGGTGTATCTTTTTCTCTTTCAGCATTATCATCGAGCATTTATGCTATTAGATGTTGCAGAATTACTTTCTGCTTGTTGGGAACGATTATTAGCATTTTCAGTGGAGTACAAGGTATTAGAAAATGATGCCATTCATCAGGCACACAATTTGATCCTACGGATCACCAGTTCCACCCTAAAAGATAGCATCTGACACACATACACATAAATACATACTATACCATTGGTATACCCTTCCTTTTCTACTACACTGTATACTACCGGGCGTCCGATCGCTGACGTCAGACGCTGTTGGGTTATGTGATGACAATTCTGTGTGACGTGCTCAATTATCTGCTCCATTCTTGCACTTCTGGGTCCTTTCACAATGACTCTGAACCTATCGGCAACTCAAATTACCAGACATTACAACTTTTACCTGCATTTGAAGCCACAAAAAAACGCCGATTCTCGACCAATTATGCGGTCGAATGCACTATAGAATTGGAAATTCCGTCTTATTTTCTCGAAAAAGAGGTACAGTATCACTCCACCAATGATTTATTCCGTGTACTTGGTATTGAAACGATCCAAACGACCAAAAACAACGCAGAATACCACATAACTGTGAAATCCATTGCAAGCAACAGCAAGGCTGATAAAGTGGGAGTACAACGGGGTGCGGTCATATCTCGGGTTCAGACAGAAAATCTGCGATATGTGTGCTACCGAGACGCACTGACACGAATTCAAGAAAAACTGCGAGAGTTTCACGAAACAAAAGCCGTTCATTTTCATGTGGAATTCTTACAGTGTAATCAAGATGCATTGTACAGCAATCCAGACGTGTATGCAATCACTCAATTTCCATCCCCACAAGGCAGACGATTGCCCCACGTTCATCAATTTGCAATTGCAGAAAGCGATTGTGTCAATACTACGGAGAAATCCATTCCTTCTGAGGATCCCAATCGATCTCAGCCATTCGTATACGGGATACCGAATCCGCCAGTTAGTCGACATCACGTCAATTCAAGTCGTCCCAGGAATCAGTCAACGCGTCATTTTTGGATGTCGGATCGCTCGGCGAAGGCTTGTTATGAATGTGATAAATTGTTCACATTTTTCCGACGACGACATCATTGTCGGTCGTGTGGGCAGATCTTCTGTTCCGATTGTTGTACCAAACTGCAGCATTCAGGGACATCCGTCATTATGAACGAGTCTATGAAAAAGCTTAGAAAACAACTCGTTTGTCATACGTGTCATCGCCAATTACGGGAAGGTTTGCAATTGGATGTCAGTGGAGGCCTCGATGTCGCGATAACGAATGCGGTCGTATTGAATTCCAAGACCAATAAAGTGACACGAAGCACCAGTGGTAATGGAAGCTTCCTCTTTGGAGATCAATCGATTGGAAGTGTGGGGTCTGTCGTCAAACACACGTGGAAGCATCCGAAATTTGATACGATCTATCAAGACCCTTCACCAAGCTCACAGACGCTGATGCTCATACCGCCCAATATCGCAGCAGCGCTCCAAAAATCATCGACAACAAACAGGGAGTCCACCCGAACGTGTCAGTTGGAGACTGGAGAACTCTTTGAAAAAGACGATATGAATGATGATATTCGGCAATTACCTCACGATCAATTTCATGAGAAAATGCGATCATCAGCACTCTTTAGCATCTTTCCCAGAGTCCAGATCGTAGCCAGTGTCCAACAATTCACGCATCAGCCGCGCTTCCGCGTTGTTGGAACCTCGCGACATTGTGAGTCTGTAAAGCGTCGAAGTCGCAGCAGAAGCCTTCCACTCCGATTATTGAATGTGACAAAACAAGTCTTGGCGGAAATCGTACCGAAAGAAATCCAAAGTATGGTCGCAATCAAACTGAAGCGATCGAATAGCGATGGAAATTGCTACAATCCAAGCCAACGTCGATGGAACGAGAAGGAATTCAAACAGTTGATTGAAAAATCCAACAAGGAAGCTCTTGTTGCAAACACATTGCCTCCTTCACATACTTTGCGACCACGACAACGAGCTATCTCTGTCACTATTGGAGACGTCCATTTTGGCCATTTGACCAAGCAAGATCCCTGGGAAATTCGTGCTCAATCGGAAGCGAAATACGCCGAACAAGAATCCACTTTTCGATCATTGAGTGTGACGAACACCCTTCCGTCAGGATCTCTCGTACCGACAAAGGCATTCTCTAAGGAGTTAGCGCTCTTACATAGCATTGGATTGTCGAAAGATGCGATCGCGAATTTTGAGGATATGGAGGCTATCCGTCGAGAAAAGCTCGTGTCTGAAACCATGACCCATCATGCGAAAAAGCGGACTGAAGAGAAGATCACTCGTTTATTTCAGTCGCTATCGTGTGTTTCTCGACTTTGTCACATCGAACAAGAAGAATGGATGCGAATCATTCAAGAATTCTCTCATCGAGCAGCGACATTGATTCTTTGTGAGCCAGATACTGGCGATCGGATGGATGTGATGGAGTATGTTCAGATCAAATCCATCAGCTCAGGCAACGCGGAAGACAGTTTCTTCATTGATGGAGTGCTTGTGCATCGCTCGTTGGCGAGAAAAGGAATGCGTACAGACATCGAGTATCCTCGCATCATGCTGATCGCTTCATCGTTGGAGTATCAACGCAAACGCGACGCTCTTTCGTCCTTGGAATCCGTCGCGAATCAGGAAATCGAGTACATGCATTTGATCACTGAAAAACTGATGATATTTGGTCCCGATATCGTGTTATTTGGTGGTCATGTGCATCGCGTTGCTGAGGAACTTTTGTTCAAGGAAAATGTTGTGGTCGTCAAAAACGTTCGACTCGTTGATCTCCAGCGCGTTGCACGGAACACTGGCGCCTCGCTACTCGCATCTTGCGATCACGTCGATAAGATATCGGAAAAGAATGTGCTTGGAACGTGTCGGCGCTTCTACGTGTTGATCACCGAACAAGAACCAAGAAGCGAGCGAAGAATGAGACCTTTATTCGTATCGAATTCGGTGCCACAGGATCGTCAGAAGCGGCCTCAGCGGCAGAATATAGTGTTTGATTGTGGACCGTGCACGCGAGGATGCACAGTGTGCTTACGTGGAGCCTCTGATGAGAGGGAACTATGGCCAGTTGTGCTCTAGCTCGGATGTGTCAGGCCCGCCTTGTGTGTACACCCAAGTCCATCTAGGGGAGAATCATGTTATAACCCGCAGGCTTTTTATGTGGCATGGCATTATTCAATTTTTGGGTTCCGGAGGTAGGCGTGGAACCGGACAATGCGACTATCAAGAATCAGGCGGTCACGTCTTTTCAGCCTCTTAACTTATGGCGCGTTGTATCTGAATGCTGAGATTTGTACTCCCGTTGACGGATACTCACCATACGATCCTTTGCTGAAGAATGGTTTGTCCAGCACTCGACATCGTTGTATCTGTCGCTCAAATCCAACTCATTATCAATGCGAGCAGCGCTCAAGGAATCTCGAGCATTATGTAAACCGTGTTTGACGCAAACTTTACACACCAATGAGCATGGAAAAGGTCCAAGATCGAGTACCGATGGTGAGCGGAATTGTGCCTTCAATGTACGATCGACGGAAGATCTCTGCAATCGTATTTTATTTTCCACTTGTTGGAGCTCTTTGGACGGCAAAACGGCTTCAAGCGCCGAGATGATGTGCATTGATTTTTACTCGTCAAACGATTGCTCCCTCGGTCAATTTCTGATGAAATTCTGCTTTGATCGACGAAATCGCGATTTCCGACGTGCATTTCGCGGGTCAAAGCTCTCGTTCTCGCACGATACGACTCGTATTACGCTTTCTGTCAAAGATCTCTTCGATGCCAAAGAAATGAATGAGAAGCAGACGCAGTCATTCGACACAAAGCCTGGAGACTCGCTGTCGCCTCGTGTCTTATTACGTGTGATCAAATCAGATCAGGCGCTCATGTGGTCCAGAAAAGTTGATGAAAATGCCAATGGATCCAATTCGGTAGCGAGTCGATACTCTCACGTCCATCGCGATGTTTGGAATTACTCATTTGGGAAGTTTCTCGAAGATTTGTTTTATGGGAAAACGATGGACATTGATACGTGTCGTCTACCGCATTTACAAGTCCAAAACTCACGTGATCCAAGTCTTGTTCGCTACTTTTCCAAGCAAGGACGAATTGTGAGTTTGCAATATGAACCGCTGGAACCAGTGCTGCATGTCGCCTTACAGCCAATATTGTGGCAGGATCACATTGACCAGAAGGAGCAACTTGAAGCTGTACAAGAACTCTGTGCTCTTGCGTCCCAAGTGTACGCGGTCACCACTGAAAAGGTCGAGGAATCCTTGGCCGATTTCGTACCACCGCCACACGCGAAATACAATCTGAAAATCCTGCAAAATGAAGTCCGACAATGGTACTCGTGCTACGCGCTTAAGATCGAAACGGATCCTCCAACTGATATATTTGCTAAAAATCGTCACATCAAAGAGATTTACCAGCACGCGGCCGATTGGAGTCTTCGAATCCGACAAGCCACACACGCAACTGTCAAATTATCATTGAAACATCCCGAAAATAGTCCCAAATCGATGCTTCCTCGTGCGTGGTTTAGCGAATTAGCGACTGAAATGGATAAACAGGGGACTCCACTCTCAAACTCTGCCTCCGAACTGAGCACTTTGGATGAACATCCGACTTCCACAGAACATCTTGAATTGATGACACCAATTATGGAAAATGCTGGCGATTTGAGCAATTTGGCGACGGTAGCCCGAGATCTTGCAACGCGAAGACACGCTACGACGACACCTTCGAATGGCTTTGGTGTTGTTTCCAATGAAGTGACAAATACCTTGAACACGCATTGGCGTAATGGAATGTATCGCAATGTCACATTTGAAGATGGAAGCTTGGAATACGGGACACATGACGACGATCACGTTGCGCACACATTTCCAGCTCATGATTTTTCTTGGGAAAGTAGCACGCATACACCGAATCCTTCTGCAGCTGCTCAGAGTTCCTATTCGACTCAAATGGCTTTGGAAGCATTTCAAAAATCTCGTCAGCGATGTGGAGCATACGGCTTGGGGTACTTCACGATCCCAAAGAGTATCCTTCAGAATCATCCAAGCCTTCCCGTTGGTGTCAAAGACACTGTGATTCTTGTGAACCCTTCTCAGCCAACTTCTGTTGTCGCGTACTCGCTGTGTTCCAAGTTTTACACGCGACAATTGAATGATTTCCTGGCACGAGAAAGCTCACAATCACACTTTCGGACACAGACGTGTCTTCAGATGGAAACAAACGGTCTGAGTGTCGAAGAAGAGAATGAACGACTCGATAATCTTCGCTCTTGTCGTCGGACCAATGTGGATCATGTGTTTGTGGATGAGAACGAATTCCAACCCGCCACGCGATTCAGTTGCAAATCGTATTACGCCATGCAATTCCACGCATTACGACGTCTTTATTACGGCGGAGATCGCAATTATATCGAATCTCTGTGTCATTGTGAGCAATGGAATGCAGCAGGCGGTAAATCTGGCGCAGAATTTCTGAAGACTTTGGATCAGCGATTTATTGCAAAAGCCATTCCTCAGATCGAAGTACAAATGTTTTTGAGTATGGCCAATGATTACTTTGCGTATATGGCGAAAACGTTTCAAGACAACTTATCGTCGATGCTGAGTAAGGTCCTCGGGATCTACAAAGTCTCCATTTCGGTACGTGTTGTATCGCTGCTCCATACCAAATGCTGATGATTTGTATCGATAGAATGACGTCGAGCAGACAATGTGCATTTTGGTGATGGAAAATCTGATATATGGACGCGAAGTGAATTTCTCATTTGATCTGAAGGGAAAGCTGGAAGGTCGATTTCGTACGTCCAATGCGGTAGCATCGAATTCTGTTCTTTGGGATCGCAATTTTGTGGAAATGGCCAGTGGAATTCCCTTACCATTGCAGGAATCTGCCATGTCGCTGTTGCTTTCCGCGGTAATGAATGACACATCGTTTCTGGCTTCCGTGCAAGCGACCGATTACTCCATGCTTGTGGGATACGATCTCGGAAAACAAGAGATTGTCGCGTGTATCATCGATTACATCCACAAGTACGACTTTCTCAAGATGGTAGAGCATGCAGGCAAACGGCTGATACAAGAAGAAGATGAAATTACAGTACTAAACCCCAAACATTATCGAAAACGGTTCTGTCACGCGATGACAAAGTACTTTACAACCATTCCGTCTCGATATACGCGTGTGACAACTGTCGTGCGAGCCGGTTTGAATGCAACGAGTCTTAGTGGAACGCTTTACGATGACAGTACGATGGAAGCACCCGTATGAGTCGATGTCAGTGACGTCTTATGCAATGGAAAGCGTGAATGTGCATCAAAAAAGAGAATTTGCAGGCACACGTGTCTCAATCGCGTTCGTCGTTGAGAACATACGAAAGAAGGAAACGGGAAATAGAATTGAAAGCGTAAAAGCAACGCGCCAATTCCTGCAGCTTTCTGACTTGTTTTATGTGATTCGTGCAATGTCAATAATATCCATCAATCAAAGCTCTTCTTGCTTAAATTCTCTATCAAATAATATATTCTTTGTTTACGTTATCTCCTATAGCTGATTTTCGTAGCATTTGGTTCTACGGAATTGGACCATTCTGACTATGAAATGCGTAAAAGCATTATTTTTACACCTTGATTGCGTCAAATTTTTACCGAACCAGGTACACCACGAGATATAGAATACGTAACGAATAAATAATGGAAGCTCACATAATGGAAGAAACCCTTTCAGTAACAAATGATCTCATTGAGAGAGTTACAATTACCACCAAAGCTACATCTGTTAAAGATCGTATTGATAGATTACATAATGCTATAAGCACAGTTCAGCAGTGCATACCGCAACGCGAAATGAATTCAAAGAAAAGTGCCATCGGATTTGTTTCTTCCGTACTGAAAGACCCACAGAAAACAGCACCACGGGTACCGATGGAACCGGATGCGCTGCCTGCAGAGACTACCGAGAAAAAGATAAAGGTTCATCGATTGACTGATGCGGCAGCCAGGCACGAGAGCTGGATGGAAGTGGATGGAGAGGATCACGACAGAGAAGAGTCTGATGAAGACGAGGAGGAAGAACCGTATACGATACAATGGGAATGTGGGTCTCTTGGAATCGTATTCAAGACAAATTCGAGTGGAAAAGCGATTATCCGTAAGGTGAATCGCAAGGGAAATGCAAATGGATTGCAATTTGCGCGGGTGGGTGACACCCTTATTGCAATGAATGATGCATCGACCGATAAGATGTCGTATGCAGCGATGATGGACACACTTCGGAACCCAAAGCTTCCCATCACCTTGCACTTTTTACCAATTAGTATCACTCATTCAGACGGATCGGAGAAAGATTCCGAAATGAAGAATCAGCAACGATCGACAAGCACAACGATTCCGGAAGACTTGCCTTCCACTTCGACATCGGAGCAGCCTTCGTCAGATTTGTTGAGTATGGCTTCCAAAGATGGAAGCGTCAATGTGGATTTCCCAAAGCTTGGTGAAGACGAGTTTGATGTCGTATGGGATCGTGGACCGCTAGGATGCGGACTCAAACAGCGTCGATCTCTTCCAGTAGTGAAATCCGTCACAGGAGCGGCAAAGAGTCCATCAGTGATGCAAATTCGATCAGGCGATTTTTTGCTGTTGATCAATGGATTACAGACGGGTGAGATCGGATTCAAAGAGACCGTGAAAGTGCTTCAGACAGCTTCAAAACCCGTATACCTTCGCTTCCGTCGTAGAAAACCGTCCGAACAGCATACCTCAGCACGAGATTTTGCATCACAATATCACTCAAATATGGCAGATTTTCAGACCCCTCCCATCCAATACACTGTTACCTGGAAAGAGGGACCACTTGGAATTCAAATCAAAGCTCGCGCCGATGGTTTTGTGTATGTTTCCAAATTTACCGGCCTCGAAGGAAAGGCGTCATCCGTCAGTAGTGAAATTGCTATTGGCGATGTTTTTCTAACCATTGGAAAAGTTGAAATAAAGACCATTGGGATAGCTGCTGCATTTCAATTGCTTCGAACTGTGGCTAAGCCTGTCAATTTGGTGTTTGAACGGCCCACCACAAAAGCCTTGTTCACTCAGCAGCGCCACACTTTTGGTGATTCTGACCCTAAAAAACCACGCAGCATAGATGCTGGAAGAGGATCTTGGGCTGGAGCCGGAAGCGGTACGCGACAAGAATTTGATTGTCCCAAGCTTGAAGAATGTCACTTCAAAACACAAGCTGCACCCGACACTGCAGACGTAACCAAACAACCTATCGATGAAAAGGCGATCAATCCTGTCTCACCACCAAGATTCTCTGATCTCGTATCTGGCACAATAGCAACGAAATCACTCAAGGAATTGCCCCCTCCACCCCCATACGCGGAGATATTTACAAAAGATGGACAATGGCGAAGATCTGGCCAAATAAATACATTTTCGCTGCTGCCATTACCAAATGATGCACAAATAAAACAATCGGACGACGGCGATCAGGGAGTCGATGGAGGTTTGTCGGGAGTACCATGCACAATGGACACACAAGGACGCTTGGATCCGAACGAACTCCGTCACCATGACAAATATTACTATCTACGACAGCAGTACCTCGCAGCTGAGCGAGAACGGAATATGGGTCCATCGAATTCTGCACACAGACATCCATCCGTTTTGACATCGTACTCGGATATCGACGATTCTGAAATTATGACCGCTGCGGTAATGCGTCAACGCACAGCAAACACTCTTATGCAATCAAAAGCTCCTCCACCGGTAACTTCAACTCCAGAATTATGGATTCGATGGTCAGAAGGACCTCTTGGGGTTACATTTAAGCGATTTGAAGGAAGAATCGTTCTCTCTCGGCTCACCGGCATGGGGTACTCCAAAGGATTGGATCAGTTAAGTCCGGGAGATTGGCTGGTTAGCATCAACGATGTGGATACGCGAAATATGAAATTAAGCGATACTATGAAACTCTTAAAATCCCTCACGAAGCCATTAGAAATGTGCTTTGTCTTGCAGTAGTGCTGTCTGTGTGTATTTAAAAATCAATAAATTCTTTCCACCATGGCAATCGTGTTCATTTTCAATCGGCAGGTGGGTCTAGTATTAGAGTAGATACATGCTCAGATACGATGACATCTTTAGAGGTAGAAAATAGTCGTCTTCATGAACGACTGCAGCTCTTAGAGGCAAAATACATCGAGTTGGAAGAGCGAACGAGCAAGAAAATAGAAGAATTGATCGATGAAATTGAGACTCTTGCAGAAGCTAATCGTTTGCTACTTGAGGAAAGGCAAACACCAATAGAAACATCTTCTACCGTAGCTTTACAGCAGATTCCTGACGAATTACTACTTGCTGGAAACGGACTACAAACAACGCTTCTTTGCTGCATTTCGGACGCTACTGACTTTGGGAATCTGCTCTGTGTATCGAGTATGAAGAATCACCCGCAAATTGCTCTCACCGGAGGAGCTGATAAGAATATATATGCTCATAATTGGGACACGAAGGAATCCAAACTTTGTAAATTTGAAGGATCGGCTCCAGTTTTATGCGTTTCATTCAATCCGAACCCAGAATTTGCGTCATACTTTGTAGCCGCTTTTATGGATTCAAAACACGGGCTCTTTCATCTGAAGACTTCATTGGATGTACATTCAAAAGACTGGGAGATTCAGTGTGTGACGATGTTTCATGACCATTCACGCCAAGGAGCCTTACGTATTGCCTGGAGTGCGTCAGGGGAGTACTTTGCAACGGGTTCAAGTGACAAATCTTTGCATATCTATCGTTGTGAGAATTTGAATTCTTGCTCGAAGAAGTCACACAAAGAGACCGAAGAAACTCAATCCTGTGAAAAAGTCAAATCGTTTTATTTCAACGGAACTGTACAAGCACTTCTGTTTCTTCCGACTATGATTGAAAATGGTGTTATGAGAGAAAAGGAGCTATTGCTTGCGGCAGTACGAGATGACTGCTATCTACATTACATCGACATGGAAACAATGGAGAAGGAAAGGTGAGTATTTGATGCCAACATTCGCTTTGGTTACTCAATTCACATTCGTAGAATCAACATGAACCAAGATGGTATCGAACACTCATCCTATACGATCATGGATCTCCAACTATCACCAAGTAAAAAGTACTGCCTTGCAGCCACCGATAAAGATCGACTTTTCATCTTTCAGGTGCGATGCTTCCAGACCCCATGTGAAGTTGATTCACAACTACTTTGTTTTCCTACCAGCCAAAATCAAATTTTTTGCTGAGAAGCTATTATGGTCACAAAGCAGGTGCATACAGTCAACCTCGTGCCGCATGGCATCCATCGGAGAAGTACATTATGGCTAATTCTGAAGAGTCTGGATCCTTATTTGTATGGTGTGTAGCTTCCGAAAGTGTGGTTGATGTTATAGAAGCGCATGATAAGATTATTCGCGATTTAACCATTCAAAACGGTGCTCGAGGTGCATTTTTATACACCGTCTCCTATGACACAAGCATGAAGGTTTGGAGCTGCAACACCTTATAATATAATTATAATCATTTTACTCGAGTAATTTGTATACTGGGTGCATGAAACGATGCTTAGGTCGCTTTCATGTCGTTGCAAGCGTCGCACTTTAAGCGATACATATGAGCTCATGGACAAAATTGGTGAGGGTAAAACCGGCTCTGTGTATGCTGCTAGTAAACGTGATGGGAATGAAGGTAAATTTGCCGCGAAACTGATCTCTTTTGAGTATCTTTCGAGCCAGAATCGTCGACAAGCGCTCGAAAGCGAAATAAAAATTCTATCCAAGTTGGGTCACCGCTCAATCATTCGTTTTGTCGATGTGTTTGAGGAGAAAGACGCGTTTGTGATTGTCACCGAAAGAGCTGAAGACGAGTTGATGACCGTTTTGTGTCGATATTATGCATTTCAGATATGTGAACGCGACGTTGCGTTTCTGATACATGAATTACTTGATGCAGTGTCGTATCTCCATCATTTGGGAGTGACGCATCGTGACATAAAATTAGAGAATATCATGTGTAAATCGCGTGATCTTCACGATGGAATTGTGCTGATCGATTTTGGGTTGGCTCATCGCTACAGCAAAGGTAATGGTAGACCACAAGGAATGAATGGGACGTGTCATTACATGGCACCGGAAATGTTTGGAAAAGACAGTGTTTATGATCATCGAATTGATATTTGGGCAATTGGTGTGGTAGCATTTATCTTATTGTGTGGCTGTTACCCTTTCGATGCAAAGTTTATGTCTCAAGTAGAAGATCAAATAGTTTCTGGAAGCTTCACTTTTCCAAAAGATGTTGTCTCTGTTATGTCAGATGCCGCCAAAGATTTCATATCTCAAGTCCTCATTCCTGACCCGAATTCAAGAGCTTCAGCAGCGAAGCATTTGAAGCATCCTTGGGTTTCAAGTTGGCGAAAACAGTCCACCAATGTCTATTGTGCCGAACGATTAAAGCAGTTTGGAGAGCAGAAAATGAACCTACGTATTGATGGGTCGTGATATTGTAATTGGACTGTAATGCGGGACACTTGATGGTCGAGAAAGCCATGTCAAGCCTTAGACGTGCCGCAGTGATATGTTACATAACTCTGATTTGGAAGACTTGGCGATGACTAATTGACAAGAAGCACACTTCGTTAGCGACGAATGCTTTTGTGGTCTTGATTTTCATTTGAATCTCATTTCGACATCCAGTAGCTATAGAAAGTTCCTGCACTCAATCAGTATAAAAACGTCACTTTTATTCATCCAATAATGGCGCTTTGTCCATTCAAAACGCTTCAGATCATCGACGAATCGAAGCCGGTCATATTGCGTACTTAGTTGAGACTTTTCGGTGAGCTGTTGAGGCGAAACAAAAATAAGACGAGCTCATGATCAGCTCCAGGTCGCATACATTGAAGCTTGTTTCTTCTGGTTGAGCACAACATTTATCTTGCGGTCGACTATATTCTCATGTATTTTACGTGCTAGGTGCAGGAAGGAGCATTTGCTCGACCGCAATCATTCAAAATGGCTCTGTTGTAAAAGAGGAACCCGCCATGACTCGGGTTTACGGCGGCCTCAAAGATGACGATCGTATTTTTACCAATTTGTACGGCGAAAAGACGTGGAGAATCGATGGCGCTCTCAAGCGAGGCGATTGGTATCGAACTAAAGATCTACTTTGTATGGGTCCGGAATGGATTATCCAAGAAGTGAAAGATTCCGGTTTGCGTGGTCGTGGGGGTGCGGGCTTTCCTTCTGGGTTAAAATGGTCGTTTATGCCCAAGCAGACGGATGGACGTCCTTCATTTCTGGTTGTAAATGCAGACGAGTCCGAACCTGGAACATGTAAGGACCGGGAAATCATGCGCAAAGATCCACATAAGCTCGTTGAAGGATGTCTTCTGGCCGGTTTCGCGATGCGTGCACGTGCAGCGTATATATACATACGGGGAGAGTTTTTTAATGAAGCTGTGATTTTAGAGGAAGCTATCCATGAAGCATATCAGAAAGGGTTTCTCGGTGTCGACGCCTGCGGAAGTGGCTACGACTTTGACGTATACCTCCACCGGGGTGCGGGTGCTTATATTTGCGGGGAAGAAACCAGTTTGCTCGAGAGTTTGGAAGGTAAACAGGGAAAACCTCGTCTTAAACCTCCATTTCCAGCAAACACAGGGCTATACGGTTGTCCAACAACAGTGACAAATGTGGAAACAGTAGCTGTGTCTCCAACAATTCTTCGTCGAGGTGGATCGTGGTTTGCTTCGCTTGGTCGAAAAAATAATTCCGGAACGAAATTGTTCTGTATATCAGGTCACGTTAATAATCCTTGTACGGTGGAGGAGGAAATGAGCATTCCTCTAAAAGACCTAATCGAAAAACACTGCGGTGGCGTCCGTGGTGGATGGGAAAATCTCCAGGCATGTATCCCTGGTGGTTCTTCAGTACCTGTTCTCGATGAGGAATTATGTCAAGATATCATGATGGATTTTGACGATCTTAAGAATCGCGGGGGATCTGGGCTGGGCACGGCAGCAGTTACCATTTTTGACAAAAGCGTTGACATGGTCGCAGCAATTCGTCGATTAGCTCATTTCTACACACACGAAAGCTGTGGTCAATGCACACCTTGTCGCGAAGGTACCGGGTGGATGGAAGCGATTTTGTTGAAAATGGAGAAAGGTGAAGCAGATCTGGAAGAGATTCCAATGCTTGAAGAAATCTCTCGTCAGATTGAAGGACACACTATATGCGCATTGGGTGACGCTGCTGCGTGGCCTGTGCAGGGACTTATCCGAAAGTTCAAACACAAAATTATTGAGCGCATTGAGAATCCTTCTTCCTTCGATCCAGCAGCCCATTTCCAAAGGTCCTGGCCAGGCGCACCATTCCGCAATCAAAATTGGGTGCAGCAATATGGAAGCGGATCTACTTATAAAGCCAATGCGAATTGATCGTATCGTATCGTATCTCATTAGCGGACACGTAAGTTCTCTCGCAAAGGGACGCACATGCACATAATAATTCATAGCGAATACGTTTCCTTTTTATTGCAACGCATTTTGAACTCATACGCAAATGGCTCGAAGGTGCGGCAATTGACCTGATTGGTTGAAAATAGTCAAGAATGGCCATCGCAATGAGCACTGCGAGCAGATTATTTGTATGCACCCGAACGCATTCGCTGGATTTATCCGCGCGCTTTTTCTCATCAAGTGGGCAAATACGTCGTCGGAAACCGGTACGCCTAGGTCGTGACGAAGCTCGGCGCAAGATAGAACCGAAGGAGCTAACGCAGCAATCAGAGGCCGTAACGAATTATCAGGAGCAGCTACCGGCGGAAGCACCGTTTTTATCAAACAATAATGCTCCGCAGAACCTTAAAACCGTCCTGAAAGAGGTTGGCTTATTTTCGTGTTTACTAAACATTTTGAGATCTAATTTCCCGCATCGTAGAGCTTTTTTTGGGGTATAGGAATAACTCTGGCGTTCACACTCGTTGGTGCCATATTTGGTGCTATGGAACAGGTGATCAATCTATCACAAATCGGTGTGTAGTGCTGATGTGAACGATTATTAATTTGTAGACCGACAAACCCGGTTGTTTTGCCGCAACCAAGGTGATAGAAGAACTTGATAAAGAGACTGAATAAATCATAGGGGTTTTATGTTCAATCTTTTCGTCATAGTGTTGTTGCCTTTGCTTTGAATGTATTCATTCACTTGTTCTGGGAAGAGCATTTGCAGTCTCAAGTGATTGAACTGACACAAACACTCAGACAGATCCCGTTCAATAGAAGGTAGCGTGGTCAACGATTCTTATGTGAAGATGCATATGCTACGACAAGAAAGATAACGGATTTTCTGATCAGAAAATGTTTGGCTAGTAATAAGCGACTCGAATTGCTTAAACTCGTGTTAGTAGCAGACGATGCAAGAGAAACGAATCAAGCAACATTCACCCAGACTTTCACTCTGGTCAATGTTTCAAATTTGAATCAGGCCCAAACCAGGGCGTCGACCTATCCTTTTCTTCACGTGATGATACACGTTTCAATTACAACGCCACCAGAAGCTATTCTTTCGGCGATTATTGATAGATGAGTACCTGGTCACTGCTTCCTAAAGCTACTCGCGATGGCTGAATGTCAGCTACCAGCTTCTTGACGTCTTAATAATGCGACACGATATAGAAGTGCATAAGCTCATATGCTCAATGCTACTTCCATGCCCGATTTAGAGGACAATAGAACGTTGACAGTGCAATATTAGCCGCAAATAAAACTCTAGGGGTACAGAAGGCTACAACAAGAAATTGGTCGGATTGCGAGCCTCAATGCTCTGCGTGAGACTATGATTGAAAAGCGGAACGCTGCTGAATGACAAGAGTAAACTGAGCTCATGGCTTGGGAAAAGTCTGTCACATATATGCGTAGATTTACATGCAGTAAAGCAGAATATTGCGCACTTAGAAAACAGGATGAAGAGAATGCAACAGGAAATGATGGAAACTACAGCAGAGATGAAAAACAACGCTGGAGAGAGCATACAGGACGTCCAAAATGCTGCAAAATAGGAACTTCGACTTACTGTGGAAAAGGATTTGATCGAATAAGAGCACTGAATGTCACTTTGTGGGATTCTAACTACTTGAACTACATTACAACTTGAGGAATGGAAGGCGAAATATATGAGTCGAGAGAGCTGTTCAGAAGACCTTTAGAGAATACCCTTTTTGGAGATATCAGAACTTTACAAAAACTTGCTGATTTGAGAGATGCTGGATGAAATGGCGCACTTCTAACGCGAAATGTAAAGAAACCCACAACAAAACGTATGCCAGAAATTTAAATTTGGACTGTTGATAGTGCTCAAATCACACCTAAGGGTGCATCCTCATGTATATAAAGTCGTGAAGCAACTATTTACATAGCGCTTTCCAATTGGCTTCACAAAGTATCAAAAGCCAGGACTAGCAAATCGAATCCACTCAACGCGCTCTGTAAAAGTCGGCATGAAATGTATGAATCAAAGATGAATTCTCTTGTATCCGAACTCCCAAAGGTGCTTTCAGACGAAGAGACACAGGGATGACTAAAGATAAATCAGTGGGCCGACTTGCAGTAAGTTACCCGGCTACTGCGGCGACCTCAACTCAACGATTGGTCTTATCATCTGGATTGAACTGAGCACAAGCCCAAGATCGAACGCTGTGAGAGTTCAAAAGCAAGAAAGGATATATTGTGCACAGCTATACCATGATCTTAACTCTTAAAAATCAAACGGAATATCCCGAAGCAGAGAAATATCCGATATTGACATATTGGTCGTCGCGGCAGAGTTCTAACTTAGCTTACAGAACTGATTTTAGGATATTTGTGGCAGCATTGATATATATTTGAAAACGCATACTGCCGATTTGGAAGATCAACAGTCCCGTCTCGCTTTCGGATGCTGCTAGTTCGATGTCAGATTTGGTATACATGCTGTGTTGAGCATTCTTATCAGATCAACATTTCTTTTTCGAATGCGAACACACTGCATTATAATGGCCGGAGTACTCCCGACTTGATATCAATTTTTTCCTCCCGATCACGGTGAAGGTTATATCATGCAAGATTGTAGTGACGATACGGACATGATCGAAGGATTATCGACAGATTGTGTCCGACTTATGGCTTGCATTGCAGGCAATGACTCTGCTGCTCGACAGTGCCAGCACTTCCCGTGCTACAAAATTACGTTTTGCGCACACGTTCCATATTCCCGAAAGAAGTATTTCGATAAAGACGAACGCATCAAGCTGGCAAAGCTTCTGCTCGTACGCCATTGCGATACGATAAGTGAAAGTGCGACTTCGACTCTACTCCCGGTTGATTGTATATATTTAAACAAGGGTGGCGGACATCTAATTAGGGGGAACTTCACCACTTGTAAGACATCTCACATCTAATATCAGCTGGTCGTAGCCTCGGAATTGTGGTGGGATAAGCTAGCCGCAATACATGTCCTCAATCGCATGGCAAATCGGCATTCAGACATCAAAGTCATTCGGTCTAATCTAGTAATAAAGACACCTTCAATTGAGCATAAAACGTTATCTGTTATAACCTGATGAGTGTGTCGACTCAACTCCAATCGCGATCGACGCACGAGAGGAGCTCAGCAAAATGGCAGCGGTTGCTCCCGAAAAGTGATAAAGGATGCACACCGTCTGGAAGATCGGGGCACGCGATGACATCTATACCCGACTTACATGGATTCTTACTATTTGGAGGCTCTGATCGTCATGCATTCTACGATGATATTTTCTTGCTATTCCATGCTAGTGAAAGTGGCGACAGTGAAAATGAGTCATTAACACCACATTTTGAATGGAAAAAGTTGAGCATTTCACACGAATCCATGACCACTTACCTTGATCAGGAGGGAGCTTTTGAGTATGAGCAACCACTCCTACCAGGATGCGCACGTTTCCATCATAAAATGCACTACATCTCCACATGTAAAACGGCCGAAGAAAAAAATGGATACCGTGTTCTTGTCATCGGTAATCCATTGATGGCAGCTGCTGATGACAATACTGAGGAGGTGACATTTGAGAATGAAAGTCTTCGAGTTGAACAGCTTTATATCCAGAATATGGGATGTCATGCCCAGTGGACTCCTCTTAAGGTATCATGATTTGGGATGACGTATTTACAAATCAGCTGAAATGGGTTGTATTTTGGCAGATCAAGCGATCCTGGAAGCCAGTCGCTCGATATGCTCTTTGCAGTGTGGTACACAAGAAATCTATTTTCTTGCGTTGAGCTTCTGATATACGAGCAGTAATTGTTTGGATTTTGTAGCTCGTCGGTGCTCATTTATACTGCTTTGGTGGCAAAAATGCAACAGCATCGTATTTCTTTAACGACCTTTTTTACTACGATGTCGATAACAACGAGTGGAAACGTCCAAAAATCAAAGGGCAAGAACCATCTCCCCGTGCTTTTGCAGAAATGATTCTTTATAGCCCTTCGAATGAAACATCCGAAAGTAGCGCAAAAATTTTGCTGTATGGCGGTTCTGATAGTATTAATCGCTTTGGTGATATGTACCTGTACGATTTGAAATCTTGTAACTGGGAATTGATCACGACAACAGGCCAAATACCATCGCCACGCACAAATCATACCCTCACGTTTGTCGAGCCGTCATACCTTGTGTTACTCGGTAGTGAGAAGCAACCAATGCACAGGGAAGGAAACGATTTATTTATGTACGACATTCACACGAAACAATGGCAAAATTTATTCTCAAAATCGGATAATCACATACAAAAGCAACGAACAGCCCACACCACGGTTTTATGGTCAACGGAGTTGAGTACAGAGTCGGATTGGAAATCTCTTTCACGATATCGTTTAATTGTATTTGGAGGATACGCCGGAGCCAATATGTGGCTTGACGATTTGCTATTGCTGACGGTGACTCTACGAGATCCGAGAATGGCTTTTTCATCGCAGTCGAGTGACTCCACCGTACCTCTTTTGGATATCACAAATTCGATATTGATGAAAGAACGGAGCAATAATTCTCAGGGGACAGAAAGGGACGGATCAAGTCAGCAGACCAAACTTGAGCAAAAACCTCTTACAAAGATTCCCAAATTGGTCAAGAAGCGAAAGCGGCGCGATGATCTACCCATGTCACAAATGACTGACTTGGGACAAGAACAGAAAAGACAATTTGAGATTAGTGAATCTGAATTATGCTCAAATGAATTGATGGCATCCGGCAGTTCGGACAAAGATTGTCATGTTCATTGCTTGGAACGATCTAACCTATTGTTAATCAACCAAGTCTTACTCGAAAAAGTTCGATACTTAGAGAAGCACATCCAAGGAAACAAGTCAGGTATCGAGAAACCCACAGACCAAATTCCAAATCAAACACATGTGCTGAACAATGGATTTCTTGAAAATATGGTTTCTCAAATCATATCGAAACTCTCTGTCGTCACAGAAATGTCTGCTAGTAAAATTTTCGATACCTCGTATCTGATTGAAAACAAGCTTTCGCTGATTCAAGATGTCTTGGAAGACATCCGCCATACCTTTGATGAGACAACCGAATTGGAAGAGGACTCACCAGATAAAGCAAGCAGGTACGCATGACGCAACAATCTAATATGAGCTTTGATCCATGAGGCCATACGCTCAAGTGGATGAAAGTGCAGTATCTTATTACTATCATGTTTTTAGGCTAGCAAAAAATCCCGTTATCAAGATGAGAAAAGAAGAGCTTGATGCACTGGAAGCAAGACTGACCAAGGCCGAAACCGAGAATGCGGAGTTACGAAGCAAGGTATTTTTACATTTCCTACATTACAATGATGTGTACAGATAATTTCGACGATTTGATAGCTACATGAGGCTGAAGAAATTTTGCAAATAGTAGCGACGGCATCTGAACAAATACATCGGAATGCTGCCGTTCTAGTGAAAGAATTGGGACAAAGAAAGAAGGAAGGGTACTGAAGAGAATGACCAGGCTGGCACCAGGGAAATAATTACAATATACTAACACAAATTATGCGCACAACATCACTATATACTTAGCAGCGTCAATGTTCATGAAGTTATTGCAATCCACTGATTCAGTCTCAGGCGAGATGTCAGATTTATGCGTCGAATCCGTTTACGTCAGAGTAAGGAGCTGAAGCTGAATAGCAAAGCATATTAGGCCAAATGTATGTTGGGCAGATGCAGTTTTTTCTTTTTCATAGAAATTGATTGATTCTGTGCTCACTTTCTATTGCACAAGGGTACCGGGGCATTACTAGTTATCAGCCATTCTATAATTTTCGATTATGCTGATTATAAGAATATAAACTACAGCACAAAGATCTAATGCCGAATAGTTCTTGCTACACTTGCGACCAGAATCGCTTGCGCTATGAGCGCGATGAATCCCTGTACATGACGAAAAAGCGTCTGCGGTGATAGACGCCGGTTTAGCTCCAAAAGTACAACCAGCCTAGTGTTGTGTGAATTAGTAAATTCAGCCTAATTCAGCGTGTCACGCGATCTTGCAGATTAAAGGACGTCATGCTTTTTGCATTCTTTCTCGCCAGCTTGGCCCTCGCTGTAGACGCAGGGGACCGTCCTATCATAGGAGTCTTTGCCCATCCTGCTACCTCTAATGGAGATTATCTTGCAGCTTCTTATGTAAAATGGGTGGAATCTGCTGGTGGACGCGTCGTTCCGATTCCTTATAACGCTCCGATCGAGTACCTTAGCTCAATTGTTCCACAATTTAACGGGATTTTGTTTCCAGGTGGTGCAGCTGAACTCAATGACCAAGCCACTTTTATTGTACGACTCGCAATCGCTCTGAACGACAAAGGAACTCATTTTCCAATTTGGGGAACTTGTCTCGGGTTGGAGTGGCTACTTCAAATCACTGCCGATGATATAGAAATACTGGATCACGGATTCGACGCTGGCAACATATCGTTGCCCCTCAATTTCACAGATGAAGCACGATCCAGCCGGATTTTTGGTAGCATGAGCGCTGATGTGTACAACTGGCTCGCGACAAAGCCACTCACAATGAATAGTCATGAAAATGGGATCACAACCAAGCATTTTGCACAATCAAGGAAGGTTTCTTCATTTTACAAAGCTTTGGCCACAAATGTTGATCGGAATGGAGTCGAGTTTATTTCAGCTTTCGAAGCGTATAATTATCCCATTTATGGTGTCCAATTTCATCCTGAAAAAAGTATGTTCGAGTTCGGCGAGAAGGACAGTGGAACTCCGCATGAAGTGATTAATCATTCTTTTGAGGCTATCTCCGCCTCACAGTACTTTGCCAATTTCTTTGTCAATGAAGCGAGAAAGAATGATCAGAAGTTCCATGATCCACACGAGGAGCGAGCCGCGCTTATTTACAACTACCGAACGTACACGGTCAAATCGCCGAAATTTGTGGAGACGTATCTTTTCAAACATGATTATCCAACAAGCTTTTGGAAAGTGTTTGTTTGAAAAAGCTGGCTGGAGATTGCAAAAAGTATTGCCTAAACGTAGTGGTTGATTCTAATCTTTGTATCAATCGATGTTGTTTGAGTCCTTTTACTTCCTCTCCTCCTGAATTCTTTCTGCAGACGCTCGTACCTGATGAATTCTCGCTACAAGAGTAATGATTGCTATTATAAATATTCCGATCATGCGCTGCTGTGGGGGAGTGAATATATTGAAACAAGAACATGTAAATATTTCTAAGCGACAGCTTGAGTAAACGAGCAAGAACTCAGCAGGTCGTTTTCGGGTAATTTTACGACAATCATATTCTAGATTATGATGCTCCCCTCGAAGCAAAGGTAAGATAAACAGGCCCACCTGCGTTATCGTAATCTCCGCATACAGCAATTGCACTCTCCAATTCTTGATGAACTAATATAAATTCTCTACTAGTACTGGTGCATCCTAGTTCCCAGCTAATATCATCGGTTTTAAGTGGTAGTTTACACTTGTGTAAATCCAGCCAGAATGTCGGAATCGGGTTCGAAGCAATAATTGAGCAGGAGGCAGTCAATCAGGGTTCCTGTACGGACGTGTGATACTTGGTCTCTTGTCGTCAGTATATGACATTATGGCCTTACGCGGACAGCAGTATCATCAAAAAGTGGTCAAATTCTGCTGAGTCAACGTACACAAAGAAAGCAATGCTTTACTGATTGATAGCGTTAGATATTGTGGGAATCAACCATCAAATTTCGAATGCCGTCTTTCGGCTGTCGGCTACAATCATCAGTACCTGGTTTTAATGGTCTGCACGGTGCTAATATATATAATAAGTCCAGTTGTGACACGAGTAACATGGGAAATGGTCATCGTTTCAATTGCACTCGCAGCATGCTTTGCAGAGCCAAATCAGATAGCAAGCATATGTACTATTTCTGACATGCTTCATAGAAAAAAAGTATCAATACTCTCAATATCTCACCGAAGATCACCACAATCGTATTTGAGCCTGACTCGTGCAAAGAAGTAGTCAAAAAAAGGAAACCGGTTTGATTGCTCAGGATATATCGAAAATACTCGTAAAATTGAATATCGTAGCTCTGGATTGCCTGATGATGCTCGAGAAAGCCTGATGTAAAGCATTTTGAATAGAAGAGTTTCAGTATCGGCTTGTATGACATGAACAAAATGCCCAAACAGACTAGATTAACGATCAGTACTCACAATAAGCGGGGTGGGATTAAGTCATCCATTATTTGTTCCGATAATCTGCACCCATGCATCTGACTAGGATATAATCAGACTGTAACTCCGGAAATGTTCTTGAAGCTGTTTAAGGAACAGCTTAATAGTATACAGTGTCAACATGGCCGACGTGAACCCACCAACTGACTTTATCGATATCAATCAGAGCCGCACCAACGAATCTCTAATTGATGTATACAAGGACGAGTCGATATTATATGGCAGTCGCTTTGTATCAAGTAAGTTAAAATTCGAAAATGTATCGCAGTTGAGGCAACGAATCAGCTAAATGGTTTGCAGCTTTAGCAAAGCTTCGAGCATCACCTGAATGGTTAGATGATGATGTGATTTACGGAGCTTGTTCGATGATGATGTGATTTACGGAGCTTGTTCCCTACGGTCTTGCCTCGATATAGTTGCCAGCTCCTCCAATGAAGCTGCATCCGGAGCGGAATAAGTGCTAGTTCAGTTGGTGCAAATGCGACTAGTGGAATACTTGCAACAGTTTTGTAAATTTTTCGCAGTCGCGTTCTTGTTTCCATCCAACTTTTGAAGTAAAAAGCATATGAATATTGAATTTTAGCATTATCGCTGTCAATTCAGCCAAAGGTAGAACACTCAAGCACAACGATACCACAAGGGAATAATTGTCCGTTCATGGTCTCAGTAACCTAAGTTTTACGTATCATTGAAATCGAACGGAGCATTACCACTATATAAGGATCCTATTTCGTTGGCCTCTACGACTGTCCGGGATGATGCTGTCTTCAAAAGGCTCGAGAAAGCAAAGTCCTCGTCCATGTCATCATTATCGTCATGAATATCTAAAGATCTCGTTGCACTCTTCAAAGAACGCCTCACACAGAAGCGAAGCCTATAAACAGGGCAGGAGTAAGTACGGAATTCCAATTTTGATGTGTGTCGGACTGTTGATGATCGGTTGGATAGTTGCAATCGTCAGAAGACCAGGTGTGAGACTGCTTATGGGTACAGCCAAAGAGATTTTCAAGCCTGATATTGAGGCCATCAAATCTCGCATCTCGAGCGCGTTCTCTAGGGTCTCTAATTACATTTGCATGTCGGAAGAGCTTCCCCGCATAAATCATTTCGACCAAGACATTCAGGAGATTATCAGGCAGAAGATCTCAGCTTTTACAATAGCATGCGCGCAATAGTTTTAAGGAAAATCCGGTTTAGAATGAATGAATATGGTTCCAGTTTGATCAAAAGATGTACTTTAATTCAAAAAACATGCAAATACGAAAAAGAGGGCAGAAAATGCGTTTTATCTAAACCAAGAGAGATGCCATGATTGCGGAAGAGATAGCAACGACTGCCACAGAAGTCATCACGGATTGAGCGGAACTGATTTTGTCTGCAGAATCCGCAGTGGTATCGGCTGAGCCCGAAGATCCTCCAGCTGTGTCGCTAAGTGTTGTAGATGTCGGTGTATTTGTGTCTTCAACTGAGGTATCGGAAGTTGATTCACCCGAGGTCGGCTTAGGATCATTCTGCTGTTCAGTGAGTGAGACTCCGGAGGGTGAACCGCCAGTTGTCTTCTTCTCCTCTTTCAGTAAATTGGAGCCAGGTGCGTCTCTGAGACTAGTTGGGGTGGAAGCGGTGAGTGGCTGGTCCGCAGGGGCAGGTGGCATAGGAGCGGGTGCTTCATCGTTGGCATTGTCATTTTCGGTACTTGGTGGCTGCACTGGTGCTTGTGCACCTAGCTGAACTGGCTGCATGTTCGGGTTCGTGGTGCTTGGGTTCGTGGTGCTCGGGTTCGTGGTGCTCGGGTTCGTGGTAGTTGTTCGCGTATTGCTGGAGGTGGTGGTGGATTGAGGTCCGGTGGCAGGGGCTCCGGTGGGTGCATTTCCGGCATTGTTTGTTGCTCCAGTTTGAGTTGTCATTGGTGGTGGTGGCGTTTGGGCATTAGCCTGAGCAAGAGCAATGGCAGCGATGAGGTATCCGAAAGTTTTCATTGTGATTGTCTATATGGAATTTGCTTTGTACAATTGGTGTGTTGGTCAGGAGGAAAATGTGATAGTGAGTTGAGATATGATATGAGATCTTATATGTTCTGGAAGAGAGAGTTATGCCATTACTCAGCGAACACATGCCACGCCCTATCCAAGACACTATGCATTTTGTGTGTAACATGAGTCTATAAATACATACAAAGCCGATATTTTGGTATGGGCACCCAATTACCTACATCGTTTCTCACGCTTCCTGAAATAACTATGATCCAATGAATGGTATAAGCGATTTTCACGCTGAGTTAATTGTTAATCGATTTGTTTTATGTCGGAAGTATGGGAAAGATTCAACAAACGTTTAACTGAACAAGTCGTGTTCTTATGCTTATCTCATTCAAAGATAGAATACAGTTTCCGTTTATCGTAGCACAACTAAAGGAACAACGATTTCAATTTTCACAGTGAATTATATTTCAGTCCAGTATTGTTTCACCCAGAAACTGGATACTTAGTGGAGTGGAGATCACATGATGCATTATGCCCGATTTTGGGCCATATCGATCACTTGATCGCCACATCGGCATGTTACTATGATGCATTGGAAAACAGCCTCCCCTGGCAGAAGCAGACATGTGCTTAGTGCCAACAAAGTTAGTGGGATCTTACCGACAAGGAATTAACACAGCATTTTGTATGCTCCTATATGGTTTTATATCGACCCTTAGCTTCGTTTTGAAAAGAAGCAACGATCGAAAAGCGTCTCTGCTTATAGTCTTTGTCTGGGAATGACAACCGTGGTTGCGTTTCGCTCAAGGCGGTCTCTATGTGACTTGTTTGCTGAAAGAGCGATATGGTTCGGGTCTGCTCTCGAATACACTTTGCGTGTTAGTACATGCGAAGTCAGAAAGGCGTCAGTTCAGCCTCAATCGAAGTTTTTGCGCCGGGTGCACCTCGAAGAAACGAAAATTTTCGATTAGCTCAACCGGATGGAATGTTGTAATGTCCCGAAAGGGAACACGCGTATCCATTGCAGTTTGGCATCCTACTCTAAGAGAAGGAGTTTTCTTTCCGATTATACCCGGAATCAGCTGCGCCGAGTTGGAAAGGCTGTACCACCGGATGAACCGATCCGATGTTTCTTCGCGTATCAGAACGTGATCGAGGCGGAGCTTAGATTTAGGTAAAGAATTCCAACAAGCTTTTTAACCGTCCTTGTAGAAGGTTGCTACTAATTTATTTGGATAAACATGGTCAACCATCCCTCTGCACCATACCAAATCAAGCACAATTTGGGATTTGCAACAAGCGCATTCAGAAACCATCTTGTGCACTCAAAAGCGCTGTGTGAATTAAGAGAATTATCACCATTTGACTTTAATTAGTAGGTCAAGTCCAATTTGAGAAGAGCTGTTTCTTTCTTGGACAATTCTTTTCAGTCAAACGCGATGGTAGCATATCGCGTGCACACTGATTCCTTCACGTTGTGCGCGAATAACTTCTCGTCTGGTGCTATGGGATCTTCGGTTTACATTAGTCCAGTTGCGATTGCCTGTCTACTCCGTTGTACTTGTTTCTTTCCGCTGATATCGATGTGGATTTTCTTGATGAACCGTGCATGTACTTCTATCTCTTCATTGTGGTTGGGGCACTAGTGAAGCCATTTACGTCTAGTTTTAGTAATTGAGCTGGGGCGGACCCCTATTATGAAATAGCCTTGGCATTTAGAGAAGCAAGGTAGTCTAATCATAGTGATATCGACATTATTATTATCATCATAAGCGTTTTCGCGGCGGCAAGTCCGTATTAGCGGACTCTAGTTTTAGTGTTTTAGTCAGGACTTCCGGAAGAACAAATCTGTTTGTGATAAATTCTGAAAAAGTATTGTATTCCTTCAATTTGATAGGAAAATGCTGATTAACAAGAGACACAAAGAAAGCTAGAAGTTTTATTCAATCAATGTAAGCAGCCCCTTTTCAGTTAGCTATCTCATTCATTGCACCTGGTCGTGGTCCTTCTGCTCGGGTCACCATCGGAAGTTTAGACGCACATATTCTTTCACCGTTACCTCCAGATAGTTTCCGCCATCCATAAAGGTGCCAGTTAAGTTCTCTGAAGGGTACTGCTCGTAGAGAACCAACGCGGTAGGGAAATTGATTTCCTTGAACCCCCCCACAACCACAATCCTTCGGACCTCTTGTTCTCTCCATCCAAATGTAGTTCTTTTCTGTGGATACAAACAATACATTGTGTATTAAAGCATAACATGCCAAGCATTCTGGAGTAGGAGTCTCAACCAGCACAACAGGGGCAAGTTTTTCAGATTGACTTGATGGTCGTTCAGTTGAAGACAAATGGTGTGCAGGCCTTTTTTTTGCTTTCCAGGATAGTAATTTTTTCCATATCGATGGTTTTTTTGTTAGGGAGATTTCATGAGCGCACACATCATCCTGGAGATACACAAATTTATAGCAGAGAGGTTTACCCCTCGTGGTGATGCACGTTCCGAGATTTTCCGCTTTCGTTGATTGGATGGTAAACAAGAAGGATATAGCGGAGGCATTCATCGGTGTGCTGAACTTGTCCCTGATGCATTTCCGGCATGGACGCGAATCCATATCCTTATGGTAAGCTAGCACACAATTGCTGTAATGACTGGAGGCACTAGCCGTATCTGGCGTATACAATGATCTCCGGTCTCGAAGCGCTGAATCATCCAGCTTTGAGCCGTAATATCCGTAGCACGTCTTCAGATCAACTTCCTCTACATTTAATTTTTCATCCGTTTTGTCCGCAGTTGACAGAAAACCATTGTTTGGGTACCGAACCAATAACATCGTGAAGTCGGAAACATCTCCACTCATTTTCATCCAGTACACGACGTTTTCGTTTAGGGTTTAGGGTTTTTGGTTTTTGGTTTAGGGTTTTTGGTTTAGGGTTTTTGGTTTAGGGTTTTTGGTTTAGGGTTTTTGGTTTAGGGTTTTTGGGGTTTAGGGTTTAGGGTTTAGGGTTTAGGGTTTAGGGTTTAGGGTTTAGGGTTTAGGGTTTAGGGTTTAGGGTTTAGGGTTTAGGGTTTAGGGTTTAGGGTTTAGGGTTTAGGGTTTAGGGTTTAGGGTTTAGGGTTTAGGGTTTAGGGTTTAGGGTTTAGGGTTTAGGGTTTAGGGTTTAGGGTTTAGGGTTTAGGGTTTAGGGTTTAGGGTTTAGGGTTTAGGGTTTAGGGTTTAGGGTTTAGGGTTTAGGGTTTAGG